>JAXRKP010000809.1:0-20000 GCA_037039925.1 Doris montereyensis | reverse complement strand
GAATACTACGTCACGCCATGCCTAACCTCATTTGAATTCCCTTTGTGATTGTGACAGATCTTCGCCTCAAGCCTATTCGAGTCGATTTGAATCGTTCGGGAAACAGAGGACACATCGAACGTCTGAGTATGAAGTGCCCAACCTGATCTTGAGACGAGGTCAGCAGTTCGACATAACCGTTGAATTCCAGCGAGATTACTCCAAGCACTTTGACAAAATCACCCTCAAGTTTGTTACTGGTATGTTACATCGTGTTTTCCTTGTTTTTTAACGTATTGACATGGCCTCCACAGAAATGAGGTATGAGGTTTGAGGTTTGAGGGGGGGTGGAGTGGGGGCAAGAGACAGGCTGCCTTGTACCCTGATTGGACAATGTCAATACATGAAGTTTGAACAATACGATTTAGTTTCTTGACTATTGTGTTACCTATGTTCAGGGGAATTGGGAATCAGTGACAGAGAGATAAAGTTTTATCTTATCTTATCTTAAAATTATTATCAAACAAATGAGACAAATTTGGTCACTGAATTATGGTTTCATCTGTCAAGTGAAGTTTCCCTGGCAAGGCTTTAGAGCTCTTTTGATTTAGTGAATTATAAAATTTTCTATAGCCTTCAGAAATTATATGTATATACATATCAACCTCCACAGGACGCTAGTCTTCCGCAGAGATTTTATCCCAAGCTAGTTTGTACAAATTTGCACCTGGGAAAATCAGTAGGAATGCGTGTTTACCATCTGTTCAAAGGAGCCCAACATCAGACCTAACTTGATTCTATTTGAAAATTGAACCTCACGATTTTTGTCCGGAAATGATTCTATATATAAAAATTGATTGCCACAGATGATTTTGCATTCACCTGTGATGACTGGAGTTAGAAATGTTTGATCATTTTACTTTTTTTGATAATCATTTAATTTGAAATAGTTTGATTTGTCATCATTTTTGACTCATGTCAATCAGTCACTGAAATGATGTTCAAAAACATCATGAAAGACAAACAAGACGTAGATCTAAATCTAATCAATCTAAATATTCCTTTTGGACAATATTTTTCTTTTTATTTACACTTATTATCCAATGAGACAAAGTCGTGGAAGTGTTGTTGCTGTGACTGAGGTTGACAAGGTGGAAGACGGAAAATGGGGATTTCAAATTGTTTGGGCTAAAGACGCGAAGTCTTTCAACATTAATAATATTAATTGGGGTTTGACGGGGTTTGTTGTTTGTTTTATTGAGGTGCTTGACCCATTTGTTGTTTGTTTTATTGGGGTTTGACGGGTTTGTTGTTTGTTTTATTGAGGTTTGACATTTGTTGTTTGTTTTATTCTGAGGATTTGAACGGGGAACCTGTTGTTTGTTTTATTCTAGGTTTGACGGGGGTTGTTGTTTGTTTTCATTCTGTGGTTTGACTGGAGAAAGTTGTTTTTGTTTGTTTTATTCTAAGGTTTGACAGGGTTGTTTGTTTGTTTTCTTTGATAATCATTTAATTTGAAATAGTTTGATTTGTTTCATATTTGACTCATGTCAATCAGTCACTGAAATGATTGTTTTAAAACATGCGAAAGACAAACAAGACGTTGTTCTTTGTTTTATTCTACATTTGACAGGGGTTGTTTGTTTGTTTTATTCTAAGGTTTGACAGGGTTGTTTGTTTGTTTTATTCGACACAGAGTTTGTTTGTTTTATTCTAAGGAAGTTGTTGTTGCTGTGACTGAGGTTTGACAAGGTGGAAGACGTTTGAAAATGGGGATTTCAACAGGGGTTGTTTGTTTGTTTTATTCTATGTCAAATTGTTTGGGCTAAAGACGGGTTTGTTTTTTTTACTTTAAGGAATATTCTAAGGTTTGACAGGGGTTTGTTGTTTGTTTTATTCTAAGGTTTGACAGGGTTTGTTGTTTGTTTTATTGGGGTTTGACAGGGGTTGTTTGTTGTTTGTTTTTGAGGTTTGATTCTAAGGTTTGTTGTTTGTTTTATTGAGGTTTGACGGGGTTTGTTGTTTGTTTTATTCTGAGGTTTGACGGGGTTGTTGTTTGTTTTATTCTGAGGTTTGACAGGGGTTGTTGTTTGTTTTATTCTGAGGTTTGATTCTATAAGTTTGTTTGTTTGTTTTATTCTTAGGTTTGACAGGGGTTGTTTGTTTGTTTTATTCTGAGGTTTGATTCTAAGGTTTGACAGGGGTTGTTTGTTTGTTTTATTCTGAGGTTTGACAGGGGTTGTTTGTTTTTGTTCTTCTGAGGTTTGACAGGGGTTGTTGTTTGTTTTATTCTGAGGTTTGACAGGGGTTGTTTGTTTTATTCTAAGGTTTGACAGGGGTTGTTGTTTGTTTTATTCTGAGGTTTGACAGGGGTTGTTTTTGTTTTATTCTGAGGTTTGACAGGGGTTGTTTGTTTGTTTTATTCTAAGGTTTGACAGGGGTTGTTTTTTGTTTTATTCTGAGGTTTGACAGGGGTTTTGTTTTCTTTTATTGGTGTTTGACAGGGGTTGTTTGTTTTATTCTGAGGTTTGATAAGGGTTGTTTGTTTTTTTATTGAGGTTTGACAGGGGTTGTTTGTTTGTATTCTGGGGTTTGGAGGGGTTTGATTCTGAGGTTTGAAGGGTTGTTTGTTTGTTTTATTCTAAGGTTTGACAGGGGTTGTTGTTTGTTTTATTCTAAGGTTTGACAGGGGTTGTTGTTTGTTTTTGATTCTAATTGGTTTGACAGGGGTTGTTGTTTGTTTTATTCTGAGGTTTGACAGGGGTTGTTTGTTTTATTCTGTTTGTTTTATTCTAAGGTTTGACAGGGGTTTGTTGTTTGTTTTATTCTAAGGTTTGACAGGGGTTGTTGTTTGTTTTATTCTAAGGTTTGACAGGGGTTGTTTTTGTTTTATTCTTGTTTGTTTTATTGAGGTTTGACAGGGGTTGTTTGTTTTATTCTGAGGTTTGACAGGGGTTGTTGTTTGTTTTATTCTAAGGTTTGACAGGGGTTGTTGTTTGTTTTATTCTGAGGTTTGACAGGGGTTGTTTGTTTTATTCTAAGGTTTGACAGGGGTTGTTTGTTTTATTCTATTATGAGGGTTTGACAGGTTTTGACAGGGGTTGTTTGTTTTATTCTGAGGTTTGACAGGGGTTGTTTTTGTTTTATTCTAAGGTTTGACAGGGGTTGTTGTTTGTTTTATTCTGAGGTTTGACAGGGGTTGTTTGTTTTATTCTAAGGTTTGACAGGGGTTGTTTTGTTTTATTCTGAGGTTTGACAGGGGTTGTTTGTTTTATTCTGAGGTTTGACAGGGGTTGTTTGTTTTATTCTGAGGTTTGACAGGGGTTGTTTTTTGTTTTATTCTGAGGTTTGACAGGGGGTTTGACAGGGTTGTTTGTTTTATTCTGAGGTTTGACAGGGGTTGTTTTGTTTTGTTTGTTTTATTCTGAGGTTTGACAGGGGTTGTTTTTTATTCTGTTTTATTCTGAGGTTTGACAGGGGTTGTTTGTTTTATTCTAAGGTTTGACGGGGGTTGGGGTGGGGGGGAAGGGAGCTTTGTCCTTCTTTTCTCTAAAAGACTATGTCGTGTGACATTAAAATCAACCGTTTGTTGATCTTGAAGAACAAGAATTATGTTTTGGAACAACGAGTCTATATGTTGGCGATCCCTGTGTGTATCTCTTTATTATCATTTCAATATGTGTATTCAAGCTCTTTACTTCCTATTATTTATATTAAAATGGCATGCAAGTTTATCCCATGTCAACTCTTTCACATTTTTTTTCTTATGTTACTTTTTAAAGAACGATAAATGTGCGAGTCTGTTCAGCAAGTGATGCCATAGTTGGGCGTTACGAACTCTTTGTTGACACATTGCATAGTGAGAATGGAGAACAGGAAAGCTATCGACACAAGCATCCAGATGATATTTTAGTCATCTTCAACCCCTGGAACAAAGGTCAGTTTCATCTATAATCAATTACACAGAATCTGGTATTGCAAAGTATGCTAGTATGTAATTATGTAGAAGGAGGCAAATTAGGCACATGTATTTCATATTACATGTCCTATCATTGATACACCTAATTATGAACAAACTTATTCATTAAAAAGGATGCTAACATTTTGAATAATCCTTTATGTTTTATAATTTTACTGTATCATTGGCTTTGCAACTTCAAAAGAAATTTAAGTTGAATGGATCTAAGAATTTTTTGCTGTATTATTTGATGTTTCACTTGTCAAACTGGTTAAAAAAACGCTCCTCTTTATTAAATCAATCTCACGTAGACGATGAAGTGTACTTACCAGATGAGAAGGAATGTGAGGAGTATGTCTTGGCTGAAACAGGTCGCCTTTGGCTTGGTTCATTGGACAAATACTGTGTTCGACCCTGGAATTTTGGACAAGTACTTATTGTTATTTTCAATTCTTCTTGAAAAAATTAATTCTTGATAAAGGGTTAAGAAATAATTAGCCTATTTCCTTAATTTGGTTTCATCTTTAAACATGATAATTCTATTTTAAATGTCTTTTTTTTCTAAAAATAATCTTATCTCTCATTGGCTTTGAGCAGATGATTCTGTGATTTACATGTATTTATAATCTATTATGTTATTTTGAAAACATGTTCAGAGCATCTTATCTGTTTGAAATAAGATCATGTCAAAAATTACAATACCACTTATCTCTTTATGAATGAATTTTGAATTTGGTTATAAAATATGTCTTCGTGGGAGAATTTAATTTACATTCCTTCACTCTCATATCAGTTACAGCATAATAATAGAATATCAATATTTTATTTATTATTACAATAAAGAAAATCAGATGACTAGTTGATACATTATGTTTTGACATCTGAGTTGCCATTATGTTAAATAAAATCTATCATTTAATTTATTATTCCACAGTTTGAGTATGTGTCACTAATTGCTGCAATCTCGTTATTGGATAGATCTGAGTTTACTGATCGCGCCAGAGGAGACCCGGTGCTTGTGACTAAAGCCATTTGTTCTGCTGTAAGTTAACATTCATGGCTTAGGTCTACGATGAGTGAAAGTTGGCTTTTGAACAAATTTGGATTCTATTATATTAATTATTATGAACTACAATTTTGTATTTTCTCCAAGTTGATGATGAAGATGTGTCAATATAAAAAGAACTAGGAAATTATTAAATATTTGTCATACTAATTTAAACCTTTTTTTTATAAAGCTTCTTCTATTAAATTCTACCGCATAGAGATTTAAATTAAATCTGAAGCATAAACAAGATTGAGAAAAGCTATTCGATATTATGCTGATTGCTAGAGGGAAAGCTTTTCATCATAATCCTTTTATAGATGTCTAGTAAATAAAACAGTGTTCCAATGCCATCAGAAAGAATTATTATATTAATGTAATAAATGTACATGTACATGTTACAGAAATTAAGAGCTTAAAACCCAGCCATTTATATGGTGTGTAAGGGGAAGCAAAAGAATGATTGACACATTTTAATTTATTTTCACAGACATACACGGTTTGCAAGTGTCAAAAACTAGACCCATTAGGAATACACAGATTGCTCATATGGCTATTATACGGGTTTTTACTGGTTTTTGTGCCACAGAATCCTAACTAGACGAAGCATAGTGGCTTCCTAATATTGTTAATGATGCAAAGAAAAAAAAGGTGTTTCTAATGTTAGACTTAAACGGTTTGCGACTTTCACCCCCAATGTGGTGGATGAGGTAAATTTTCAATGCAAGCAAACGATCTCTCTTTAAAATGTTCAGATCACCTTCTCTGAGACCAATGGTGGAGTAGTTCATGCTGGATGGTCTGGTAAATATGAAGATGGACAGCCTCCATACGCTTGGAGTGGGAGTCCTGCCATCCTAGAGGAATTCCTCAAGACACGTAAAGGTGTGAAGTATGGCCAATGCTGGACAAATGCTGCTGTTGCTACCACACGTGAGTGCTTGAACCTTCACCGTCAAATTATATGAATCTTGACGTGTCCAATTGAAGATCCTAGCGGTAAAAGTCCGAGCTTATTGGAAACGCATACACCGGAAGGCAGAACAGGAACTGATGAAGAAAAAAGAAAGCTTATAGGAATAACGACTATTGCGTCATATTTTGTAGACATGCCGCTGTCAGAATAGTGCGTGACCATACAACAACTACCATAAACGGCAAATTGATTCTTTTGGTCTTGAAACTTTTCTCTCGTACGGGGCTTGGAACCTTTATACTAAAGTTTGTGTGGCCGCATTTGAAATGGTGTGGTGTTTTTAAATTTTAATCACTGGTAAAATTCGAATAATACTAAGCTACCTAATTCAAACGAGTCAGAATCTGAATCGGAAAATTCAGCATCGAAACCAACCGCATTCGTCAATTCTGACAGTTGTTATTCCAACTATTCTATTGTACCCAACTCTTTGATCTACTTCAAAGGGATTTAGAGGCAGTCGCCTTTCCAATAGGCTGCCATTAAAAATTCCTAAGTCACAGTTTTGCTTAATATAACCTGCGGGTGGTTTCACATCTTATAGCTTAAATCACATCTTATAGTTTATATCACATCTTGTATCCTCTATTGTATACACTGGCTAAATATCGAATGGAAATGAAATACCTAAGTCGTCACTCACTTGAAAACTCACTTGGAAAAATCTCAATGCACAATAAGTGCTTACTTGAAAGTCAGTTGTTAAACATCCTAAAAGTACCCAAGCCCATTTCATTAAATGATCTTACAAAAAAGAGCTCTGTTGAAAAAGGCCAAATTTCAAGCAGAGAACATTTAGAACGCAGTAGAAGAGAAACTAAGCTTGTAGAGCCAAAAATTGTTCACTCCTGATTTGACAGAGAAACTAAATTTTGTAGACTCATTTTCTCGAAACTGACAATTTGTCACTTAAGTACTTTTCATTCTAGTATCTTCAATTATATTTGTACATATCTGTTTCTAGAAGGACAGATTTGTCAGCTTACAAAAGCTGCAGAATAAATAATATAATTACACAAACAAAATATTTGGTAAAAATGATTTATCAAGTTCCAGCTGGGATTTATTTTAAAATTTGATATTTTAATAACTTGATTTGTTTGTATCAAGTTAGAGTTCACGTTCATATATTTACATTGTAATATGCAAATCCAACACAATTCTGTGTTTCCTTTCCAAAAAGATTTTCTTCCAATTGTCTTGATTTTTTAAAACATCTTGATGGAAAGTGCATTATGATTTGGTCCTTGCTGCCTATGATATTTGTGTGTGTCCTTTCTACATGCCATACTTTATAGCAGGTACTGCTGGTAGGTCCTACTTCTTGTCATTTTATCTTTCATCTTTCAATTTTTTCCTCTTATTTCACTATGCGATCACTGCATAGGGTGCAAAGGATAAATTTCAATGCAATAAACAAAACAACCAAAGCCATATTATTAAATATATAAATGTGTATCACAATTCTTCCGTACATCTTTCAGTGCTCAGGGCCCTTGGCATTCCGTGTCGCTGTGTCACCTGTTACAGAGCCGTCCACGACAGTGATTTTAGGGGTCCAGTCAACACCCATTGGTCAGATGAATTGCGACCCAAAACTGAAATGGATGATACTTTGTGGTATTGAGTTTTGAGATAACGTTTATTGTTCATTGAAACTAAAGATTGTATTGTTTAAATTATATAGACATATATTTACATTAAACTGTGCAAAGATTTTTTTGTGGTCATTTTTGAGAGGATAGCTTACGTCTTATGGACTCATTATTGTCATTGTGCAAAGGATGTTCATGATCTTCCAAAATAGCTTTCGATTCGTTGGCAACACATAACTTAAGATAAATCATTGAAAAGCAAAGGTTGATATTTCATGATTTTAAATGATCTTCTTATCACTTTGTTCAATCTTTCTACTGAAAGAACACCAATAAGATATAACTTTAACAATTTGCGATGACAAATTTCAGGAGTTTTCATGTTTGGAATGAGGCTTGGTTTGCCCGGCCGGACCTCGACAAAAGCTACGATGGTTGGCAAGCGTTTGATTCGACACCAAAGGAATGCAATGAAGGTAATTAAAGAAGGATAATATTGTAAGAAGGTATGATGTCATTTTATTTTTAGTTGTCCTTTCTCAAAGACTATGTTCGGTTCTGTTGTAAAATTCGTTACACAAGGGTAAAAAAAGTTTTATATATGTACTTTATATCAGCTGTGTAAAGGACTTCATGGAACATAACAAATATCTGTTTATCTTCAATCAAAAAGTATAGGGTTCGAAAATATAACTTTCTTTCTTCCTTTCTTTCTTTCTTTCTTTACGTGTTCCCATCCTAACCTTCCAGTGTATGGGTTAAGATACTGGAAATAATCTTTCTCCAAGGTGTCCTGTCCTGGCACTTTCTGTTTCTTTCTGTGAAGGTTAAATTTCTTTTACTTTAATGCCTCTTTTGTATCTTCTTCACACTTTCTCCTTTTGGTCTTTTACCTTGGGTTTTAGCACTGTATGCTGATTTAGTTATTCTATTGTCATTCATTCTGTTTACATGCCCAAACCATCTAAGTTGGTTTATTTTTATCTTAGTTGTTATGCCATCTACTTGAATAATAAAATTTTCATAAAGGGAGCATAGTGTGATACATAAAAGATCCTTCAAGGAACAGAGGTTCATAGGTGAAAGGAGAGAAATCAATGAACTGTGTCAAACCAATCAGCTAGATCTAGTTCAATGTCAAGGCATGATGCCGGTTATGAGGGTCGCGTACACCCCTTATCATCATTAACTTTGATTAACAGAAATATAAAATCAAAACAAGACATTATTCAAATTAAATAACCATTTTCTGTTGATGAAGGGAGAGAAATACATGCGCCGTGTTAAATCAATCAATTAGATCTAGTTCAAGGTCAAGGTAAGAGGGCAAGTGAATGGAATATCTTTGGCCCGTTTGTTTTCTCTTTGACTCAAGTAATGGGGTGTAGTAATTTTTTGCACTATCTTTCCTTTCTTTTTTGTTATCAGGTATTGTGGTCTGTGGCCCCGTACCAGTCAAAGCCATTCTCAAAGGGATCTCCATATTGGCCACAACACAAAGTACATTTTTGCCGAACTACATGGATGTCGAGTCCATTGGCTGGTGGATAAAGACGGCAATATGGAAGCTTTCATGGGTGGGCGTGAAGTAGGCGTGGCTCTGAGCACCAAATCTGTTGGCACCATATCTCGCCAGGATGTAACGTCTCAATACAAATATCCTAAAGGTGAAGAAAAAAAGTCTCATTTGTTTTTCTTTTCATTTTTAGAATTATATCAAACAAAATGATTTGTCTTACATACATAACTGCCAACCAGGACGAGTGGAATGAGACCCGACTTGGTACTTCAGTCAAAATCCACAAATCAAATTATCATGATTGAGCTGAGAGTGCCTTATGAAAGCAGAATCGACCAAGCTCACCAGTACAAATCTGCTAAGTACTGTGACCTGGCCAAAGACCTTAAAAAAAGCCGAATGCATGACCAGATCATTGGCAGTAGAGGTTGGTGCCAGAGGGTCTATAGGAACATCAACTTATTCCCTTCTAAAACAGTTCTCAAAGACAGGAAACAAACGTACTTGAGCACTCAAACAGCTGACAGAAACAGTGGAAAAGAGCTCCAACCGAGTCTGGTCAAGATGAAATGAGAGCTTGCTTCATATAGAATAAGAATTACCACTAAGCAATGAAAAGTCAAGCAATGATGAGTTAGCTGATGGATGGGTGACTTGCTGGGGATCAAAACTATCAGCGAGAAACAAACAAACAAAAATGACATAGGAGCACCTAGAGGTCATGACCCATGTGCGCCCCCAGTCCCTAGAGGTCATGACCCATTGCGCCCCCAGTCCCTAGAGGTCATGACCCATGAGTCCGGAGTTGCCATTCTGAAAAAACCACCACTGCACTTCGCCAGGAAAGCCAGCGATCAGCAGAGATTTTGCTATCTACTTTAAAAGGGGTTAATTCAAGTTAAATTGTTAAATGATCAATGTTTCTGGAACATCATGGGCCATCATGCAAGTTAGAATTTTTTATAGATTATTATTATTATTATTATTATTATTATTATTAGTTATTATTATTATTATTATTATTATTATTATTATTATTTTTATTATTATCATTCTTATGATTATATAGTATTGTTTTATTATTATAATTATTATTGTTATTGTTATTATTATTTATTATTGTTATTATTATTATTATTATTATTATTATTATTATTATTATTATTATTATTATTATTATTGTTATTATTATTATTATTATATTAACATCATTCTATCTTTTTTTAAATTAATTTTTTATGTATATTGTTTCACCGCACTATTTGTTTACCCGATTTTGAATTTTTGTATAGTTTTCCTAAAATCTAAACATTTAATGATTATTAAATTTAATTTGTTTTTTAATTTGAATGCATTGATGTATTCTTTTTATTTTTCAAACGGAAATTGTGATAACACAAGTATAATTTCCTTTTTTTAAAGGATCAATAAAGATAATTGAAATTGAAATTGAAATTATTAGAAGTATTACTATATCATTATCATTATCATCATTATGTCGTTGTTGTCATTTTCAGTGCTGTCGTTATTTTTACTTTTTAGGTAATTTTCAACATCTACAATTATTCCCAATTCAAATGAGCCTTGAACTTAATTTTTCCTTTTTTTTTCTTCAAGAGAGTGCAGAAAAAGAAGAGGCCAAAGAGAAGGGCAGTGTCATGTGCCATCGCAAAATCCCAACATTCGTCAATGGCAAAAAGCAAGACGTAGAGTTCGCTCTCGAAGGTGGTCCAGAACACAGTGGAGACGTGAAAATTATGTTGAGAGTTAAAAACAAGAGCCAGGAAGGTCGCATTGTTGATGTGTTTATG
This sequence comes from Doris montereyensis, assembly GCA_037039925.1. Classification (NCBI taxonomy): domain Eukaryota; kingdom Metazoa; phylum Mollusca; class Gastropoda; order Nudibranchia; family Dorididae; genus Doris; species Doris montereyensis. The sequence continues at coordinate 9,117 of JAXRKP010000809.1, read as the reverse complement.
GGAACCATGAGTACTTTTTACACAGGCATTGCATCCAAGGAGCTGACCAGATCTGTCACTTCACTCGTTGTGGAGGCTGGAAAAGGTGAACTTTCTCTTTTTATATTATTATATCATCGGTGGAACTGTTTTAAACCCGTAAGTCTACTTGACGTAATTTTTTTCAGGAGAAGCAAAAAAAATCAAAATTAATCAAGCACTATGCTATGCTGTTTAAAAAAAGAAAAATGGAAATCTTTGTTCAGATCATGCGTGTGAAATGAACTTTTCTATTGGTTCCAGGCCTCCAATATTTATGACACGAAAGAAGCGTGTGTTTGATCATTTTAAGGACAAACCTCATAACCTATACATTGTACACTTACGCGTTAAGTTTCACTGACAATATAGTTTCTTAGTGCTTTTCAATGTTTGAAAACATAGTATGAATTTGTCCACTTATGGGTGGTGTCGGTGGCGAGCGGACTGGGGATCATGAGGTCCCGAGTTGGAATCCTATCAAAGCTAGGTCCCGACATTGTGTTCTTTGGGAAAGACACTTTACATGCATTTTCTCCACTCTACCCAGGTGCAAATGGGGACAAGCACTAGCTTGGGAGTAGAAATCTGCGTCAGACTAGCGTCCTGGCCAGGAGGTGGTTATTGTCACCTGTTCCGCTGCACGCTATAGAAACGGGGATCAGGTCCAGCTCTATGGGCCTTAAGGGCCTTGAAGGAACTTTAATATTTTTACTTTACATTTTTGGATGGGTGGTGAGAAATGGCTACTGGAAGGCCATCTTTCTTTCCTTTCATTCTTTCACATATTTTTGTTCTGCTGTTTCCTCTGACTTCACCTTGAGATCACGGCATATAGTGAATGGGGCAAATTTTAAAGAAAAAACAAATAAACGAAGTTAACTCTTGAAACATTAATTCACTCATGATTGATCTAAATCATATTAGATCTATCACACATTTAACTATGAAGACAAGCAAAATATCTAAGGAAGGGAGTTGAAATTGATATATATGTGACAACTTATGAAGTTATTCTTCGTTCTCTTTTTTTTTTATTCCTGTGCTTGAATAAAATTTCAAAGGATCGTTGTGAAAAGATGGGACTTTCAAGGGATTGGAGTAACATTGCTATTTTGCTTTTCTTTGACAAGCAATTTTTTTGGTAAAACGCATGCATGTATCAAGTATCATGTATCATGTATAATATTCCTTTGATTTTCAGACATGACGTCGTCATTTGTTCTTAAGTGTGTTGACTACATTGGGGTGAAAGAGACAGAGAGCCATGCTACTGCTTATGTGTCAGCTAAAGTGCGTGAGACAGGGCAGAAGTTTGCAACTGTGCAGACATACACTCTCGACAGACCTCATCTTGAGATCAAGGTAACATTGTCTTTAAAAGTGTTTTTTAAACACACTTTGCCTTTATGTGGACACGATGCCTTGTTGAAGATAATGGTTGATAACATTAAATTGTGCCGATAGCAGAAGGCTTGAAAAGGAGGAGCAGGAATATAAGTAAGACTTTCAAAAATTCTTGCATCAAGCTCCCAAGCTTAGAGAGTAGGGGGGGGGGGGGGAAGACTTCATAGTCCAGAGGCAAGGTGTCAGCCTCTGAACCAAAAGGTTGTGAGTTCAAGCCCTGATGGTTGAAAAGTTTTTGCAAGTTTTAATTTTTAGTAAAAACCCACCCCCAGTTTAAGGAGAAAGGGAACAAGAACAAGAAGGGCAAGAGGAGAAAGATGAATAGAGGAGGAAGAAGGGGCGAAGAGGATGGGGAGGAAGAAGAAGTAGAGGATAAAGAAGAAGAAAAACGGAGAGAGAAAAAGAAGTGAAAGAAAAACAAAGAGAATGCTGACCTTTTCATAATCTCATCAACATTTTCATTTTGTCTAGTCTCAGATTGGAAGAAGTCTGAGGGTTTTTGTTTGTAGTTGTTGTTTTGTTTTGTTTTGTTCTTGTTGTTGTTGTTTTTTGGGGGGTGGGAAGGGTGAGGGAGGTAGAGGAAGGGGAGGGGGTGAAAAGGGAAAAAGCAAAAAATAAACTGGATTTGTCAAATAAAAATATTTCATAAACAACTGCATATTGTAGCAAATATTTTCAATTCCTGAATTTCCTTATCAGTATTTTTGTTTTCTTATCATATACACAGACTGAGGGCCGTGCAATTCTTGGTCAAAGCTTCCAGGTTGTCGTTAAACTGACCAATACATTGTCTGTCCCTCTCAATGATGGAACCATTACTGTTGATGGACCTGGATTTACTCGTGTGACAGACATTAAGTTGAAGTGAGTTTGTCAAATCTTTTCACAAAAGGCATGGTCAAGTGTTTCTGAGATGACCTCATGTTTTTTTAAATTTTCAACTGATTTCATTTTTCCTTAAATATGCTAAATAAGCAAATACGTCTGCCAACCATTACATAATAAATGTATTTAGTATGGGGATTTTTTGGCTCTGAGTCCGTATGCCTGTCATCATCATCATCATTGCCTTTTCACCCTATACCAGGGTATAGGCCACGAACTACATACTCCCACTCATTCCTATCTTAGGCAACTCTTGATAAGTCCCTCCACAAAAGATCCCCTCTCCTCACGTCATCTTCCACTAGCCTTCTCCAGGTTAACCGTAGCCTTCTCGTAACCCTTTGTCCCTGTGGATTCCACTGAAGGACATGTCTTGTAGGACTTCTTTGAGGTTTTCTGAGGGTGTGTCCTATCCATCTCCATCTCTGCTGCCCTAATTCTGCGCTGTTTTTCCCCAGAGTGTTTCATTTTAGATTTTATCTGACCACTCAATCCGTAGTATTTTCCTAAGGCAAATGTTGACAAATCTCTGAAGTTTTCTCTCCAGATCTTAGAAGGGCTCCAGGTCTCATATCCATATAACAATACTGATTTGTCATTAGAGTTAAAAAGTCTAATCTTTGTTTTAGTGGTCAGGGTGCGGTCCTTCCAGATCTTGTTTAAGTTCCTGAATGCTGTTCTTAATTTTCCTATTCTTGTCTTAATATCTGCTGTTGTTCTCCCTACATTATCTACTACACTGCCAAGATAGGTAAAGTTGTCTACTACTTCCAGAGGCTCACTGTCCACAGTGATTGGTTCAGATCTTGCTGTTTTCACTTCAAGTATCTTTGATTTTCCAGGATGTCCATAGAATTGGATAATTCTGAAAGACTCGTCATTTTACTTTGCATCTGCTGGTGGTTGTGTGATTATAGTGCCAGGTCATCTGCAAAATCAAGATCATCTAGATGTTTCCATGGTGTCCACTGAATGTTATTTCTTCTTCCTGCTGTTGTTTCTTCATAAGCCAGTCAATTGCAAGAATAAAAAGGAATTGTGATAGTAGACAACCTTGTCTTGCATCTGGTTTTATCTAAAAGCTGTCTGTAACTTGTCCATCATGTAAAATCCTGTAATCAATGCCATTGTACATCTTTTTTGTTAGGTTGACTATTTTCTGGGGTATACCATAGTGCCTCATGACTTTCCATAAGGTAGCCCTATCAACACTGTCAAATACCTTTTCATAATCAACAAAGTTTATTATCAATGATGAGTTCCATTCAGCACACTGTTCAATGATAATTCTTAAGGTTGCAATCTGGTCTGTACAAGAGCATTTTTTCCGGAAGCCTGCCTGCTGGCCTCTGAGGTGTTCATCTGTGGCATCCTTGATTCTTTCTAATAAAACTATTAAAAATCTCACTTGGGACGGAGAGGAGAGTTATTCCTCTGTAATTATTGCAGTTGCTAAGATCTATTTTCTTTGGAGGTTTTATAAGATGTCCTCCTTTCCAGTCTACTGGGAATTGCTCTTCATTCCATACCTTTTCAAACAATCCATGTAAAATATTGACTGTTGTAGGTATGTCTGTCTTCAATGCCTCTGGTGGTATAGAATCTGGGCCTGCTGCCTTATTTGAATGTAATTTAACTATAGCTTTTGCAATTTCTGCTCGTGTTGGTGGTCCACACCTGACAGAGAGATCTCTTCTTGCAGGCATGATGTCTGGCAGGTTTTCCAGGGGTGGTCTGTTTCGTAGATGTTCAAAATGTTCCACCCATCGTCTTTTCTGTGCTTCCTTGTCAAAAATGGGGTTGCCATTGATATCCTTCACTGGTGCAGTTGTTGGCCGGCCTTTACCTGCTAACAATTTTGCTGTTTGGTATAGTATCCTTGTATGTCCACTCTGTGCAGCTTTTTCGGCTCTTTCTGCAAGTCCCATGACACACTTGTCCTTGTCCATCTTGATACTTTTCTTTACCTGGGTGGCCACCACGGCATATTCTTTTCTAGCTTTTTCTTTTTCAATCCTTGTCCTGCTTCAATGCTTCCTGCTTCCTCCTCCTGACTGCTATTTTGTCAAGTGATGTTTTGCTAATCCACTCATTGTGTTTGTAGTCCTTTCTTCCTAAAATGTATTCACACGTCTCTGTAAAGACTTCCTTCACTTGGTTCCAATGGGTATCTACTTCCTTCTCAATAAGTTCTAGAGGCTGAAATTTGTTTTTGAGGCAGATCTGGAATTGTTCTGTCTTGTCTCTTTGTAATAGGTTGACTTGGAATTGTGTTTGCCTAAAACCATCTCTGTTGTTGTATTTCCTAAGCCTTAGTTTCAACACTGCCAGGAGTAGATGGTGGTCTGATCCTATATCTGCGCCTCTGAGAACTCAAACATTTTCCAATGAGTGCCTAAATTTATGAGATATAGAGAAATGGTCAATTTGATTTTCTGTGTAGCCATCTGACAATACCCATGTGGCCTTATGTATCTTCTTGTGTGGAAAAGTGGTACCGCCAATAACCAATGCATTGAAGGAGTACATATTTGCAAACCTTTCTCCATTGTATTAATCTCTCCCAGTCCATGTCTGCCCATTATTTCTTCATATCCAGTGTTGTCTGTTCCTACCTTTGCATTAGTATCTCCCATCACGATATTGACATCTCTAGAGAGTAGTTTTTCTATCACTCTCTGTAACTGGTTGTAGAATTCATCCTTTTCGTCATCACCTGTATCATTTGTCGGAGCGCAGATTTGCACTATGTTGATGTTAATCCTCTTGTTTCTTGATGAAAATGATGCCATGATGATCCTCGAGCCGTGGGCTTCCCATCCTCTAAGAGTTTTCTGTTCTGCTTTACTTAAGATGAGAGCAACTCCTTCTCGGTGTGATCCTTGGTTTTTCCCAGAATACAAAATTTGTTCTCCTGTTCGGAGGCGTTTCTGTCCAAATTGTATCCAATGAGATTCTGCGATTCATAGTATGTGCTGCTTGTTATGGTGCATCTCTTGGATAGCCTGTTTACACTTGCCTGCTTCATACAAATTTTGCACATTCCACAACGCAATCTGGAGAGAATTCTTGCTTGAAGATGGAGGCCTCGGTCCAGTAGCTTCCTTTCGGCTTTCACCACTGAATGTCATCCGTCCTGTAACAGGAGCTCCATTGTCTCCCAAGGTGGTGGTTTCGTTTCTCTGCGTTCGTGATTCTGTAACAATTTTTGTTTTTACAAGTGGTGTTGTTAGTACCACGCCAACCCCCAACCTGGAGGACCAGTCGGCTCGGTGTCGGGAGTCTCCACCTAATTCACCATTTTGTCGCCTCGTGCGACACGCTAGCATTACGTTGCACCCTCTCTATTGAGGGACCCCGCTACACACACGGGGTCGTACGTTTATTTATGTTAAAAAGTTACACACCCGAGGGTTAACTGGGTTTGTTTTATTTAAACTTGAAATTAATGTCAGAGATTCAGAGAAATTAAGGCGAGAGTGCAAAGATGCTATTCTAACTTCACAACAACAACAACAAAAAACATCACATTTTGCCAAAATGGCCAGTAATTTTTTTTTTTATTCACCTTAACTTTATATTCAAGTTAAATTATCCATATTTTGTGGAATATTACAGGCCGTGTTTCAAGTTAAATTTAGTTTGTGCTATCAGAGTTCGTTTTTGATTTGAAAAGGTTGGCAGCAATGTGTAAAACATTTTTTTCAGATTCCTTGTTTGTGAGCACTTGATTGCTTATTTTCTCTTCACCTTTCTTGCTAATAATCTGGTAAGACTTGACCTGTGAGTGACACACAAACTGTAACACAAAAGTTGATTGATGGGATTGTGCTCCTAATGTTTTCACTGCTTAAAGACATGAGAGGTCACCATATGGATTGTATAAGGAATTTATGCCTGATTGACAAGGATGGGCACATCATACGGGGGGGGGGGTGTTGCTTTGGATTTTTTCTTTTTCATCTGATAAGATATTGCCCTTAGTTGTAAAAAAAAATGACTCTCTTGTTACTTTCTTTATCCAGGAAGCCGCTTGAGCCTATGGACGAAGTGAGAGAGACAGTGACGTTGAACGGCCAGACGTCAAGGACTGAAGGAAGTTGTGGCAGTTTTTCATAGTCGAGAGATTTGTAACATGGCAACAGCTGCAGAGATAGACATTGTCAAAGATGAGAAAAATGGAAACTGAGTTGCAAGCTAGCCTGCCAAATTATTTTTTTTTATAAAGCATCATTCTTCTACTGTTGTATCTTTTCTTGCAGTGCTCTTGAGGTTCCATATATACGAATCATAATAGAATTTCTTAATAGATCGACTTTGCTTCCCATTTTGAGAATATCACATTATATTTTAGTTGAACTATTTTTTTTATTAAAAAACCAGAAACACGAGCGAACATATTCAACATTTTTCTGCTCTGTTTTTGTAGTTAAACCTCTCCTCTTTGTTTCATTTTATTTTTTATTTTTATTTTTTTACAATTTATTTGTTCTCTCAATAAAATGTCATCTTATGCATTTAATATGGACTCTTTATATCCATCTAAGTTTTGCATTAAATGATTCAAATATTAAACCTAATTCAATGGGTCTTTGTCTTGATTGAATCTTAAGTGGTACATTGTATTCCTATTTGTTGCCCTTGTTGTTCACTGCATTTAATGTCTACATCCTCAAAAGAATTTTTAATGGTTGAACTTTTTATAATACAAGGAACTCTCCATGTTGGCAAAGGATATAATATTCCTGAACAATGACTCTTGGTAGTTTTACAGTTTAGCGACGTACAATAAATTGGGTCAAATTTATACTCGTTGTCGGTATCGGCTTAGATCTATATTTAGAGGTAAGAATGAAGAAATCTATCCACAATCCATTTCCCTGAACCCCCTACCCCCACACCCTGGTAGGGTCGATGCTGTGGGGGAGGGGGCTGTTCAGGGTAAGGGATTGTGGATAGATATTTTCCATGTCACCTCTGAATATAGATCTAAGCCGATACTGACAATGAGTACACATTTGACCTATTTTCTTTTACGCCACGAATACATAAAATTACCTCCCATGTTGAGGGGGACTCGGTAGTCCAGATGCAAAGTGTCAGCCTCTCAACTGAAAGGAAGCGGGTTCGAGCCCTGCCGACGGTTGAACAATTTTCTCAAGTTGTTTCGAGCAAAATCTATCCCCCTCATCCAAGCCATCTCAATCATTTTCTTTATGATCTTTAAGATCAATGACTCTATAATATCAAAATATGCTCTTTAAAATAGGCAAAGAAAAAAATTGTATAAATGTAAAATGTATTCATTCAGAAGTACACAAAGATGATGCAGCATTTGAAATGTTTTTTATCAGGTCTATTCACTTGTCACTGAGGAATCAGAGAATGGAAGGAGAAGAATAGATAGAATATTGATGATTTCATTTGAGTTGGATTATCCATATCCACAACTAATGTGATCTCGGGATTTTTGGTAGGATTTTCAATTTTACCAGGACTGCCCTGTAAACAGCACAGTGTTGTGATCTGCACACGGACCTTCTTTTTATCGTCCGTCTCCAATGGGGCTAGGTATCAATCCAAATATCTTGACCAGTGGGGTAGATTTTGTTGAAAAAAAACTCAAGAAAATTGTTCAACCGTTGGCGAGTCTCAACCCACTCCTTTTTGGTTGAGAGGCGAACACCTGCCCTCAGATATTGGTGGTACATGAAAACATTTCTTTGCTGTAATGACAAATAAAAAAAAAAGAGAGAGCGTATTTGGGCATGGAGTCATTGCACCTGAATTTTTCAATAACATATGGCCCAGATTCAAAGTCCTATCAGATACGGATTTTTTAGAAGTCCTGTGAATATGATCACATACAGTTTGGTAAAGTGCTGGTATAGTTTCTACAAGGCCATTACGGCCCATAGAGCCAGAGCTTATCCCGGTTTCTAGTGTGAAGTGAAACCGACAGGACGCTAGTCTGACACAGGTTTTTACTCCCAAGCTAGTGCTTGTACCCATTTTGCACCTGGGTCGAATAGGAAATGCGTGTTAAGTGTCTTTCCCAAGAAACACAACATTAGGCCTGACTTTGCCAGTATTCAACCCGGGACCTGATGAACCTCAGTCTGGCAACCTAACCACTCAGCCACAACGACACATAAAAAGTGCTGGTTCAGTAGTCGCTGAATAAACGCACACCCTTTGGGCAGGGAAAAAGCGTGCCTTTATTCATACCTTGTGTTTATGAGAACACTTTTATTATACAGTAAAAATTTGGTCAGAAGACATAGACGTGTGTTTATGCAGAGTGTGCTTTTATGAAGCGTGCTTTTATCCAACGACTACTGTGCCTTAGTTTATGGTGTATGAAAGCCTGCTGTGTAAGGTCTCACTGTCAGGTGCTGGACAATGTGTAGCTATCGGGATGATCTTTTCATTTGATTTGATTTACCCACATCAACAACTCAGGTGATCTCAGGGTTTTTTGGTAGGATTTTTAATTTTGACTGAATTGCCTGTAAACAGCCAAGAGATCTTTAACGTGCACAGTGTTGTGATCTGCACACCGGACCTCCTTTTTTGTATTGTTCACTTCCGATGGGAAAGGTATCAATCCATCTACCCAGACCAAAGGGGGTAGATTTTGCTCAAGAAAAAAACTCAGGAAAATTGTTCAACCACATGGAGCTCAAAATCCACTACCTTTTTTAGTTGACAGGCTAACACTTTGCTCCTGGACTACCAAGTCCCCCCCTCTAATCATCTTTTTTCCTATAAAGATATCCACAAATATACAAGAATAAATGAAGACAG
>JAXRKP010000808.1:212500-213594 GCA_037039925.1 Doris montereyensis | reverse complement strand
AATGGGACTTTCGATATTAACATATATACATGTATCACCAATATACAACATCAATATAACATATTCGTAGTTATTGTCTTTAAAGGGTATTGACAACAAAGTTTGAGACATAAATGACACTTTTTACATTGTTAATGTTACCGAGTGAGTAAATGTAAATCTTACTCTTCTTGAGATGACAAGACAGGGCGGGGTAAACAATTTCCTGTTATTTTCAAAGGCAAGGCAGAGCCTACAAAAAAAACTGACATTCACCGTCTATAACTTCTCATACATCTGTCGCATAACGGTGTATTGCTTGCTTTCCATCGGTTAAGGGGGAGAGGGGGAGGAGAATTCCTGAAGTGATTTTTTTTTGCTTTTGAGTTTAGGTCTTTGCTTTTAGTATGTACATGAGTAACTGTCAACATACTGTCATTCTATATCATTGAAAAGTGTGTAGCGTCATCGGTTGCCATAGAAACGACCACCATTTGGATTTTGACTCAATTTTCCAAATATTTCTTCTCCCTTAGCTATAAATAAAATCACTCAAAATTGTGCAGATCGTCATTTCCATTCAATATCTAAAGAATGATGTCGGTTTTCTTTATATTTTGGATAGTTTTTTTATATGAAGTTTACAATATATATAAAAACCGACGTCATTCTATTAACTTTGACAGGAATATTTCAAATATAATACAAATCGTTCGGTAAATGGCGGAAGAGATATAATTTTAGTGTGAAAAATACATTTCGAGAAAATGTAAGTAACAAAATCATAAAAGAAAATAACACGAAACAAACGCTTCAGATAGGTTTCCTTTGTTGAAGCAGCCCCTTACTTGTTCGACAGTCTCTGGCATTGTTACTTATGTAAAATGATTATAAATCTAGATTTAGATGTGCACTGTTGTGAAAACGGACGTCAAAATGACCAGGTCCCCCCCCCCCCTCTATACCCTATGCTTGTGCGCGTGTTTACATACACACTGACGTGCAACGCCTCTTACATCACACAGCAATAGGCCGAAGCCACGAGCGGTGTTGGCAGAAGCGTGACCTCGGTGTTGCCACATTTAGCGATTAACCGCCAATATACGAGTTTTTAC
>JAXRKP010000808.1:170000-210000 GCA_037039925.1 Doris montereyensis | reverse complement strand
AAAAATACAAAATAAAATTGGTAAAAAGTGTTCAAAGATGCCTACCATCGAGTATGCTACCATAGACAGGCACACGGGGTGTGAACTGCCAAAGGGACCCAACTTTACCCGGGATAGGAAGGGGTGGGGGAGCAGGGTTAGGTGGGATAGTTTCATGGGGGTGGTGGGGAGCGGATAGGGTAGGGTAGAGGATGGTGAAGGGTCAGGATAGTAATAGCGTGTGCCCGACTATGGGAGTTACTCCAGAGAAAATTATACAAATTGATGTAAGACGTTCATACCGTCAGGGTTGATTGTGCCCAATCTTACTATAAGCAATTAAAGGAAAGGAAGGGGAAACACGTCTAGTCTCGTCACTAGCGTGTAGAATAGGCATGTTCTTGCGGACTATTTTGATGACACGGTTTGTGTGCGGATGGTACGGAAGGATAAGAGGTATGCGTTTGGTCTTTTTTCTTCCTACGATGTTGAGGGCGTCTTTACGGGGTACAATTTTAGCTCTCTGAAAGGCTTGACAAATGATGACCCTAGGGTAGCCTCTGCGTAGGAAGAAATCAAACATCTTAGGCGCTTCCTCTGTGAATAGGTGCTCGGCAGAACAGATGCGTCTGAGGCGGAGGAATTGAGAGTATGGAATAGCATCTTTGCAACGTGGTGAATGAGAGGATGTGTAGTGGAGATAGCTATGACTATCTGTATCTTTGTAGAATATTGTAGTTGTAAGCCCATGTTCGGAGAGAGAAACGGTGATGTCTAAGAAGTTAACAGTGGATGTAGACTGGGTAACAATGAACTTGATAGGTTTGCAAAAGTTGTTTGCAAAATTGAAGAAATGGTCTAAATCAGTCGCAGACATCGTTGTAATACCAAACCCATCATCAATATACCGTTTATAGGTGTTGGGCAGAGGACCAGGGTACGCCTGAATAATCTATGTTCAAGATAACCCATGAATAGGCAAGCGTATGAGGGTCCCATCTTAGTGCCCATGGCAATTCCGCTGATTTGCTCGAAAAACTGTGCATTAAATTCAAAAGAATTAAGATTTAGCATGAGTTCTGCCAAACGAAGAAGGGTGGTAGTGTTGATTGTCTGGTCAGATCGCTGGTCGAGGAAGAATTTAAGGGCTTGAAGGCCCATGGAATTGAGTACGGATGTGTAGAGGGAGACAACATCCATGAGGAAGAGACGTCTAGGGGTTGTGTCTGTAAATGCAATACTACCGAAGAAGGTGAGAGCTTGGTTGGTTACCTTGATGAATGAGGAAGAGCTTGGACAAGAGGCTGAATACTGAGTCCAAGAAGGCAGAGATGCGTTCAGTGGGGCAGGAGCAGGCTGATACAATAGGTCTACCAGGGATGTGAGCTTTGGGATTTTAGGGAGGAGATAAAAGCACGGTTCACCGAATTGGCTGTTATTCAGGTGTAGAACTTTCGCTTTAGGTGGTAAAGCTTTAGAAGTAATTAGTTGGTTAATAGGAAGAGCTACTTTATCATTGTTAGCAAACGTGTTATCGGAGGGACGGGAGATGTAGAACTTGTTGTCTATGCCGGTGAGTTGACGTTCAGCTTCTTGGATGTATAGTTGCGACCACAGTACCGCCTTTGTCCGCCGGTTTTATAACAATGTCCGTGCGGTGGCGTAAATACACAAGGCTTGTCTTTCGGTGGCAGAAAGGTTGGAGTGGTGGAGGGGTTTAAAACTGGTCTTGTCAAAATCTTGAGTAACATTTTGAATAAAAAGGTCAAGTGCAGTGGATTGACCTGCTGGGGGTGTCCAGGTGGATTTAGTGGTTAGAGAAGGAAAAGGTGTGGATTCCGTGGAGGAATTCAAATCAGTGTCAATGTCTTGGAAGTGGTAACGGAGACGGAGTCGACGAAAGAAGTTTTCCAACAAAGAGCGGATTTGGTATCTATCAAACGACGGCTGTAAGGGAACAAATTTGAGGCCCTTTTTCAAAACAGATCGCTCGGGTTGACTGAGTGGGAGATTGGGCGAACGCAAACCACCAGATTAGTAGCAGAGGGCTGGTGTGGATGACCAGTGGAAGCGGCAGCATTAGTGTCAAGGTGAGGTGCATGTGAGGAAGTGGTTGATGCGAAGATCGAATGGTCGCATGAACCGGTATAGATCGAATGACCATATAATTCTGGGGAGGGTCGAAGATGAGTGAGTTTGTTGGATTTACGGCCTTTCATAAATTGATGTAAAACAGAGTTGGTGTGATGAATAATGTGTCAAATAAGGATGTAAAGAGGACGATTCAGTAAAGTTAAGGAACGGAGGCGTTGTAATGAAGATTGAATGGTAAGATTAAAGGCGCGGCATTGTTTCCGTTCGTACTGAAGCGTAGTACGTATCCTTAAAAGAGAGCATTTAGTTTCAACGGTTTGGAATGTAGAGCGATCCGAAAGAGACATATTGGAAAATGAAGGAACGAACCGGGTTTGAAACCCTTTAGGATGACCTTATGATGTAAGCAATCGTGTAGAAAGCAAATGTGAGAGGTGATGCGAGTTTTCTTATGGGTAGCTGTAGCCAGTGACAGAGATACATCTTGCAGATCGGAAGGTAAGGTAGAGAAGGCAATATGAACGTAATTATGTAGGGATGCAAGAAAGGGTTTCAATGAAAGTGAGGTGTTAGAAGAAATAGGCTTCATACTATGCGTCAATGAAGATATAAGTAAGTAACACTAGTAACAGTGAGGAATATGTCCCGATAGTAGTATGACAAAGAAGATGACTATAGATCTAGATATTAGCAATATTTTAAAAAAGATAAATAACGTAAACAACAGAGAGATGTGGCAGTGTGAACTATCTAAATAGTTGTGAATAATACGAAGGAGCCACAGTTGAGTGAAGTCAAAGGCGAAATATGACAATAAGTGACAACGCCACTAATAAATACAGAACAAACACGTGACGTTTCGGGTATAACCCTTCGTCAGACAACAAACGAGAAATATCTAGAATCTAGATCTAAGTAATACCTCCGGCATCACACAATGTGATGTCAGAAGAAAAACATAAAGGAGAAAGAAAGAAAGAAAAAGACAGTGATGTTAAGAAACGTAGCAGAGGGGGGTGTAAAGAAAGAGCGAGAGTGGAAGGTTCAGATCTAGAATGAAATAAAAATATGAAAATAAGTAAGTAATAAAAGGTGAGAAGGAGATAGAGAGAATGAGAGAGAGAGAGAGAGAGAGAGAGAGAGAGAGAGAGAGAGAGAGAGAGAGAGAGAGAGAGAGAGAGAGAGAGAGAGAGAGAGAGAGAGAGAGAGAGAGAGAGAGAGAGAGAGAGAGAGTGAGAGAAAAGAAAGAAAACAAGCAAGGAAGAAAGAAAGGGGAGAGAGAGACGTATGAGTATGGGAAACAAGAACGAAAAAATAGGATAAATGTAAGACTAGATCTATATCTCACTGGGTCTAGAATGAAGAAATGATAGGAAAAATGTAAGACTAGATCTATATCTCACTGGGTCTAGAAAGAAGAAATGATAGAGAATGAATGAAAGGAAGTATCAATCAAGACAAAAATTTACACTGAAGGTGCGAAATGTATATAAATTACAAATGTATCGATGCAATAAGGGAAGAGAGTAAACAACTTATCTAAAATGTCAAAATGCCAGTTAGGACTAGCTGATGCTATCCAAGTTATCAAAATCTCAAGTTTCTCCTTGGTGATAAAATAAAGTCTATTCCGTAATGGTAAAAAACTGTGCGCAATATATACAATAGACTGATACTGATAGATATATCAGATATGTAGATAGATAGACATTGATAATAAAACATATATATATATATATATATATATATATATATATATATATATATATATATATATATATATATATATATATATATATATATATACACACACATATACACAAATATATATATATATATATATATATATATATATATATATATATATATATATATATATATATATATATATATATATATATATATATATATATGAATAATAAGTAGATTACTCGATATAAAATTATGTTATAGTACGTAGATCTACATCTTTTCCATTCTTATGAATATGTGTAAATGTATTTAATGACATGACGTGCTTTCCTCGCGAAAGACAATGGGAAAATCATAGAATTGTCACAACGACTGGTGCGAATGTTGGCAAGTACATGTATAAGCAAAAATTATGATGATCCCGACACTTGAGCACGCACGAAATCTAAATGGTTTCCCTCGGTTTCATGGAGTTCATTTCAAGTGGTGCTAATGCCAAATGTTATTCGAGAACCAACGCTAAAGCAAACACACCCTCAAACACATACGTACGTGCGCACATACACACACTCATGCACATAAAGATATATACCCCACCATTAAAAGAAATACATTTTGAAAACAAACAAAAACACTTAAACGTCCTATTTATCAGGTCAATAGCCAGTGTGGAAAGTTGAGTGTGGATGCTTACAAATCAGCATGTGTATTTATACGTGTACGTGTATTATCTTCTATCACTTTATTCCAACAACTGCTGTAAATATATTTAGTTCGTCTCTGAGTTTGTGATGTTGCGACTATATCTGCAATGGTAATGGTTGCCTCATCTTGATTAAGCCAACAAATAACGAAGCTCTGTTTAGTGATCCTATAATTCCTATTTGATTTGAAAAATTCTCTCCTTTTTCAAAAATAATATGCATGTAATAATAGGCGTACGTGAATAGATCAAGCTTTGTGAGTGTCTCGTAATTTTGTTTCTTAACAGCCACGTACACATTTAATGGGTATGTCAGACTTATCCGGGAAGTGGACGAGTAAACACCTGCACGGGGAGTAGACGATCCTGCCCTCCACGAGTCTCCTGCTGTTTGCAGGTCGGTCTTGATTGACCAAAGGCTAAGGGAGTTAACCCTGACAGAAAATAACAACCTGCTGCCTTACAGTCTGGTCTTGACTGGCAAAAGGCTAAACTAACTAGTTAACCCTGAAAGAAAATAACAAGGCCTGGTAGGGGGTCTCAAGGTGGGCTAATCCCTGCTTATCTAAAAATCAAACTGATTCAGAGAAATAAATGCAATATACCCGGCTTGACCTTTCAACAACGAAAATGGAAGCGAACACGGTGATTTTTGGAACATGGAATGTTAGGGCAATAAATGGAAAAGAGTTAGAATTAGTTGAAGAAATGGAAAAAAATCATTTTGGCCATTACAGAAACAAAGAAAACAGGACAAGGAATAGAAAATGTAGGACCGAATCATATTTCAATCGTCTCAGGAGTAGATGTCAAAGATATAGCTAGAGCAGGAGTAGGCCTCCAAGTGCATAAAAGGCAGGAAAAGCTACTACAAAGTTGGAAATTTACAAGCCCATGGCTATTAGAGGTAAATATTAAACCAAAAGGAAGAGAAATTAAATTACTGATAGCTTATGGACCAAACGAAGACGCCACTAAAGAAGAAACAGATATCTTCGAAAACGATTCACAAATAGCTGCACAGAATCTCAAACAAAAACAGGAACTAATAGTTTAAGAAGATTTAAACGCTAGAGAAAGCAACAATATAGAAACGTCAGAGAAGTAATAGGTAAAGAAGGAGAGACAACAACTTCTCCAAATGGAGAAAGAGTAATAGATTTTTGCCTAAAGAATAACATAAAAATAGCCAACACCTTTTTTCCTCATAAAGATATCCATAAATATACAAGAGTAAATGAAGACAGGTGTGAAAAGTCAATGATAGACTACATAATAGTTAGCAGCTCCCTTTTTTACAGTACATTGGATGTAAGAGTAAACAGATCAGCAGAAATATTTAGTGATCATCACCTAAGGTGATTGCCAAAATGAGATTACTGACTGAAGAAAACAAACAGAAAAGGAAAGAGAAGAAAACTACTAAACTCAAAATAGAGGAACTAAATAAACCAATAGTGAACCAGATATACCAATCTAGGATAAAAAGAGTTATCAGTGAAAGACAGATGGATCTGAATGATAGCACAATAAAAGAAAAGTGGCAAATATATAAAGAAACACTCCTCGGTTGTACTGAAGAGGTCTGTGGTAGGAAACAAATTAAAGGAGATGGAAAAGGACAGCATGGTCGAATGTGAATGTCAAGCCTAAGATCAAAGAAAAGAAGGATTCCTGGAAGAAATGCTTGCAAACAAAGAGACTAGAGGACATGATAGATTACGTGAATAAAAGAACTATCGCCAAAGAGGAAGTGAGGAAAGCAAAAACAGGAACAATGGGAAGAGTTTGGACAAAGACTATAAGAAAGCTATCAAGAAAAGGTGCAATGGAAAACATGAGAAAGACCAAAGCATGCCCAATACGACAAATTAAGAATACCAAAGAAGAAATAATGAAAGAAGACAGCAAAATCATGGAATGCCTCCAGAACATATGAAACAAGGAGTAAAGATCAATTAGTAAGAGTAACAAGTAATCGAGAGCAGACAGCTGAAGATGTATATATATATCAATGGAAGAAATCCAAACAGCTATAAGAAAAGTGAAATAAGGAAAGGCCTCAGGAGCAGATCAAGTTTATCCTGAAATGATTAAAAACCAAGGGGGATAGGCAGACAAATTACTACATGCAATATGCCAACAAGAATGGAAGTCCAAACAGGTGCCAGATGACTGGAAAAAAGGCAACGATAGTACCAATACATAAGAAAGGATCAACTATGGAATGCTCAAACTGTAGAGGATATCACTACTTAGCGTACCAGGAAACGTGTATGCCAGGATTCTGGAAATGAGACTAAGGAAAAGAGTAGAGGATCAGATTGAAGAACACCAGAGTGGATTTAGACCAGGAAGAAGTGTACAAGACCACATATTTACAATTAGACAAGTAATAGAACAATTCCTTGAGAGAAACATTGACATGCACTTGTGTTTTATAGACCTAGGAAAGGCATTTGACACTTTGAGGAGGGACGAACTGTGGTATTCCTTAAAAGAACACAATGTAGAGCAAAATTTAATAGGAGCCATTAAAAGTGAGAGTAGCTGAAAACATATCTGCAGAATTTGATGTTGATATAGGAGCAAGACAGGGTTGCATCCTAAGTCCTCTTTTGTTTATCACATTTATGGAGTCAGTCGCAAAGGCATCCTCAAACATGAAGAAAATTAATGCAGATATGTGGAAGCTCAAACCAGTAAATGTATCTATGTTTTCAATTGCCGATAATTTAGTTCTGTTTGGAAAATCAGAAAGTGACCTTCAGTCGAATATCAACATTATGAACAATGAACTAAATATAAGAGGAATGAGATTAAATGCAAAGAAAACCAAAACAATGCTAGTAACTAGGGAAGCTAAAACACAAAATCTTAAATTAAACAGGGATAATTTGAAACAAGTTCAAAGCTACAATTACTTAGGAGTAATGATTAACTCAGAGGGCAAACTAAGAGAATAAATCAGCCAGAGAATCAAAAGGCAAGTGCAATATATAACCATCTAGGAAAGCCATTTGTAGGTAAACAAGAAGTGTCAACAAAAACAAAATGGCAGTATGCAACACAGTTTATTGTCCTATTCTCCTCTGTAGCAGCGAAACCTGGACCTTAGATAGCAGAGAATACAATAGAGTACAGACAGCTGAAATGAAATATCTAAAAAGAGTAGTAGGGAAAACTAAAGAGACAAAATCAGAAACACAACAATAAGAGATCACACCTAAGCATATGGCATAAAACTAAGATAGAAATAATTTAATTGAGATGGTTTGAGCATATAAACAGAATGCATGACAACAGAATAGCTAAATCAGTATACGGTGCTTAAGCCCAAGGTAAAAGACCAAAAGGCAGACCTTGGAGAAAGTGTGAAGAAGATATAAAAGAGACAATAAAGCATAGAAATTTAACTTTTTTGGAAGGGAACAGAAAATGCCAGGACAAGGAATCCTGGAGAAAGATCATCTCAAGCATCTGAACCCATACACCGAAAGGTAGAATGGGAACTGATAAAGAAAGAAAGAGAAAGTCAGACTTATTCTTTCTGATCTACGAGGCCTTATGTCAGTCTTATTTTCAACAACAACAAATGGAAAGAAAATTAAAAAAACAAAATAACATGTGCAGCCGGTTAGATAGTGTAATAAATTTCAGCAACATCACCACAGATCTACTCTGCAGATTTTTAAAAAAAGTAGATTATTTACCCCCAATATACGCTTTTAGTTTTATACTAACAAGATCGATTTGTATATGATTGTGACCAATGCACTTTTTGACTATCCGTGGCAAAATCATTTATTGCTTTCATTAGAATTAATGTGTGCGAAAAATTGAAGATGAAATATAGAACCATACAATATTTAACAATATGTATAGTTTCAATAATTAAATAAATAAATAAATAAACAAATACATGAATGAATAAATAATTAATAAATTAATGATAAATAGATCAATAGGAAGATTGGCAAATAAATCATAATTTAATAAATAAATAAATAAAAAATTAAGAAATATATGTATATACATCTCTTATGACACAACCTGCAATGTTTGTCGGGTCAAACTCGAACATAGTTCTTAGCAGTTTCCAAAATCACGGTCAGCTCAAACAACACTTTGGATCTCCAAAACTAAGAATATTCGAAACATACACTGAAAGACAACCATCTCTGCCTGTGATACCAGCCCAGGATAAACAGTATTAAAGAGTTCGGTGGTGGTTGATGCTCTGTGGCACGCACGCTGCGAAAAGCGAGCCATCGATCTGTACCACATGATCCGTGTTATTTTAAGACTTCACATGACTTTATTTACATCACATGACTACTGTTGTCCTAGTTACAGTCGACGCGTGTCTTATTTCTTGCGCTGACAGGCTGACTTCAACTTGAACCATAATGGCGCCGTATTATTTCATTGTTACCTGATTCGATGGGAAAAGTGAAATTGCATGTGAGGTTCTTCTTCTTCAGAGATGCTTATGAGAGATTTCAGATTTGAATCGGTTAGAATTGTTTAACTGAAAAATGTCAGCTGAGCAACCAGAAAAGATGACAAGACCGAAGGGACAGAAGTAACCAAAGACGTTCCCAATTCAAATTCAGAGGAAGTCGATGATTCTTCCGAAGATGCCAAAGAGGGAGAAGATCTCACTAGAGAATCACCGACTTTATCAGATCTTGAAGAAGATGAAGAGTTGTATGATCTTGTCGATGGTTACCCAGCAGAAATTGCCGAAACCCCGGCAGATGCCATGTTTGCTCACACAAAGAGACAAGAAGAGGAAATATTGGGCCTCATAGAAATAGCGAGGACAAGGGCTTCATCATCTATTGATCTGAGTAGAAGAAATTTACAGTCTTTCCCAGATGAACTATTACAATTGCCTAGCATTGAGGTAATGATTTATAACTTTTAATGCTTAAAGTTGTAAGCAAAATCAAAGATTATTCGTTCTTTTTTGCGGGTTTCTTTTCCCAGCTGTCGCTATTCCCAACCCTGCCTGTGAATACTACTTTTTTCTCAATTCCCAACTGGGTTGGAAATACCATTTTTTTAAATTCCTAACTGGGTGTTGGGAATATTGCTAGATCTACTATTTCTTATTTTTAACCGGTGTTGGGAATCTACTCACATGTACTTTTTTTCTTATTCCAAACTGGGTGTTGTGAATAAGATTTTTGTCTTATTCCTAACCGTTTATTATTGTTATTATAATTACTATTATTATAGGCTACGACAGATAACGTTTTCATGGACAGCGGGAAGTCGTGGCATTTACCCGACATTTTCCTGTTTCGTGTAGTTTGTATTAATATTAAATAGGCCTCTCTTTCTTTCTCTCTCACCCATAAACGGAACTCCTGCAAGATCATGCTTGACAAAGTACCGGTTGCGAATAACAAAAAGTAGTATTCCAACACCCAATTGGAAATAAGAAAAATTCTTATTCACAGCACTGTTGGGAATAATCCCTTTGTTTTTTTCCCAACAGTTTTAAGGGGATAATTAGATCTAAAATATATATTGTGCACATTTATTACACTGAAACACTGCATACCATGTAATCAGTATGGGCTCATACAATAGATCCTACAACAATGCAACAACAACCAATTGCTTCTTCTTCTCATATTAGAAAGAATAAATACTTCTTTCATTAAATGCTTGATTATTTTTTTGTTTCAAGTGGGTGTGCATGCTGCATTTGTCAGAGGTCAAAACATTTGAGCGCATTGAGAGAGAGGGAGAAAGTGGGTGGGGTTAGCCTTTAGGAATTGAAATAGATCTCATATCTCTTACTTTAAATGTTGTATATTTCTAGGATTTGATAAAAGGTGCACTCGAGGATATGAAAACACTTACTTCAATACGCCGGTTCTACAGTACATCTGACTTGCCCCTCTTAAGCTAACCCATGTATATGTAGATGTCAAAGGTTATTTTATTTTAATTCAGAATAAATCCCCAGATCTGAAAGACTGCTTTGTTTACCTCTTGACAATGAGGATTTTTTTTTCTATTTCTTTGCTTTTTTGTACTAAGGTATTCTGTTTAAAAGCATTACAAAAACATTACAGTGTATTGCAGCTCGATTTAGTTATTTGCTTGCCCAAGACTTTCTTCTCATACTAAAATTAGATTATGCACTGTTTCAATGGTCCACAAAGTTTTGTGTCAGCTTATTCATGAAAAAGCATGAAATTGTATTGTTCAAAACTGTGTGTAGGCATAGTATTGCTTGGGGTTTTATAACAGTAGATACAAGTTGCTCCTGGACATTTTATCATAATGTCATCAAAAGCATCTCTATTTTTGTTCTAAGCATCTTTTTTTCTTTATTATATTTGAAATATTACAATTTGGAATATACTTTATTTTCCACAGTATATGTATTTGGAAGAAAACAACATTGCATTTCTGCCAGATGAATTTTTCAAGTGTCTTCCAAAGTTGCAGTGGCTTGACCTGAGGAACAATCAAATTTGTCGAATACCATCTGTTTATTTGGCCTCTCATCCTTGCCTTCGTAATCTCCTTTTTAGAGGGAAATAATATCCGTAATCTTCCATTGGAATTAGGTGAACCATTGGTTTTGTTATTCTCAATGTTATTTTAAAATTAAGATAAATGTGACTCAATTGAATGTAAAGCAGCATAGGTACATACATGACATATTGCTATCACTCTTAACTGCCAAACAGCAATGATATTTTTTCTGTAGAAGCAACATTGTTATTTGAATGGCAAAGTGGAATACTCATTAGTACACTTTGACATATAATTGTGTGCATGAATCAAACAATGAAATTATGTGAGGTATACAGACTTGCAATACATAAATATTGCATAATGGCATGTAGCTGGCTTGTAGTGGACAAAAACATTCCCATCACGGCTCAGGCGTCATTTGGCGGGTTTGATGCGAGTGGTCATCTGAGGAATCTAGACCAAGTAACAGGGCTTTGACATGTTGCATCATCACAAGTGAAGGGATTTTCCCTGAACTTTTCCATTTCTAAACGTCTATAAAAATATTGAGAGGTGTGTGATTGATTTTATAGATGAAGCGTTGTATAAGGAATACTTTTAAGAAAAGCTGTATTTCTGAAAGTGGTGTGA
This sequence comes from Doris montereyensis, assembly GCA_037039925.1. Classification (NCBI taxonomy): domain Eukaryota; kingdom Metazoa; phylum Mollusca; class Gastropoda; order Nudibranchia; family Dorididae; genus Doris; species Doris montereyensis. Next base: position 198,398 of record JAXRKP010000808.1, on the reverse strand, counting down.
CTTGACCGCTTTGGTTGAATTGGTATCGATATAAGATTATACACATATCTATTTTGAGAGTATTTTCTTTCACATCATTTTTCTATTTTATCATGAGAAATTCTGTCATATGACAACAAAAAATTGGAAGAACACAATTGATTTAATATGCCATTCAAGATACATTCACAATACAAGCGTATTGACTTGTTTTCCTTGATTTTTGTTTTTTCAAAGGTCTAGTCAAGAGTTTGCATGGTCTCAACATTGCAAACAATCCCTTAGAGTTTCCTCCTCAAGAAATCCTTGAAAAGGGGACTCGACATATCTTGAGATTTTTGGTGTCTATGATGGATGCAAAACACAGCTAACATGGCTGACTTAGGTAATCGATGAGTATCCCTTAGTTTAGTTTTGTGGAGATATTTTCACATAAATTTTCAGTACCAGTTATTTGGTTGACATTTTATAATTTGTCAACAACACGAAAAGAAAAACTTGTCATTATAAATAACATGTTCCACTGATAGAGGACTGAACAAACATTTCCCTCCCTCTTAACCTAACATAAACAGTGTGATAGAAATCACAAATAGAAAACAAAACAAATATTTTCCTCCTCTTAACCTAACGTAAATAATGTGATGGAGATTCTCAAATAAGAAATTAGATGTTTTTCAGACTGCACACAAATTTCTCATTTGCATCAGGTTTTAATTTTGTTTTATTCCATTATTTTCAGAATTAAGCTTGAGCCAAGACGTTCCAGATGGATATGAACAAATAAGTGCAAGTTCTGATGACTGGAATACAACTGCTAGCATGATGGATTTAGCCAAAAGACGACAAGCAAAGAAAAGCAACTCAGCTGAAACCTCCCAGAAACTTGCCAATGATGATGACAATACTTCCAGTTTTGGAGCCCGGTCTGCTGAGCTTCATCGGCCTGCAAGTTACAAAGAGAACAGAGTCAGTCATATGGAAAAACTGAAGAAAGCTGGAGCTCTGGGTGTTGTGGAAAGGTAAAAAGAAAATGATTAAATGATACACATAGTAAATATTTATTTAAAATCTTATTCCATGAAGGACGTTCTATGCTTGAGAGGTATCGATGTTATGTAGGAAATTTGGAAATAATGTTGGACTTAAAATATCTATTGCGTGTCATTGTAGAAGTGATTTGCATAAACTTGTGAAGCAATTGAACTTTAATACTTTAATTACTTTTATCTCCCAAATTTTTTGTCTATAAGCTTTATTCTCTAAAAAAAAAAAAATATTTTCCTGAAAGGTGAAAGAAAAGATACTGATATAGAAGAAAAGATATAATATCTATCTAATCCAAGAGAATTACTTGAATCTTTCGTCTGACAAATCTGTCCAAACAGTTTCAGATTTAATTTAACCTTGTGTGCTCATTGAGATGTCCTGAAAAACAGTTGGTTTCATGAAGTAAAGCAAATAATGAAATTTGTGAACCACAGGAGATTAAATTCCTTTCATTTTGAGTAATGATTTGGGACAGCAATTCATCAGTGACCTTTCATCTTCCCTTTTGTCCTCTCAAAAGCAATTAAATCTTTACATGTGTGTGTGTGTATGTGTGATGCTTTTGTGTATTGAAAGGTAAGAATGGCAAGAGGACCTCAATTTTGTACATTTTGCACTATATATTATATTTTAATGATTCAGCTTTGCTTTTCTACCAAATGCTGTCATAGATGCCTTACACTTGATTTGTGAAATTGGGTCCTCATATAAATTTGTGCCTTTTGCATATTAATTATCTTCTACTGCCAGCATGTAATATTTCTTAAAATTGACGGGTTTTTTTTTATTATTACCATTCATAATTGAATATGCAATCTTTCAATATTCTTCTGACTCATTCCTCTGAGACATATAGGTATTTCTTTTATATTATATCATGCATTTTGTTGATAGTTAAATGAAATATTTTTTATATAATATCTGAATGTCAGATTTGACAGCCGCTGTCACAGGCGTTTCCCAGTCACAAGTCTTCAAATAAGATCTGCTAGATTATACCACAGGAATTCTCTTGAAACATCACAAGAATTCATCCAATTTTTCAAGAATGCTCTGAGGAAATGATAAAATCAGTAGAAAGAATGGTCAAAAGCATAATTTATTGATTGAATAAAATTTCTTGTCTTCATTCCCCCGAAATGAGAGAGTGATTTTGATGTAAGATATAAAATAAACTGCTCACACATATGTCAATGTTTAGGCCTGCAGTCTTCACTTTTATTCTGTTTATAGTGTCATCATTGACATTCTGTTAAGGTTTGAATCTTTTGTTATTTTTCTCTTTCAATTGAAACTTTCACTATTTTTTTGATTGGTGATTTGTGGTTATTTGAGTATGAGGTTAAATTGGTTTTCTTACTTGACTCTTTGTTTCAGTGTATATTTGATTGAAAATCCTAAACTGTTAATAAGAATTTTTTCATCAGGAAAAAACAAAAGGTTAGTAAAATGTCTTGGAAGCTCAATGCCTATCCAGCTCCGCCCTCCCAAGACTACATTGCATTTAAGATGAATGAGGAAAAGCAGTTTGCCAGGGTCAAAGAATTGAAGGAAAAAACAGATGCAATTTTACAAAGACGAAAGTAAGTAGCAAATTATAACTTGTTTGGTATGGTTTTTGCCACACAGTATGTGATGTAACACATTTTAAGATGATTTTCACCAACCTTTGAAATTTTGAAAGATGAGGAGAGATACTTTCTTTCTTTCTTTATCAGCTCCCATTCTACCTTCCAGTGTATGCGTTTTAGATGCCCGAAATGATCTTTCTCCAGGCTGCCCTGTCCTGACAGTTTCTGTTTCCTTCCGTGAAAGTTAAATTTCTTTGCGTTAATGCCTCTTTTATATCTTCTTCCCACTTTCTCCGAGGTCTGCCTTTTGGTCTTTTACGTGGAGTTTTAGTACTGTATACTGATTTAGCTATTCTATTGTCATTCATTCTGTTAACATGCCCAAAACCATCTGAGTTGATTTATTTCTATCTTAGTTTTTATGCTATCTGCTTTGGTTTGATCTCTTATTGTTGTGTTTCTGATTTTGTCTCTTTTAATGTTCCCTACTACTCTTCTTAGATATTTCATTTCGGCTGCCTGCACTCTACTGTATTCCCTACTGTCTAAGGTCCAGGTTTCACTGCCATAGAGGAGAGTAAGACAATAAACTGTTTTGTATACTGCCATTTTGGTTTTTGTTGACAATTCTTGTTTACCTACAGATGCCTTTCCTAGATGGTTGTATATTGCACTTGCCTTTTGGATTCTCTGGCTGATTTCTTCTCTTAGTTTTCCCTCTCAGTTAATCATTACTCCTAAGTAATTGTAGCTTTGAACTTCTCCCTGCCTAATTTAAGATTTTGTGTTTTTGCTTCCTTGTTACTAGCATTGTTTTGGTTTTCTTTTGCATTTACTCTCATTCCTCTTTTATTTAATCCATTATTCATTATGTTGATATTTGACTGGATGTCACTTTCTGATTTTCCAAACAGAACTAAATCATAAGCAAAGGAAAGCATTGATACATTTACTGGTTTGAGCTTCCACATACGTACATTCGTTTTGTTCATCTTTGAGGATGCCTTTGCGACTGAATCCATAAATGTGATAAACAAAAGAGGACTTAGGATACAACCCTGTCTTACTCCTATATCTACATCAAATTCTTCAGATACATTTCCAGCTACTCTCACTGCACATGTTGGTTTATTGTAAAACTTTTAATGGCTTCTATTAAATTTTGCTCCACGTTGTGTTCTTTTAAGGGATGCTATAGTTCGTCCCTCCTCACAGTGTCAAATGATTTTTCTAAGTCAATAAAACACAGGTGCAAGTCAATGTTTCTCTCAAGGAATAGTTCTCTTATTTGTCTAATTGTAAATATGTGATCTTGTACACTTCTTCCTGGTCTAAATCCACTCTGGTGTTCTTCAATCTGATCCTCAACTCTTTCCTTAGTCTCATTTCCAGAATCCTGGCATGCACTTTTCCTGGTACGCTAAGTAGTGATATCCTCTATAGTTTGAGCATTTCATAGTTGATCCTTTCTGTATTGGTACTACTGTTCCCCTTTCCAGTCGTCTGGCACCTGTTTGGACTTCCATGCTTGTTGTCATATTGCATGTAGTAGTTTGTCTGTCTCTCTGCCTTGGTTTTTAATCATTTCTGGATAAACTTGATCTGCTTCTGGGGCTTTTCCTAATTTCACTTTTCTTATAGCTGTTCTTCCATTGAGATATCTACATCTTCAGCTGTCTCATCTCCATTACTTGTTAATCTTAATAATTGATCTGTACTGCTTGTTTCATATGTTCTGGGGGGATTGTGTAATTACTGAAAATACTTTCTCCACGTTTCCATGATTTCACTGTCTCCTTTCATTATTTCTCCTTTGGCTTCTTAATTTGTCGTATTGGGCATGCTTTGGTCTTTCTCATGCTCTTTATTAATCCCCAAAACAGCTTTCAATTTCCTTGATAGCTTTTTTTGAAGTCTTTGTCCAAACTCTTGCCAATGTTCCTGTTTTGCTTTCCTAACTTCCTCTTTGGCGATAGTTCTTTTACTCACATAATCTATCATATCCTCTGATCTCTTTGTTTGCAAGTATTTCTTTCAGGCTTCTTTCTTTTCTTTGATCTTAGTCTTGACATTCTCATTCCACCATGCTGTCCTTTTCCCATCTCCTTTAATTTGTTTCCTACCACAGACCTCTCAGTACAACTGAGGAGTGTTTCTTTTTATACATCTGCCACTTTTTTTCTATTGTGCTTCCTTCAGATCCATCTGCCTTTCACTGATAGATCTTTTTATCCTGGATTGGTACATCTGTTTTACTATTGGTTTATTTAGTTCTTCTATTTTGAGTTTAGTAGCTTTCTTATCTTTCCTTTTCTGTTTGTTTTCTTCAGTTAGTAATCTCATTTTGGCTATCACTAGGTGATGGTCACTAGATATTTTAGTTCCTCTTGTTTACTCTAGCATCCATTGTACCTGTAAAAAAGGAGCTGCTAAATTTTATGTAGTCTATGATTGACTTTTCTCACATCTGTCTTCATTTACTCTTGTATATTTGTGGATATCATTATGAGGAAAATGTGTTAGCTATTTTCATGTTATTCTTTAGACAAAAAAATCTATTAGTCTCTCTCCATTTGAGAAGTTGTTTCCTTTTTACCTATTACTCCTCCTGATGTATATATATTGTTGCCACTCTAGCGTTTAAATCTCCTAAAACCATTAGTTTCTGTTTGGGTTTGAGACTCTGCAGCTATCTGTAAATCATTTTCGAAGATAGATTTTTTCTTCTTGGGGGCATCTTCGTTTGGTCCATAAGCTATTAATAATTTAATTTCTCTTCCTTTTGGTTTAATATTTACCTCTAATAGCCGTGGGCTTATAAATTTCCAATTTTCTAGTAGCATTTCTTGCCTTTATGCATTAGTAGGCCTACTCCTGCTCTAGTTCTATCTTTGACATCTACTCCTGAGAAGATTAAAGTATGATTTGGTCCTACACTTTTCTATTCCTTGTCCTTTTTTCTTTGTTTCTGTAATAGCCAAAATGTCTACTTTGAATTTTTCCATTTATTCAGCTAATTCTAACTCCTTTCCATTAATTGCCCTAACATTCCGTGTTCCAAAAATCACAGTCCGTGTTGTTTTCCAGTGTCATCTTTGAAAGTTCAAGCCGGGTATATCATTGTATATATTACTTTGAATCAGGTTGTTTTGGGTACGTAGGGGGATTAGCCCACTGTACCCTAGGTAGATGGTGGGGCTGCCACCTTGAGGCCCCCTACCAGGCCTTGTTATTTTCTTTCAGGATTAACTCCCTTAGCCTTTAGTCATTCAAGACCAGCCTGCAAGGCAGCAGGTTATTTTCTTCAGGGTTAACTCCCTTAGCCTTTGGTCAGTCAAGACCTGCCTGCAAGGCAGCAGAGACTCGTGGAGGGTGGGATCATCTACTCCTCATACAGGTGCTTACCTGTCCACTGCCCGGGAAGAGATACTATTATTAGTATTATGTTCAAATGATAAAAAGAACACATGTGTAGGCTCTTAGTTGACAATCTTTATTGTTTGAATGACGAAAGGACACTATGAAATTGAAAAGACTCGATGAAAATACACAATGATCTGGCGGTGTAAAGGTTTGAAAAGATAGGTGACATCAAATTAACCAAGACTCGCACAACCAGTCTTGTGCTATCTAAACACATATCAGTTCACAATCTTAAAGACATTACATCCCTCCTTCTTGTGGAATAAATGTGTACATGTTTAATAATAATGTATTCAATGAGTTTTCTTTCTTCTTAAAAAAACATACATTAGGTTCACAATGTGACACATAAATGTATGGGATCTAGGAGATACTAAACTAGTGTATGTTAATGTTAAACTAAGGTATATGCAATGTGAACTGCTGCACAGAGCCTTTATTTCAAGATTTTATTTCTAAACAGTTTAGACTTATCTGTTGAGCAATTTAACAATACAGCCACTTCAAGTTACAGTGTATTTTGTTTGTGCCAGTGCAAGGTGGACAGCATGGAAGCTCATTCAAAATTGGCGGGAGTGAAGCTTTAACCTGGATTGTTGGTTGATTTTGGGGGGGGGGGGGTGATAAACTTGCATGAGAAGACACAGAAGGGGTTGGGGTGTGAAGTTGAGGAATGACAGTGTCCTTAAGTGATGTGATCATCTTAGCTTCCATGCTTTTCAAGCTATCACGCTTAGAGATCTTTTGGGAATTTAAATTTAATCATATGATTTTGAAAAATATAAAAATCAATGAAAATATTACTGTAAAATGCAATGAGAAAAGTCATAGTTGAAACACATACAATACAGTCAACTCTACCAATTATATTGTGATTTTTGTCGTCAATTTTACATACCCCAATGAATACAATTTGGTTAGTACAAAAACAATACTAGTGCAATGGTGAATTAGGTGAAGTGTCAAGATGATATGTGTTCTGACGTATAGAGATGAATACCTTTGTCAAAAGAATTTCATTGGTTTGAGTTCTCTCTGAAATGATCCATGGCTGACTTTGGATTGTTATTGCTTTGTTTTTTTTACTTGTTGCAAGACTATTATATTATTAAGAAAGCCATTTTACCTTCATAAATCATATTTCCATGAAGAAATAAAACAAAATTAAAACTCTGAGATAACATGATTCATTTTGTATCCAATATTGCTTTGTCATCCATCACAAATTTCTACTTTTGTCACAATATTCTTTGCTAAAAATTCCACATCAAGTAGTCAGGAATATGCTTAAATTCCTTTTTGATTTATTTTAACTCATGAACTATTTCTTTTATGTCTTCAACGACAGAGATGATGCGCATTTGAAAAACTGGCGTGAAGATGCTAAGGTGCTACAACGAAAGAGATATCTTCAACACATGCTTCCTGGTGAAGGCAAGTAAACTTTTTGTTTTGGCTGCTTTTTTTATTTGTTTTCATGCATACTCATCTTATCTACTGACATTTTTCGACACTTAGAGTTTGTCCAGAAGTGAGAGGCTAGCTATGAAGAAAGTTTCTTTCCTCAGTAGAGTTATATATGCCTTCATATTCAATAAAAAGTAAGAAACTTTTTCCCTAAACCAGTAAAGTCCACTGTAGTCCTGCTGAACAGGCAGTGTTATGCTCTAGAAATGTACATTCTATTTCATGTACCAATGCCTTTCAACACAATATCAGATTGTCATCTGCATTATGATAGTAATCAGTTTTTGCATCAAAAGAGATTTATGTATAATATCCATAAGAGAACCTTAAGTATTTTTTTTCGACAGATTTTGAGGAGCCAGGAGAACAGGCTCCTTTTGCCATTGAGAAAGAGATGATGAAGGTGCTAAGAAAAGAGGAAAGACAAAGGGTATGCCACTTTATTTGCATTTCCTTTGCATGAACATGAGATTCGTTCTACAGTAGCATCGGTCTAAGAACACTCGCCTAAGTCCACATTCCACACGTTAGCGCATATTTTCAGGACACAAATAAATGTTCAATGATAAATTGGCCTCATGCCCTGTCTGGCTAACAACATGCTTTTTAGCAGACACCTAACTAGTCAAAGTTTTCAAAACAGATGTCATTTTTCATAAATTTTACATATTTCAATCAAACCTGATGTGTGATCAAGTCACACCTCTCAACTATAATACATAGTTGCTGAAAGTGAACTCTACCTGCCAGACAACAAGGTGCCAATTTCATCCACCTGGCCAAATGAACAATGGACATCGTTTTAGCACAGGCTGTGAACTTTGAATCTTACTCTACCTATCAGACACCACGGTGTCACAATACGCAATGTTTTGTAGGCAAAACAATGATCTAAATTTATCATTGCTAACGTACATTACAAAAACAATTGAGGTTGATTTGACAGTCTATCAAATCAAGAATGTGTCCAACCAATGTGATGATGGTGAATGAGGAAACTTTCATTGATTTGTTGCCTGCTTGTCAGATAGAAATGAATGGCCATTGGTTACACAAAGTTCTGTTCCCTGCAATGCTGAACTGTCCCTTGTTAAATTGATATAGACACTTATTGCATGATTGACTGATTGGGTAACAATTCGATTTAATCATGGTCATAGTGGTTTGCTATCCTTTTACTATCACAGTCTGCCTACAAACACAATTTTCCAACACCCCAAGAAGTGTGTTCTTCAGCCGCTACTACTGTAATTGTTATTGCACCTCAATTTTTTACAAAAATAGTCCAACCTTAGCATGTAACATGTGGGTTAGATAAATGCATGCCGTGCTTGATAAATTGTCGATGGAGGTAGAAACAAGTACATGTAGAGTTTGCTTACAAAGTTTATGATGATTTGATATTGCATTAGAATTTTATTGACATTTTTTTATTACTTGTTTTGGTGGCTATTTTAAATTTTTTATTTTATTTTTCTCATTGTTTTGTCCTGAAGATCTCTGAGCTGATATCTTTAGACTGAACTTGCCAAAGGAACATTAAACACATACTTTGGTTTCTTGCGTTGCTTCTAATTCTCTCTCAAATGCTTCTGTCAACAGGAAGATGAACAGAGAGAAAAAGAGATAAAGCAGCAGAGATCAATATCACCGCCACGAAACAGAGAATAGAGATGGAAAAGTATACAAAATATTTTATTGTTTTGTTCTTTCTTCATTTTCTTAATAAAACTAAGAGCCAGTGATTGCATGACATTTTAAAATGAGTTTGTGTTCATTCATGAATGCATAGACATTAACAATGACGAAATTATTTAGACTTCAGTCCTTTAGCTATTATGAATACTGGAAAATGATACAAAACAAAATGTATTAAGTGTGCGCCACATAATGTCTCGTTGGTATATACTTGTTTACTTGTTTATTCTTGTATTCTTTTGTTGTTGTACTTCAAAGACAAGCTCGCATTAGAGAACTGGAGAAGAGAATTAAAGACCACACTGCAACTATGGTAGAAAGACGTAAACAGCCTAAAGGATCACCACAGCAGGAAATGGAAATTGCCAGGAGAGAATTGGAGATTGTGAGCTTTTATGATCATACTTTTCAAAACGTTTTAAACTTTATTTGCTTGTGGTGGTTGTTGCTTAGTGGGATGTCTGTCACTGCACATCTGTCCATTAAAACTTGATTTTTGCTCTCATTTCTCTTTTCTGTAGAAGATGTTGAGTCGTTATAAATATATTATATATATATATATATGTGAAATTTTGGTGATTGCAGTTTGGGTGTGAATCCCACTACCTTTCACTCTGTGTTTCCGTTCCCCATTCTCACCCCCAGAGTTGCATTTATGGTTTATAACAATTTCATACATTGGTTCTATTAATTTTTCAGAATTTGAAATAATCTTCATTGTTTGCTATAATCAATACTGATATAATACTTTAGAATAAACTGAGTTCAACATTGATTGTTGTCGATATAAATGTTTACTCGCAGAAATAGTAGTCAATAATCTTCTTGGTTGGTTATGAGCTCGAGATATATATCTTGCAATTTTCTGTGTTGTTTTGTAAGATAGCAGTAGCATGTAAGAATGTGTAGCTTATGGGAAAATATACACCTGATTCCCAAATCATTTCTTCAAGATGCCATGTAACCATTGTTTATTGTCATATTTGATCTCTACATATGTGTGCATATTATCTTTCTTTTGTTGCTTTTGTTCCCTTTGATTTTTAACACAATCGTCACTTTATTGAGGACTTTTTCACATGATTTTGAAGATTGTGATTAAAATTTCCTTTTTTGAATTTATTTATCTTACCTTATATAAACAAGAAAAAAGTGATGCTAGGTCATTTAATATTTTCCTTCTACAAAACAAGATCAAGATTTTAAATATAAATTAATTTGTAAAATTATTATTAAATTGAATAAACGGTTCATTTACCTACATTTTACAAAACTGTATTTCATTTTTAATAAATGAGATGTTTGCTTATAAATTTACATCAGAGTAACAGTAAGAATCAAGAATCATTTGAGATTTCAAGATCTTAGTCTGTTAGACTGTAGACATTATTTCTTATGACTTGTTATTAAATTGAAATTTAAAACATTGAAAAATTTATTTAAAAAACAAAGCGTGAAAATCATAACATACATAAATTAAACCTTTTTATAACTCACAATGCACGGCACATTTTATTTTTGTATTATTTTCAGTATTTTAACTTTCAAATGATAGTGTTATCAAATATTGTGTTATGCTCAATGTATATATAGCTTTCTATAATTCACAAAATTAAAAACACATTTTTCCGATATTTTCAGAATGATTTTTTGACAACTTTATGTAGCCATGATGGACATGCAATTAATGTCTTAATTAATCCTTAAAACCACAGGTTAAGAAATTGCAGAGGGACCTGATGAGACGATACCAGGAGTTGAAATCATGGAGTGCAGGTGCATATTCACTCACCACTATAATAGGTTTCTCATTCACACTCAACACTTGAATAAACTCAGGAGATTGTGGTGGTTAGACCTTACTACAAACAATTAACATGAAAATTGTCTTTGATAGTTTCTTTCTGTTTGAGATGTTAGTTACAATTCTAGAACCGATATGTGTCATTTGAAGAGAAAACACCTGCCTTTTTGGGAGTTATTGAAATATTGCAGTAGTTTTGTTTTCATAACACATTGCTTCTGAAGGATAATTGTAGCATCCAAAGCCAGTCACACATCTATATTATAATACACATATGTGTTAATAAGTGATAAATATTGTCATACCATAATAGGTAGTGCTTCATCATAGTGTACAAACTGGAATAGTACCAGTATCTTTACACAGTGGACAAGAATGATAACCTTGATGAAAAAAATAAGGTATTCACTAGGAATGCTAAGATAAGAATAGCTTCCACAATGTAAATGATCATTTTCTGTTCTTCTTCTTTTCATCTGGTTTCCTGAAATTTTATTATGGCTCAGAATTATATATCTAAGCATTAAAATCAAACTGTAGAACTTTATCAGCATCAGCATGCACACCATGAGACGTAGATGAAGGTGAAAAATATTGAACCTTTGGTTAAGGAGACCTTGATTAAAAAGTCTAATGATATGGTGGAGGGGGCATTTTCTTTTGTTCTCTATTTCATATTTTTTCTTTATTTCTTCTTTTTTTTTAAATATCTTTGTCTGTTGGAAGTAGAATCAATCAGATTAGCAGTCTGAATCAGGATTTAATCTGAGGAAAAAATAAACCTGCAAGTTTGATATGATTTGAATAAATTATTAATTCTGTTTCTAGATGTGACAATAATTCAGCACCAAATTATCTTTTCTGTACACTCATCTTACTTATAATTTGCTTTGAGCGTGTTCATTTTCTAGATGAACTTTATTATATGCAATTTTTGTACACATTTTTACCACATCATTTATAAACATACTAATCAATTATTCAAACAAAACATTTTTAACCACCCACTTATTATAGGAAGAGCTAGAAAACAGTGCCAGGAAACACTTCATATCTAGACCTTCATCAATTGTCAGTCCTTTTAGGTTTGTGTTTTGGTAAGTTTCCCGTAGGAGGCTTTTCCATTTTCTAGAGTTCTCCCTTTTGTCTCTTCTTTTCATACAGATTTGGTTATCTAATCTTGTAGCTTTACACTTGGCTTTACCAGACATGAAACCATGTTCTATAACTTGCCTTTCCAAACATGCCTCTATAAATGTAGCGGATATTTATCTTCTTTTTTTCCATTTTAATTATTATGAAAGCATGTCAGACTTTAAAAGAAAATCTTGCAACACAAAATTCTAACAAAGAGGGTGAAACTGTTTGAGACAAGATTTGTATAGGCTTCATGTGGAGGCATTAATGGTAGTATAATTTGGTATAGGCCTACTATTAATTAAAGGTGATTTTTTTGGTGTTTGTTGGTCTAACACACTATCAGCACATTGGCTGGGTATCATTAACTTGTCGCGTTGACACACATCTAGACTGGTGTTGATTTCAATGAAGGAATATGTTCATGGTTTGTATGAATTCTTATATGATTGCAATAAACATGCAGAGGGCACAGTTCTAAATAATACTTAACAGTGAAAATCCATTCCCACAAAGTGACTATGATATGAAAACATCCCCAAAAGTGACAAATATCTCTTACTTTGATATTACAGCAATCATAATCTATTGCAATAGCATGAAACTTTAATAAAGGCAACCTTCCTCCCCTCCATTCCCCTCGACTATAATTAATTTGTTATAATCAATTTGTACAGTGCAGTTCTACAATGTGCTACATATACATGCAAGGTCACCAACAGGCCATACTGTATGATAACAAGACCTCTGACTAGATCTGGTCATTTTGTTGTCACAAGTGTGGGCTTTATAATTTTATCAAATATTTTTTAATACGATTTGCCTCATTATTTATTTTACTGCAACATTAGACTTAGATGAGAAGAGGATCTTGCTAAATCTGAGTCAACTATCCTATTTATCTTGCTATTGACACAGTATTTATATTGTCTTAAAGAAGGAAAAACAAGGATTTGGATTGATCACGCTATTCCTGAGGTCTCAACTCTCATTATTTACAAGCTTACTTCTCTCAAGTTTTACGGCACATGTACAAAACTTGTACCCAAAGCCTGAAATCACTTTTCATGTTGGGGTGGGTAAAAAGAATATCAATTTTTCAATGTCCCTTTCTTTGTCTTTTTCCAGACTTTCCATATTTTTATAGATTTATTTTAATGTCATATGCTTATGACAAGTGTTTAGTTACTTTTTTTATGAAATCGTCTCTTCAAAAAACAGATATCTAAATGGGAACACGGATGACAGTACCATAAGAATGATGTCTGTAGAATAGAAATAGAGGTCCAAGAATTTTTGTTTTTATTGAAAGATTGGGCATACTGCTCTGAAATCATATTTTCTTTCACAACACTATGCAAAGATAAAGAAAGCTGTTCTTGAATTACTTTCAAGCAATTGAAAAATATTATTATTGCATTGACAAGATAAACATTAAGAATAAAGATTCTAATTTCTACACTGTGAACTAAGAACATGGTTTTTTCTCATATTTAAAAAAAATTGTAATAATCTTTTGTATGCTTAAAACAAGAATCAAGTGAGAAAAAATGTTGGCTTCAGCTTGCAATGAAATGTTTTTGACAGTGTTCTGTTTTATGGTCAACTTTTATGAACTTTCTTTGAATTTTGTTGTAGTGCCTTTTAGTCATAAAGCAAAAGATAATTGCAGCATAAATAAACAATTGCTAAGTAGAGAACTTGATGTTTTTACACATAATTATCTTGCATGCGTGCATGCTAATAATTGCCCCTTTATCTCTGTTGCTTTTGGATTCAGTATCCATAGCGTTAATCATTCCATACAGTCAAAAATTTAATTTTATATTATTAAATGAAAATACTTGGCCTTTCATGAATTTTTTTAGTTAAAGCAAGGGATTTGAGAATAGGGAAAATGTACCCGATTACAGCACTTTGTGATAACAGGAGAAGAATAGTACCTAACGTTCTTGAATTTTGTAAATGTAGCGATTGTACTTAGAAAGAGAATATAGATATGGCTCATGCTACTGTGACTGTTGAAATTATATTGTATTATCTTTTAACCAGTCCCTCTTTTGTATCAAATAAATTTCATACATTGCATTATCTATAATTATAATTCATGCTTGTAATGATTTCAATCTTACTATCTTGCTATACAAATAATTTCCATTAGATAAATGCAATAGCCTTAGGTTCTTTTTCTTCTTCAAAATAATATGTATTATATTCATTCATTTTGATGCATGGAAATGCATTGCAATGTCCCAGTGCTTTGATTCATATACTCAGTATGTATACAGCTGAGATGAGATATATAACTATTAATATCTTATTCTTTAGCATTTGAAAGATTTTCATCACAAAGAGATGAATTAATTGTTTATATTTCGTGACATGGTCATTGATTTGTTTTGTTTTGTTTAAATATAAATTTTATGCGAGGCTTGCGGGAGAATCCATAGGGTATAATAATATTGCTTGGAAGAATTAGATTAAGGTGACTATTAGATAATATCTTACTTTGAGAAGACGAAGACTGGGAAATGGGTCTATCAGTGTTTGACTATTTCTTTAGTGGTATTAAAAATATGCTGCAACAAAATTAAAACAATCAATTCTATGTCTGCAGATTTCAATTCAAAGTAATCTTTATAATCCACGGTGTACAAAAAACTATTTGTTAATTTGTCCATCAGTAGCTAGTAGTACATTATACTGATGTGTCTGTCATATGCTTGGCCTATAGGCACAAATCCTGAAGAGATGTTAAAAGTCACTGATAATAGTAATAGTGGTATTCATATCCTTCTTTTTAAAATGTTAGTGGGTTTTTTTCTCTCACTTATTTCTCTATTGAAATTACTCATGATAGTAATAATATGTGTTTAGGAAGAAGACAAAGTTTAAATTACAACCATAGAGATGCATCTTTTAATGTTAACTCTACAGTACACGTAATGCAGTTACATCTACTCCATTGAACCAAGGATCATTCAAGTATACTTGTAACTTTGGGTTGATTGCTGTACATTGTATTAATGTGTAATTTCTTTGTCTTCGTCTTCATAATAACTGACTAATTCAATTACTGAAAGTATTATTATTGTCACTGCACATGCTTTTGAATAAATTTGATTGTTGAACTTTTTGAATTTAAATGCACACAAATATTTTGATTGTTACAAATTTCAGTGCCACTGATTAGTTTAATTTCTTGTAGTTAGCAGTTTGTACCAGTCTCACTCACGTAAAACGAGTGCAGGTATTGTTGTTGGAAGATAAGACTATGTGTGTTTGACAGCCTGATCTAGTTGTTCTGACGTTATCATTCTGTTCAAGCTGATCTTACAATTAACATTTGACCATATTTATTTTAAAAGAAATTAGTTTATGCACTCCTGGTTCTTTACTCCTTCAAAGATATCCATTCTATATTTTCTGTGTCTGTTTTTGCCAGTTTTGGTACTTCCTTTTATGTATTCGTTAATATCAGCTACAATAACTTTTCTTGAGACCCAGAGGCTATAATTAATATGCTTTGACAAACATTGCAGTAGTTACTGAATGTAAACAAAAATAACAATAATTTAAAACTTTATGTTGATTTCTACCTCAACAGGCTGAACGCTTGCACAATGAACTACTGGAACGACGGAAGAAGATTGAATATCGTTTCAGGCCTACTCTGCGGACTCTGCCACTTTAATGAGACGAGGCAAGCAGAGTACTGACACTGTTGCACTTTGTTAAGCCTCTAAAACATGCTTCTACTTCAATGGATTAAAATTTTCAACAAGTCGTTGATTCATAATTCTACACATAATCTTGTTTTGAGAAAAAGTCTGTAAAATTCTCAGATGGAAAGAGAATCCACAGTTAGGACAATATGCAAGAGAAATTTATGACAAAGTTAGACAGAATTTGGTTACAATTTATTGTTAGAGAGGACCATTGACAACTGTGAATCGGATGACGATATAACTCCGAAATCGTCAAATATGTAGTTAGCATAATATAATTCTGGGAGCTGATGAAGTGCTTGATAAAATTATGTTTTTAAATCTCAAAGTTTTCTTGTATAGATCTATGTACATAAGAATTTAGAACAGAGAATTGAGATTGGATGTGCAAAAGTGTGGTTGTGGCAAATTAGAAAGGCGTATGATCTTATCTTTCTTATGATTAAAAGGGTAAGTAAATGGTAGGTAGTGAAGGTAAAACCTGTTGACAAATGAAAGTGAACTTTTGTGTTGCTGTGTGTTCATGAAAATTATTTATAAATAAATAATTTTTATACTCAATTTACCTCTAATTCGTTTTTGGTCATTCTGTATAGTATTAATAGTATTAATATAGTATTAGTATAGTATTAGTATAGTATTAATATATATATATATATATATATATATATATATATATATATATATATATATATATATATATATATATATATATATATATATATATATTAAAATGCAGTGGTTTCTGGGAACATGAGATTGAATTGTTTCATCTGGTGACGTAATTTTTAACTTTAATTCAAAGACATCCTGATGGTGATGAGCACATCAAAATCAAAGAGGGTCATTATATTCAGTAAAAGAACTGATGCGTCAATAAACAGTCATCTCTGTCTATGAATTGATTTAAAGAGCTGATACTAATACAATGTAATAATAATAATAGGTATTTAATAAGATTGGTTTTCTTTGGACACTAACGGCTGTACCAGTACAGCACAGCATATGGATATTACAATTACAATAATTACATGTACATTGCCAGTTTCTTTTATGTAGTAATACTGTAAAACACACTTCCATTTTCTTGATTTGTGAAAAAGAGAAATTCTTGCCCATCCAGTCAATTATGGCAAAATTGTACATTTTTTATTTATTTATTTAAAAATTAAAAAACATTTTTTTTTAAATTTTATAAGCAACTTCACTCTTACATCAACATCATCGATTGATACAGTAGTCGCTGGATAATTTAATTGCATGCTGCATTACTGCTGATGGAGGTTGACTAAATTTTTTTCTATTTTATTTGAATAAGTATTCATAAATGCGTGCCAGGTATGCATAATTGCACTCAAAACTACAAAAATGTGACATTTGTGAAATAATTCACCTATTACTCGTTAAAAGAAAAAAACAGAGAGAGAGAAAGACCTTGGTACAGGTATGCGTAAACTGTGATGTCATCACCTTGTAAAGTGACGCACGTTCATGGATCTAAACATCGTTTAGAGCAGTTGTTGGCAACATTCAGTGGTTCATCTCAGCATCCCAAAAGCAGACAAGAAACCAGTAAAGTAACATCCTTTTTCACAAAACAGAACTGAGGCAGTTCCTTTTGATTTTGTATCAACTATATTTAGTTTGCATCCTTTAGTTACTTACTTACTTACTGCCCATTATGCTAGTTACCTTGTAGGGCAGCAATGAAGGATTTCCATCTCTCTCTTTTCATGGCAAGCATCTTTATGGAATTTCAGGTTTCGCCCCAGTCTTTAACTTTAATCTCATTCTCTGCTGTTCTTCTCCAAGTTGTCTTTGGCCTGCCATATCTCCTTTTCCCTTCAACTTCAAGGGTCCAATGTAAGGCGGTCTTGGTGATGCTCCCTTCTTCTTTTTCTTAAAACATGCCCTATCCATCTCCATCTTCTTTTAAGCAGGATGTCTTGCATGTGGTCTATTTTACATTTTCAGGTCTCATTTGAAATTTTGATTGGCCAAAATATAATTTTGGATATTTCGCAGGCATTTGGTGTGAAATGAGGATAACTTATTCGTGTCTCTGTCTGTCATTAGTGTCATCCTCCAGCATTCAGATCCATATAGTACAGTTGATAGGACACAGCTTTGGTAGATTTTTAGTTAGCTTTCTCAATATTTTAGAATCTAAATGAAATTAATTTTTTTTAAACGAGAGAAAAAACCCCTAACCAAACACAAATATAATACCAAAAAATATGTGTTGTGCTATGTCTCTACTCACAACTTGGCTTGTCGCGTTAACGCCAAGGGCTGTAGCCTAGATGGTACAATATTAAATATACCCATCTACAGGAGTTACTGGGGTAGCTTCCTTGTAATTGCACGCTTTTCTCTTCTACCAAATAGCATGTAATTATCCGACTACTGTATTATTACAATTATCACAACTCCTTTGTACTGGTGGTCACATTTTAAGATTTAAAATGTTTTTAGTTTTTTTTCCTTTCTAATGCCAAAGACAAATTATGATGCCAACGTTTCACTAAACTAGTGTGTCCATTTTTGCCAGCTTATTATATAATTCAATGTTTTAGTGTTAGGCTAAAACCTATATGTCAAGACCTAGATGGATGAATCATATGAATGTGTGGTGCAGTTACTTCTCAAATCATCTAGTTAGGTTGGTTCTTCTAGTGTAATTGTGCCCAATAGGTTATACAAGGCACTTTCCAATTACTTTAATTAGTACAAAATCAGACAAAATTATGTGACCAAATCTTAGGCCTACTTGCACAAGTCATATAATATTAAGAAAAGCCAAATCTTGGTCTCCCTGGCCTCTTCCAAAACATTTGAAATGAACTAAAAATCCTACTCATGCTAACAATGACATTGTCATTGACATTATTGACTTCATTTGTATTGCATTTTCAGCTGTTTTTCAGAGAACATGAAGAATTCTTCAATTACAGGTCCTAATTTTCTGATATATTTTTTTTAGAAATGTGTAGCAACCTGTTCAGTTTGTCCTTGCAGTTCAACTAACACAAATTTCCCAGGTAGAACAGATTTTTTAATCTTACTTGATGCTATTAATTCAAGTTATGAAAATGAGATGCTGATCGTTCTTCCTGGAGCTAGCTATTCTGATTCTTATGGATATAATATTAAATCTGTACAGTATGGTTGTCTGTTGTATGCTCTACATTGCAGCTAAACTATAATCGGTATTCATTCTCACCTGGTTAAGCGAGAAAAAACATAGTGTTAGTTACATGTCTTTCAAAGGACACTGCGTCAGGCCTAGCGACATCAGGATTCAAAATGAATAAAAACCCTGTCTCTTGGTATATTTATCACAGGAAAGTCAATCATCAATCTGTACAAGTACAATGTCACTAGAATGCTGATCGCCACACTGAACATCTATTGTACACCTCTACCATTATCATCATATTTATTTCTCCCTTAACTAAAGGACTGTTGAGGCTTGATGATGTTACAAAAGTAACATTGCTTATAAAACATCGGGACTGGGCATTTAAACAACTTCGACAAATTTTTTTACCAAGATTTGAATCTCAAGGGAAAGTGTTACCTGGACTGGAGTTGAAACGTATACATGCTATCTCAAAATGATGCATATTCAGATCTTATTAACAATTCAGAGAGCAATGGTGGAGAAATAAGCAGGATTCCCATCCATTTAGCGATCCTCCCTTAGTAACAAAAAGCCTACTTTTGACAAGGCCATTTGTTGCTACCCATGCCATGTTTGTCTCACTCTAGTTTCACACTGTATCCATTATACAAATTTTTCTTTTTAAATGCAAGCTGAGGTAACACGATACATCTTGTGTAACAGAACAGAAAACAAATTTCAGCCCTGGCCCATCTCGCATTTCCGTTCCTTCATTCACACGCATCACAAAAGCGAACATTCTAATGATTGTAAAAAATGAAGACAATCACAAGTCCATTTCATTTCAAAAAGTTGTATTTGTTAGCCTTTGAGGTAACACTTCAATGAAAGCCACTGGACCCCATCTTCCAAGCCCGCACAGTCACAAGGACAGTCAATTAAAAAGAAAAAAACAATGGTGAGAGATGGGTAAATGTGGTGTACAAACAGAAATGGAAAGGTGACTGGGGGCCACAACCAACCCTGAAGCCATCCCATACAAGAAGAGAGTGGTAGCATTCACCAAGCATGGGAGGAAGGGCAATCCAATTGTGTGACTCAAATCTGTTGGAAGCTGATCCATACTAAAAACAAACAAAAAAAGGATCAGAATATTCACAGTGTTTTAAAAAATCCACTGTCTTGCGCTGACTATTGCCTTCCATTTCCATACAATTAGGAGACATCCTCATGTCAACAAGACTCCAGAAAGCATCATTAGGCATAGACATTGGAGGAGTAATTCAATCGCATTCCAAAATAAAATGCAAAACAGGAAAGAGGAAAGAGATATTTTTAAAAAGAAAGGAGAAAAAATTCAGGCAAAAAAGCATGCAACATGGAAACTAATATCTTTTTTGCATTAAACCTCTTTCTCCCAGTAAAAGAGACATGATTATAATTATAGTAATATATATATAATATATCCATCACACAGCACTAAATTAAGACATGTCTCAACACACATATAATGCATATATAGGGATTCAACAAATATAGGGCAATAAAATCAATCAAATCCAGCGCAATCACCAATTCTCAGCACAAAAAAGAAACGCATTGTGAATGTCTATTTCATAAACACACTCACAAAATGATAAGTATGGGAAGAGCCAGAGTTGTAAGACAAAGCACTGACATATTTTTACAAGGACTATGAATGCCTTTGTATGTTCTTTATCATCATCTTTATTTAATGGAGTAAAAAAAATGGGTTTGAAGACATAAAAAACCCCTGAAAGAACATTCAAATTCTGTTTTTGTTAAATGATCACAGTTTCATATTTTCTATTAGAAAAATTTAATATAAAAAAAGTGATGAAAGGATGAACAGTCCAAAATTTTAGAGGACTCAAAATGCAACAAATGAAAGCGGAAAATGTTTCCCTTTAACCACGACTAAATCAATTCTTTAGCAAAAGTATATATATGCATTGTAGACTTTATGAGGGACATTATTAAGATACGGCTATGATTTTTTGACGCCATTAAGAAAGCACTTCATAAGATGGGGAATAAAATAAGAAAAAATTTCAAACAGCTATTATCAACTGACAAGTCCTCTCTACAGGAAGATGAAGTAGCCAAACAAAAAACAAAACAAAACAAAAAGTTCCCATATGAAAACTGTGCATATTGAGATGTAATGTTGATAAGAAGGATGTCTGGGCAAGAACCCTGTATTTGACTTCCTTTGTTTAATTGCATTTGATATTTTAAAATAAATTCATCCAATCCCACTAGGATTTAATAGTGAGCATAGACTATCGAAGACTATCCACCATCAATTCAATAAGAATTAATATCTGTAATATTTATCTTTGATAAATAATAACTAATAACGGTCCATTTAAAGCGGGGCAGGAGAACATATTTTCTTACTTCACGGACTCATCACTCAATAGAGATGAAAGGTCATTTTCGCATTATTTAAAATAAACAAAAATTAGTGAAAATATTAAAATTCTAACAATATAAATTCATGAAACCTAAAGCTATAAACTTCAATGAACTCAGAGGTAAAAGTGAAAGTTAATTGTAACATCAAAGCTCACTTATAATTGGGACGATAAAAAAAGAAAGAGAAAGAAAGAAGAAAGAGAGGGGGGGGGTTATGTGTGTTGGCGCAGAACTATTGACACAGTACAGAGTTCAGTGCTAGGCACATGCAAGATGACAGGGGATTGTTATTTTTAAAAAGAAGATTAATTGATGATCTGAAATGAGCGTATAAGCGCATTTTCCCAATAAACCTTTCATTCCAGTTGGCTTGAAGTTTGGACTTATAAGCTATGATGAAGTTTTCTTTTCTTTATTTGGTTTTTAAAACTAACTAAGCCTAAAAACTTCATCAGATATGTCTGTAACGAACGCTTATATTTATATAAATAGAGTTCATGAAACTGAATAATGATTCACATATTGTTACTAACCATGACTATAGACAACATTTTTGAATTTAGCGATAAAACTGCTTGTGCAGAATCATTTAATAATTGACATTAAGCATCAAAACACGGAGTTGTGAATGCTAAGCCTTTGATGGGAAGAAAATTATGAAAATTTATAAACAATCCATTATTGAACGTTTCCAAATAAACAAATAATAACAGTTTTCAAAAAATGTCAAGGGGATAACTCAGACAGCAGTGTTTTATTTTCAATGCATTACACACATGTGGAAAAAAGTTAATAGATTAGTGGGGGTGGGGGAGAGCATAACTTCAACCACTTCAGTGCAGAGAAAATAAATAAATTAATAGTAATAATATTATGGGTAGGCATGGTGATGATAATCATAAGGAATCCTCTATGTTAACAGAACAATTTCACTCGCTCAAGAAACTCCCTTCCATCACATACAAAACACCTCTATATCAGTTGTTTTTGCAATATCACAGTATATGGAAAATGCGATCAAAAGACCATTCACATTTTATATGGTTTTACACTTCTGGGAATCAAACAAACCCCATTGAATGCTGCATAAAAAAGATTGCAAAAGAAAATCCACCCAAAGCAACCATAAACGGAAGAGTGATTACATACAGGTAGCCTTAAAGCACAAAGATAAAATAATCTTTCCACAGAAACTAAAAAAAGAATAACACACTTACTATCCTCTATGTTTATCTCAGCTTCTATTGTTTATTCTCTGGTGATTTTGCTTATCTATATAAAGCTGAGCGTCTCTAACTTTTGACCACTGATAACTCAGAAACCACTGCACCCACAACCTCCATATTCCGCATGTAGATTTCAAATAGCCTGCTTTATGTTCTTAGCAAAATAAACTCTTGGATCAAATCAATATTTCAATTGATTGCAAAAAGATTGTTCTGCCTGTGATCCACAAAACTTTTTATTGTTGCTGGCTCATTTCTCGATTTCCAGTCATTACAATAAAAAACCTGCATAACTTTAATACTACGTCAAAAGCCTGCTTAACTACTTCACCGAGTACTAATTTGATCTAATAATCGCACTTGATATCACCCAAACCGATACAAAGATTTCTGAGTTAACAGCAGTCAAAGTTCAAGAGACCCAGCTTTTTAATAATTAGAAATCATAACTCAACATCATTTACGGGCATGCTTGTAACAAAATATTTAGTTATTATTCCAAAAGGCCCTTTAAA
Source organism: Doris montereyensis (assembly GCA_037039925.1). Classification (NCBI taxonomy): domain Eukaryota; kingdom Metazoa; phylum Mollusca; class Gastropoda; order Nudibranchia; family Dorididae; genus Doris; species Doris montereyensis. The sequence goes on along the minus strand of JAXRKP010000808.1, from coordinate 175,237 downwards.
AGTGGACACTGAAACAAGAAAGGCGAAAATTTCTTCTCGCCTGTTTGGAAAATGGTGGTCTCTGTTTCTTACATTCATGTACATGTCTGTTAAGGGGGAGGAGGTTCTGAAAGCCATTTTGAAAACCCATAGAGCAAGCCAACTAAGACCTCGATTTTTGCCATAGCAATGCCACCATATTGGATTTATGACGCTGCATAACATGCATTTCCAAAATGTAAAAACTGCTTCAATTATTATGGGATGTGTCTCAAAATTGGTACACTCCTTCATTTACTTCTATAGAACAAAACTATGCATGGGTTTGGACGAATCTATCAAACTTTTAGTTTTATGGTGTGTTGAAAGTTGCATATAAAATATTTACAGGAATTTTATTCAACTAAAAAATTCATTTTTCGGAAAGTATACAAAATAACATCTAACGCATGCATTCTTTTATTCCATGCATCAAAAGCATGGTTTGTGCCAAATTTCAAGTCAATCGGATACAAAAATGCAAGCTAAGATAGAAAAAAACGGTCCAAAAATGACATTTTGAGATATTCGTATTTTTCTCTTATTTTCTGTCATTTTAATACATTTTTCTACCATAAACCTAAGAAAAGAGTAGAATAATACTTTGAAACATCGTAAAACCTTGAGAGGCTCTCGACTACTTCTTATTGACACTGTTTCAAGTGCACCAGCACCTTTTTACTCATTTTGAGATGGTGCCTTTTGATAATAGCGGAATATGTTCCGTAACTTTCGGCCGATCTAAGGCAATATTCATAATAGATGCTCAAATAAGGTTGTTTTGGATAGCGTTCATTGTGGCAATCAAAATGAGTACCAACTTGTACTTAAGATAATATTTCTGGCTTTTATTGTAATAGCTGTGTTGAAAGATAGGCCTGCATCGTTTCTAAAAAAATCGTGTAAATTCAAAGAATCGATACTGAGCTTCTTTTATGATATCATTATGACGGAAATGAACTGCTCTATCCACTAGTATGATAGACTAGATTTGTCCCATTTTCGGCAAAAATGGCATTCCCAGAAACCGCTCCTCCCTTTAATAAGTTACATGAGACTCAGGATAAATTCAATTAATTTTACTGCAAGGATGAATAAGATTTGAATGATACAATAAACAAGCCAATGGGATAAAAAAATTCTACCTGGATCCTTGTGTGGCACTCTGTCCTTTCCTCACGGCAAACAAATATTTCTATAGCAATAAAACAACAGAGACAAACATACTTAACTGGTCTGATCTTCAATGAAGAAATAGCAGAGATTTCAACGTGAGTACGAACAAGGCTACACCAAACTCTTTGAGCACATTACAATACAACGGAATCTGCATGAGGTCAACTTAATCAACTGTAAATGCTAGTATAATGTGTTTAGTTTCAGAAGTTGTTTCTTTTCCTCTTAGTTCAGTTTCTTGACAACAATGAATGCCTTAAATCTGTGGAGACATCCACTTTAAAAATATATGTTATCCTGGACAAGTTTCTATTTGAATTTACATTTCTGTTAGAGAAAGCTTGAATCCAGCCTTCCTTGATTTGAGTGCAAAATGCATGTAATGACAAGAAATAATAATCATAGAGATAAAATCAGTGACTTGCTTGCCAGGGCAAGGTATTTCTTTATATATTTCAATAACGTTTGAGTTCATTGGTGAACACTGAATATGGCTACAGATATTAACTTCCTATTCTCACAAGTGAACACAGTTCATACTCTGGTGCTGACATTACGCAGATTCCATTGTATTATGTTTTAAGGGCGACAACCATCGGTAAAAAAGAAAAGAAATAAAAAGACCATCACAGCTGAACTTCAGCACTACAAAATAATGACTGGACTAGACAACTGAGGTAATGCTTAAATGTAAAAAAAACTAGTGAAACAGGGTTTCTTTGAATACTCACTCTATGATTGACGGTATTGAACAAGATAATTTTCCTTAAGTCCACATCTTAGTGTGGAATGGTTTGCATTGAAATATTACCTTATATAGGTGTGAAAAATGCCTCTTCCCAGGAATAAAGATTTTAAGATCCTGTCAGGTGGTGTCACAGCATTTATCAAATGACCAGCATTCATGTAATAGACATACAGCTTCCTTGGGGACAAATCATTTTCCTATCTTTAAAGAAATCGGTAATTACTCAATTAAACTAGCATAAAGACAAAGCCTGCATTATCTTCCAACAATGCGAATCTGAATTTACTTAGCAACACAAACATCGACATATTTAAGATGAGGTAAATAAATTTAGCTAGAGAACGATAATCTAAATTAGATGAGAATAATTCAAGATTTGATAGGTGGGTAAGCTCCATCCAACCTAAAGAGTAATCCAGATATCCAGGTAAAAACATCCATTCAGTCACATTAGGCAATTGCAGTTTTCTTCTTGAAAATATCTTTCAGGTTGACATTCACACCTATCTTTCTCCTTTCTCTCGGCTCCGCTGGCTCGAAACAGAACCTGAAAAAATTCAAATCAATGGTAAGCATCTTACAGCATAAAAGGCATATAAATATTTTTATGATCATCTCCAACAACAAAAAATATCACCAGGAGAGGTGCATCGAATGAGATGATTGAAAAACTATTTTCACACAAAAAATATTACCCACTATAAAAAATAAACATTTTGTCTTGAAAGTAATATAACTAATGAGTGATTTTAGCTTTTCACACATTCAGATACAGAGGGTCCGGGCAGTGGACAGGTAAGTACTTGTACAGGGAGTAGATGATCCTGCCCTCCACGAGTCTCCTGCTGCCTTGCAGGCGGGTCTTGGTCGACCAAAGGCTAAGGGAGTTAATCATGACAGAAAACAACCTGCTGCCTTGCAGGTCAGCCTTGACTGACCAACGGCTAAGGGAGAACCCTGAAAGAAACTAACAACCTGCTGTCTTGCAAGCTGGTCTTGAATGACGAAAGGCTAAGGGAGTTAACCCTGACAGAAAATAACGGGGCCTCAAGGTGGCAGCCTCACCATGTACCTAGGGTAAAATGTCCTATCCTCTGCTTATCCAAAAATCAAACTGATTCAGAGAAATAAATGCAATATACCCGGCTTGACCTATCAACGACAAACATTGAAACGAACACAGACTGTGATTTTTGGAACATCGAATGTTAGGGCAATAAATGGAAAAGACTTAGAATTAGTTGAAGAAATGGAAAAATTCAAAGAAGATATTTTGGCCATTACAGAAAAAAAGGAAAAAGGACAAGGAATAGAAAATGCAGGACCGAATCATATTTTAATCTTCTCAGGAGTAGATGTCAAAGATAGAGCTAGAACAGGAGTAGGAATTCTAGTGCATAAAAGGCATGAAAAGCTACTAGAAAGTTGGAAATTTATAAGCCCACGGCTATTAGAGGTAAATATTAAACCAAAAGGACGAGATATTAAATTATTAATAGCTTATGGACCAAACAAAGACGCAACTGAAAAAAGAAAAAGACATCTTCAAAAACGATTTACAAATAGCTGTAGAGAATCTTAAACACAAACAGGAACTAATGGTTTTAGGAGATTTAAACGTTAAAGTAGGCAACAATATAGAAACGTCAGGAGTAATAGGTAAAGAAGGAGAGACAACAACTTCTCCAAATGGAGGGAGACTAATATATTTTTGCCTAAAGAATAACATGAAAATAGCTCAACACCTTTTTTCCTCATAAAGATATCCACAAATATACAAGAGTAAATGAAGACAGGTGTGAAAAGTCAATGATAGACTACACAATAGTTAATAGCTCCCTTTTTTACAGTACATTGGATACAAGAATAAACAGAGGAGCTGAAATATTTAGTGATCAAAAATGACATTTACTGACTGAAGAAAACAAACAGAAAAGGAGAAGAAAGCTACTAAATTCAAAATAGAGGAACTAAATAAACCAGTAGTAAAACAGGTATACCAATTTAGGATAAAAAGATTTATCAGTGAAAGACAGATGGATCTGAATGATAGCACAATACAAGAAAAGTGGCAGATGTATAAAGAAACACTCCTCAGTTGTACTGAAGAGGTCTGTGGTAGGAAACAAATTAAAGGAGATAGGAAAAGAACAGCATGGTGGAATGAGAATGTCAAGACTAAGATCAAAGAAAAGAAGGATGCCTGGAAGAAATACTTGCAAACAAAGAGGCCAGAGGATAGGATAGATTACGTCAATAAAAGAACTATCGCCAAAGAGGAAGTGAGGAAAGCAAAACAGGAACAATGGGAAGAGTTTGGACAAAGACTTCAAGAAAGCTATCAAGGAAATCAAAAGCTGTTCTGGAAGGCAATGAAGAGCATGAGAAAGACCAAAGCATGCCCAATACGACAAATTAAGAACGCCAAAGGAGAAATAATAAAAGAAGACAGCCAAATCATGGAAACATGGAGAAAGCATTTCCACCAATTACATAATCCCTCCAGAACGTATGAAACAAGGAGTAAAGATCAATTAGTAAGAGTAACAAGTAATCCAGAGGAGACAGATAAAGATGTAGATATATCAATGGAACAAATCCAAACAGCTATAAGAAAAGTGAAATTAAGAAAAGCCCCAGGAGCAGATCAAGTTTATCCAGAAATAATTAAAAACAAAGGGAGAGAGGCAGACAAACTACTACATGCACATGCAAAGCATGGAAGTCCAAACAAGCATGGAAAAGGGAACGGTAGTCAAAAGGATCACAACTATAAACTATAGAGGGACATCACTACTTAGCGTTCCAGGAAAAGTGTATGCCAGGATACTGGAAATGAGACAAAGGAAAAGAGTAGAGGATCAGATTGAAGAGCATTAGAGTGATTTAGACCAGGAAGAAGTGTACAAGACCACATATTTACAATTAGACAAATAATAGAAAAATTCCTTGAGAGAAACATTGACTTGCACCTGTGTTTTATTGACTTAGAAAAGGCATTTGACACTGTGAGGAGGGACGAACTATGGCATTCCTTAAAAGAACACAATCTAGAGCAAAATTTAATAGAAGCCATTAAAAGTTTTTACAATAAACCAACATGAGCAGTGAGAGTAGTTGGAAACATATCTGCAGAATTTGATGTAGATATAGGAGTAAGACAGGGTTGTATCCAAGTCCTCTTTTTGTTTATTACATTTATGGATTCAGTCGCAAAGGCATCCTCAAACATGAAGAAAATGAATGTAGGTATGTAGAAGCTCAAACCAGTAAATGCATCAATGCTTTCATTTGC
>JAXRKP010000808.1:127500-165000 GCA_037039925.1 Doris montereyensis | reverse complement strand
TGAAAATGCATGTTATTTTAGCATCATAAATCCAATATGGTGGCGTTGTCATGGCAACACCCGCCAAAATTTCAGTTTCTCATATTTTCTCCTCTAATTTAGATACGTAGAACTCAAAAATCGAGGTCCAAGTTGGCTTGCTCTATGGATTTTCAAAATGGCTTTCAGAACCCGCTCCTCCCCCTTAAATGATGACAAAACAAATGTATACTTACACAAACCTAACAATACAATCATGCACCAACAAACTCCACAAAAATCTTACCTAAGGCATGCGAGTCACAATTTTTTTTTTCTTGTTCTTTTTGCTCTTCCCTGTCCTGGCCTGTAATGATTTGTCAAGATTTAATTTCTGGCTGTTTGAATGTACAAATGTCTAAATAACTACAGCAAATTAAAGACAATCAGAGGAGAAAATGAAAAGAAAATGCATTCATTTTAACCTGTTCAAACAGAGCAAATTGTAAATTGAAAGAAGTTAAAAAAACAAAAACAAACACATGAAAATAAGGTTAAGAAGAAGAAGAAGAAAGAAAGAAAAAACAGGGGGGGGGGGGGTGGGCATAAATGGTCTGGGAGGAACAGAAGAGAAAGACAATGAGTTCACCTATCACTAAAGGGTTTTCACATGAAAAAAAGATTCATTATAATCAAAACAATGAGCTTTATTTATGAAATCTATGCACCAAAACTACCTGAATGTTACTTCTTTTATTCTCTTCTTTATGGTTCTCTTTTCTCAATAATTCCCTGCAGTATAAAAGCTACAATTGGGTGATGAAGATCAGCAATCAAATGTAATGGAGGCGATGCTAGCATTACATGAATCATCATGGTAATTATTAAACAACCCCAGACAAAACTCAAACTTTAACCCATTTTACCAAACATTTCTTTAAGTGGCAGTTACATGGCGTTAAATAGCTTTGACATCGACAAATCTTGACCTTTACCTGTTCAGCTGGCAGCTTAGTCCCACAAGATGGGGACTGTGAAGCTGAACTACCACTTCCTGCACCTGGACTGTCAGCTACAGACGCACTACTTGGCATCTTACTTTCTACTGACATGGACGCCGGGGATGTGACTGATGTCTGAATCACATGTCCATTCACAGGCTGGGATGATAACACTGAAGCTTTTCCCCTCCATTACTGATGCGACTAGATGAATTATTGATTTTGTTTGATGTCTCAGTTATTGGACTGGCGATTTTTCCGTTCAACGACTTTGAAGATGTTTTCGGTAGCGGGGTGGTTGCTGCTGCAGCTGCTCTAGTGATGTTGACTTAGCTTTCGCATGAACTTGCTGCTGAGTTGAATTCTTTGCCATGTCTTTAACTTTAAGCTGGGCTTTAGAAGGAGATATCATGACATCATTCTTACTGATAGAATGCAACTTGTTGGCCACTGACATTGGAAATGTGGGAGGAATCTTGCCATTAGGTTGATTCTGAGTCAGCTGTTGAGACTGATGCTTCAGTGACTGCACAATCTCTAAAAATTCCTGAGAAGTTTCTTTTGGAGTTGTTGTTAGAGAGCAATTTCGGAGAAGGAACTCTTAGAGTTGGTCGTGTTGATTCGATGATAAGTGAAGACCGGGTCAGTTCTGATGGTAAGTTCATTGTTAATTTTGATGGGAGATCCTTTAAAGCATTATCTTCTCTTGAACATTTCATGTCTGCCTTTGCAAAGTTTGCCTTTGACACTAGACCCTGCCGCAAATCAGCAGCTAAGCTTTGTTCTAACAGAAATTGCCTATACGCCTTTTTTGGTTCTAAGCCATTTCGAGATGATTGCCATTGTGCGATACACTTTTTCAGATCTGGCTTTTTCCTCCAACTGAAATACAGAAAAAAAGTACCGTTACTGATCAGATTCGACATCACTGCCCCTCAAACCAAGTCATAGAAAAAAATAAACAGCTAATAAAATACAGCCGCTTAATAACTGGCCACAAAAAAGTGAATTATCAGGCACTGGTGGTAAATAAAGCTGCTTTCAAAAACATGAAATGCTGTTACTAACACTGTTATTTTAATGCAGATCAGAAAAAGGGGGGAAGAGGGGCTCTTGAAGGAGGCACACAAACTTGGAAACATCCAGGAAATAAGTTTGATCAAAAACAAAAACATGGAAGCATGGGACAAACAAGGAAGATTACAGGAGAGAAAAGCTCAGCAACCTGGATTTATAAGAAAAATAACAGCCTTGTAGCAGTTCTACATGTTTGGTTTTAATTTTCTATTTTAAACAATTCTAATCTTATAAATTTCCCAATTTGTTTTCTTATCATACAGCTTGAAGCTATATTTCTATAATGTTTATGGAGGCAAACAATAAAGATCTGGTGTAATTTCATGTCTAAAAAACCCAACCCAAACTGTTTTACCTTTCTTTGTTTCTGTCTTGCTCTTTTGCAGCCTTAGCCGGTGCCACCTTTTCTTTCTTACTCTGGCTCCCATCTTCAGTGCCATTAATGTAACTCAACAAACCCTCCAGTCCCTTCTTATCAAGAGGGTCTTTGGGATCATCATTAGCGACACATTTGATTGGCTTCACACCGTTCATGCCATCTATAGTTTTATGTTGACTTTCACTCTGCTGGATGTGCGTGAAAAAGAACACAATAAAATGTTACAAACATGGCATGTTGGAGTTCCCGCCTTCAAGTTTGTCATGTATGTAATATTCAATGACATATACAGTTAAAAATATAAAATTCCCATCCCTATAACCATAGTGTCTTTCTCTATCCCGAACCCAACTGAAAGTTCATCATGTTCTTTCCCAAGAAAGTATCAGAGATTTTGAACTAAATAACGTTTCAATAAGTTATCAGAAATGGAAACGTTGGCCTCCAGCTGTTTATTTTTCGCCCATTGCTACATTATCTTTAGACGACACTGAATTTCGGATGTGAAAATGAGATTTTGTTTATGTTTGAAATATACAGGTCTAACATGGTCAGCGAGTGATTTTTAGGTGTCTAGCGCGACTCTATAAATACCATGTCTTACATATGACCAGCTGTATGTGGCTTTATCAACGGAACAGAATTTCACTGACATCAAATTGTTAGTTCAGGGCAGAGACAGTGAACATCATTCTTCATTGACAATGTGGACAGATCTATTTTACGAACAAGATGAAATGTCCTTTTGCAAGATCTCGCAAAAACCTGACACAGCCCCTGTGGCAGCATTTATCATAGCAACAAAACCTTTTAATGGGCCAAAGGCAGTTCCGAGCGCGCAGCCTGAACATCAGAAAACTCCAGGGGAAACCATTTAAAATCATTCGACTATTAATATGGTATATCATCAATCTCTGCACATTTGTGGTTATCTTCTAGAACTGAGAACACTTTACGTAAAGTGAGTCAAATACTCAATGTTGAGTGTACTTTCATAGACATATGCATAGCTGCCAACCTCTGCAAATCGAAAAACAGACGCTGACTGCACAAACTATAATTCTCACTTGCATAATGGCCCGTAATATTCCAGAAGACATTGGTATTTAAACGTGATTTAACCTCCTTGATGGTAAATAACAAAAAGTCTGCCAATCGCTGGCCTTTTTGGCTAAGCGTGACGGTAAACTCAGAATGGAGTTACCACTTTCTGCCGTTAACTTAAGGTTTCGTTTTAAAGCAAAAATATTAACCTCATATTTTGAAGATAAATACAGACTAACAAACTCAAATAAAAAATAGCATACCAAATATGTTTTATACATACTGTTTAACAGTTATACATATGGTATTATGTTGTAGTTTGTCATTTATTATATTTTCACTCCATCATCTTTACTTTCGCTACATTTGAATATCCTGTTGTTGCTAGGTTGACAGGAGGGCCATGAAAAGTCTGCAGGGACTGGGTAATTGACCTTGGGTCCGCGAAAAACAAACTCTGACAGAGCTAACTAATTATAACTTGAATAAAAGCCTGAGCGTTATATTCCAGAAAACATTGATAATTTAACTTGAATTAACACCCTCAAGTTAAATAATAAAAATCGCCTGTCTTTCAAGTGAAATGTGGTGGTATTTTTGTGAACTCAGATTGGCACCTCTGAGTTTCTTATAACTTAGGCTTTTTTTTAAAACAAAATATGGTTAACCCTCAAATACGCACTTTTCAAGTCAAATACAGACTTACAGACTCAAGACAATACATACAAAATACGTATTTTACGTACTGGTTGGCAGCTATGCATGAGTGAGTCACATAATATGCAAATTGGATTCACATCTTCAAGGCAAAGATCTAAAATAAAATCATTGCTTGTATATCATGCATCTGATTTTCTAAAAGACAACTGGATCAAACTACATTAAACTAAACCTTATGTTACATACAAGCTTGTGAGGAAATTTTCAATACCATGACAGGCACAAAGTAAAATAGAGTTTGGTAAAGTAAATCTCCTTTCAAAGTTATATCAAGGAATTTTCCTCAGAGTGGAAAAACTACTTACCCTCTTCTCTAGTTTCTTTCTTAATCTATCCTTGATTTCAGTGATGGAAGTATTTGTCTTGGTGGTCTGTGTCTGAAGGGAAAGCAACAGTAACACATCACAATTTATTTGTTTCATTGAATTTACCCACTCCACCTTATGTGATGATCCCAGGGTGATGAATATGTGAAAGATTTAAAGGAAAGAAGTAGCAGCTACCAATAGGGCGTGCAGACTGTCCATAAACCTCAAAAGACAACACTTCATATATCGAGCAGAAAATGTCACCCTGCATGACAGAAACTATCACCCTCTGTGGTACAGTTACATTTAATTCATCCTGCTGCTCGTACAGTCAGAATTATCCCGGTCTCTATAGCGTGAAGCAAACAGATGATAATGATCACCTCCTGGAAAGGGCACTAGTCTGAGGCAGGTTTTTAATGCCAAGCTAGAGCTTGTGCCCATTTTGCACCTGGGTCGAGTGGGAAGATGCGTGTCAAGTATCTTTCCCAAGAAACACAACGTCGGACCTAGCTTTGCTGGTATTTGAACCAGGTACCTTATGATTCCCCAGTCCAACTAGGCCACCGACACCGCATATATTATATATAGAGGGTGGGCAAAAAACCCACACAGGACTTAAGGCTTCAATAACGGAAAAACTATCCTACAGAAACAAATGGAATTTAATACCCAACAACTTTGTTTACAATTGTCTACTGAGTTTCGTGGCAATCCATCATTAAATTAGTCTCTTTCCACCAGGGTCGATCTGAAGAATAAAATGTAAGAACTGCAAAATGGCAACCCTACTTTGAACCACCCTACAACCTTGCTCCTTACATAAAGTCTCTATGCCAATTGTATCTGATCTGCTTAGAACTATTCTTCTGAAAAGATCTGTATGCTCATGGATACTCGAGGTCTAGATCTAAAATTTAGATCTGAAAATCAGGACTAGATCTAGATCTATGAAATCAACTTAGACCCCCCCCCCCCCCCCCCCCCAAAAAAAAAATATTAAACAAACGGGTAAATTGAAAATTTCAATTCAACTTTAGTTGTCGAGTATGGATGAGAAAAGGTGAGAAACGTTAAATGTTTGATTTGTTTTCAACACCAATGTTATCCCACTGGTCATAAGTCGTCTCTTCTCATAGGAACAAGTCATGAATATCGAATTGCGAACGCAACATTGAAAATTACCATATAGATATCTTTACTGAGCAAAACGACACTGATACTTGTAGCCCTTCGAACGAATCTCAGTTTTGTTATGTCTTTATTTCTGCATAGAATTACATAATATTTGACACACTAATGAAAAACTAAAGGCTGATCTATGCAAAATTTTGTATCAACCAATGGTCGGAGAGAGGAAATATTGAAGTTCAAAGTTCCTGTGTGGTTTTATTGACATACCCAATATAAACAATATATAACTTAATGCAAAGTTTGTTTAAACAAAAGACAATTGCTGCTTAAAATGTACTCGACAGAAAACAATTATTTAATGCTAAATTAACAAAAGAATGTCATAATAAAACGGTTGAGACACAGATGAGGATGACAGGAAGTAAAATAAATATAAAAAACTAGACTAATTCTAACAAGTTAATCGCCAAGACAAACAAATTGAAACACAGCTAATACAAACACAAGTTTTCAATTCACTTTATGTTAAGACGTGACTTCCAACTTGCGGTCATAATGTATATTGCACAGGTGTACTCACATTGTTATGACCAAACAGTTCACAGTAGCAGCAATCACAATATTTGCCTTCTTTCTGAGTTGATGCAGAGGTGCTGGAACTCTTTTCCGAACAGCTATCATCTACACTATCGCAGTTGTCATCATTGTGGTGGACTCTACACTCTAAATCCACACAGTGAGTAGTTGTGCCAACTCCAATGTTGCTAGCCATTGATGGCGCAGCTGAATTAGCATTGACGCAGGTAGTGGAGAGAGAAGTAGACATCATGGAGTTAGAGCAAGAGCTGGCACCCAAAGCCATTTGGGAAAAGGTGGAGGACTCACACGCTCTCGCTGGGGGGCTAGGTGTATGGGAGCATGCTAATGGTGGGCGGAGTGATTTTTGAACATCTTCCTGAGGATGATGGTCTGGAAGCAGATTTTTCAAAGAGCTACTGGTGTTTGCAAATGAGGCATGAGGCTGGAAAATGGGAGCGAAAGGGTTAACAGTTGAGTCTGCTCCACCTACTCCATGCTGATGTGTTTGACATTTAATCTCTGATGGTAACTGCGGTTGACTCAAAAATCCTGATGGTAATTGCTTATTTCTGACACCCGAGACTGATCCTGAGCCGCTGAATTTTTTACACTGTTGCGAGTGAACTTTCTCTCTTCTGCTAAACGTTGCATTTCCACCAAGAGGCGCCGGACGAGAACATGGCGGACCATGACATGAGCCTGTTTTCTTCGAAGATGCAGCTGTCACTGAAGTGTGATTTGACAGGGATGAAACAGTGTTGGAGAGCGGGGAGGAAAAGTTGGCCAATGAACCAGATAAGGAGGAGTTGATACAGGACTGGGGTATCTTCATCAGTGAAGGAAAGCTGATGGGCTTTGTAGCAGGGTCAACAGAGCTTCCTCTGGCTCAAACTTATCAACATTTGATAAGAGCGAAGATTCCACCTGCTTGCCGGCAACTGCCTTAAACACGCTTGTGGTGTTTGTTGTTGCTGTCTGAGTGGTATGAGTGGCGAGTGTAACAGAATCAAACTGGAAGGGAGAAAGGGTACTGGCTTGGGGGTTGAGGGATCCAAGATCTGCTGAAAGGCCTGAGAGACGTTGATGCTGGTGCTGAGCAGCCAGGGAGCCAGGTCTTGGAGGCAGTGAATTGTCCCCATCACTAAAATACAAAGACGATATCAAAATAAGGTGCACATTTGATATCTGCATGTGAACTAATATAGATTTAATTTTTATTTTTTTTAGAACTTGACAAACGCAAACATAGCTGTGTATCATCATACCTTCAATAACAATACAGCGCTTTTATCGCAACGCCTATTCTAAATGGAATGTATAATTGAGCTGTTTGCAAATATGTGCATAAAGAGAGTACATCAAAGACAACAGACAAATTTATAGAGTAAATGGATGACATGTGATTTATGTACAGTAGTCATAACTGACTTGAAAGCAAAGCAAATGAATGAGGATTAGAGACCTTCAGTTTTATGGATTAAAAATAATAAAAATTGAACAACATATTGGAGTGAACAAATCAACTGACCCTAACTTCAAAAAATGCAAAAAAAAACAACACAGAAGCACTCATATGAAGCTGAAATTCACTCAAAGGGTAGAAATGCTGGTTTCCTTTCAGGGGTAGTGAATAGAAATTGTCCTTCAGGTCACTTACCTAAATGCATTCTGTGTAGCTGAGGGATCATCAAAGTCTACTTTGACCTTGATGGGCGGCATCAAGGGAGACATCATGGGAGACATCAAGGAAGGCAGGTTGTACAAGTATTTTTGAGGGAGTTGGGGTGGAAGACCATGGATATGGGGGTAGAGTAGCAATTCTGCTGGAGGAGGGGACACAGGCACCTGAAATGAATTCAATACCAGAACATTTGTTGGTTTCATTGAAATTTACCCTATTCACAATTGCAGTGATCTCAGGGTAAACTAGAATTGTTTGTTTGTTTAATTGCATAACATAAAAGTAAAAAAGGGCAGGAATACAAAAAGAACAAGATTAAAAAAACAGAAACGAGAAGAGGAAAGGAGAGAGAAAGAGGACCCCCATAGAATAGTATTACCGTTGCAGCAATTAAGATATTAATTCAATATCTATATAGCGACGTCAGGTTTTTTTTGGAAAGGTTTTTTTAATGATTTTTTTTAAATGGCATTTTTATAACCAAAATTTAGCTTTCTAAAAATGTTTACAATATATAAAGAAAAAAACAACGTCATTCTATTGACATTGACAAGAGGAACCTGTGTACCAAATACAATACAAATCGTTCGGTAAATGGCGGAGGAGATAGAATTTTAGCGTGAAAAAACTACATTTCGAGAAAAATTTAAGTAAAAAAATCAAAAGAAATTAACACAAAACATATGCTTCAGACGGGTTTGCCAAAGCAGCCCCCTTACTCTTGGATAGTCTCTGGCATTGTTACTAATGTAAATAGGATTATAAATCTAGGTTTAGATGTGCACTGTTGTGAAAACAGACGTCGAAATGAACAGTTTTTTGTTTTTTTCCTCTATATCCTATGCTTGTGCACGTGTTTACATACACACTGGCGCGCAACACCTCTTACATCACACAGCGATGGGCTGAAGTGACAAGCGGTGTCGGCAGAAACCAGGTCATGTCCGTGTTGCCACATTTGGTGATTAGCCGCCAACATACAGGTTTTTACTGCCATCTTCCCAGTCAAAACTTTTATTGTTTTTACCTACCCTCACCTACAAAATATTTCGTAAAAAAAAAAATGTATACGTCATATGGACATTTTTCTGCCATGAACTTGTAGATAAATGATCGTTCTACCCAAGTATGCAAAGAACAGAAAATCAACTTTTTGGTCCCAAACTCGCCAGTCCTGGTTAAAGACAAATATTTTATATGTTAAATTTAAAACATGCTTCTCGAAGTTCACATGTTTATAACAAGATTCTTTTTAAGTAGGAAAATATTTCACTATTATGCCATTTTTTTCTTCACCTGAAAAACAGTGATTTCCTTATATATATGACAATGAACCCCCCCCCCAGATAAAACCATACAAAAAAAAGAAAGAAGAAAATATCAGCAGTACAAATTAAGTATTAAAAAAACCCAAACCCAACACTTTATTTACTCACTTGCAGGGGCAAGGAAGTTGAAATGACATGGCCACTCTGCTTAAGACATGCATGACACTGGCAGGTGGCACAAACATTGGAACTTCCAAGACTATCACCATTGGGTAATGACTCAGACTCTGAACTGGCACTTTGTAAGACATTGTCAGAAAGACAGTCAATGTTCACACCGGGAGAAAGACTGAGTTTGCAAGTTCTGCCTCCAGCTGTTTGGACAAGTCACTATCGATCGGTGGTTGAAACTTGACAGCGAAAACAATGGCATGGAAAAAAATGAGAATTGGAATATAACTCTTTTCTTATCTCTATATAATAACAATAAGGCATGATAAATAACTCATTTCTCACCTCTATATATAACAATAAGGCATAGTATATAACTCATTTCTTATTCTATATTATAACAATAAAGCATCAACTCATTCAACCTTAATGCTGATATTATCAGCTTATCTTCCACTATGCTTCAGCCCAAACATTGATACTATCAGAGTGGGATTTCCTTTCGCTATGGGAAAATCCATTAATGAAATAAATCATAACAACATAAGAGTAAAAGCAGAATTCTTCCTTTGATGAAATTGACCAACATTAGTCTCGTCACTTCCTGATCTGTGAATTTTTACACAATGGAATCCTCAGCTGTGTCGACAAGATGGAATCCTAGATCTATTGTCGAGCGAGTTGAGAAATTCTAACAATACCAAGCAGTCGGTACCTTTACAGCAAGGTGACAAATAAAAGGGATGAAAGGAGAAGACAATTACAGTAACTTCAAACTACTACAGCCAGGGTACGTTGAATAACATATGTATAAAGAAAAAGATCACGTTTGTGTGCCACTCACCTGATGACACTGGGCACAACTATGTGGTGCGGAAACCCGAGAGTCGAGACCAGACCGAGATTGACACTGAACAGCTTCCCAAAGTGGCAGCTAAGTAAGAATGAGAAAGACAATCTTACTAATAAGAAATAGCAACAAAGATATTGCAATATGCAAAGCAGAACACAATGAAACAAAATTCAGATGTGGCGAACCTCATTGACAACAAATAAAAATTTTAAAACCCAGAAAAACAAACAAACAGATGGAGGATCTATTACTCAAGCTTAAACACTATGCAATGATAAATCATATCAACCCTGACCTCTTTTTGAATCAAATTTTAGAGTCCAATAAAGTTTGATTTAAATTTACCATCCACCATTTAGAATGATCTCACGGTCAATTAAGAGGAAACAGCAAGATAAAAAATATGGGAAAGAGTGAAAAGAAGGAAGTATGACCTACACTTCTATTTGCACCAATTTAGCCCAATGCAATAAAGATTATGTAATAATGCTTATAATGCAATATAAACCCAACTAAAATGGAAAATAAAATAAGGATAAAAAATAATAATTTTAAGTTTACAAACAAGCAGCATTTAATATTCAATGTTATTTAAAGCTACAAAAAAATCTGTCTCTTAATGTCTTTTAAAGTACAGACAAAAAACCAGAATGCAGAAATTCTGAAAATTACCATTGAAATATCAAAAATATGAGTCCACAGTAAAATATTCTAAATAGAATTACAAGAAGCAAAACGAAACAGGAGAGTGAACCGTTGAATTTGTACAATCCATAGGAGGACATGCGACAGCCATGAAGGGTTACCTGTAACGTATGTGGCTCTGCCGCTGCCATTTTCCTGAATGTCTGCACAGTTTTCATCAAGATCATCTTCCTCTTCCTCATCATCTCCTACATTACCATCTATATTGTCAATTATATCATCGTATGACAATCCAGCATAACGATGATCCCTAACATCACAGAAGAGCATAGCCTCACTGGGGAAAAATACATGAGTTTGAAAAGAAAACAAAGAACATCGTCGCTTTATTACAAAACAAGCCATGTTACTAAAAGAATCTTTACAAATATTCAATTCACAGGGTTCCTTTTCTTAGTACAGATAACTGAATCAATTTTACAAGTTAACTTGATTTTCTTCCTTTTATTTCCAAATACAACAGAATCACAAATTCGGAAGAAGGTGAGGGAAAATCATCACACGAGTAGACTGACAACTTACGAAAGAATTCTCCCACAGTCATAATGAGATGAATTTTTATCTTCAACATTGATGGGTGACACAGAGCCACTGCTAGAGGTGGTGCTTGACATGGAAGGTGGTGTAATGTCCATCACATTGCGAGTAGGATCAAGGGCAAAATTGAAAGAACTAGGCGGGATTAATGTTTCTTCCTTCTCACTGTTAATGATACCACAGGTGATCATGTGAGTGAAGGTGCATTCATCACATTTACACCTGGATGAAGAATCCAAACTAAGATGGATAAGTAAGTAATGTTTTGATGTGAAAACAAAGGCAAAATGTCATGTTTTTCATTTTTAGTACTCAAACTTATAAGAATGAAGAAATTTAAGAACTCCAAAGATACAAAAACATAATATCGTTGGTGAAATTGTCTAAACGTGCAAGTCCACTATATATGGTACATAAGATATGTCCCTCAAAGGATAAAATGCATGCTTCTTTCGTGTTTTTATAAAAATTGGAGGTCTTGATGCAAAACAAAAAAAATCAAATTACCTACAGTTGTTCTTTCCACCTCAGAAACCCTTACCCCGTAAGTCAATGAGTGAACTTGTTTAGATATTTCAAAAAAGTTCAACACAAACCATTCAAGTGTGTGCAACTGATTATTTTTCCCCATCTACTACATTCTGAAGACTAAAGTAGAGATGAATTTGTTATCCAAAAAGCATAACTTAGTGTTTGCTTCCCCTTTAGATGATCTAACACGGTTTTTTTTATTCTCCTCAAAAATGACATCAGGTGGACTTACGTGTTGAAACAGTTTCATCAATGATATGTTTCGATTGCTTAAGGTTTGATATATCAAATATTAATTGTCTAAATCTATACTCATCTCTCCAACTTCTCATTTAAAAACAAACAAAAAACAAGAAACAACTGTACATTTACAGTAAAAGATCATTATGTGGTACAACATTAATTTTAATATCAAATAATTAAAGACAAGGTTAAAAGCACTTAATTTTTCAACATGAAACATGCCTAGTGAGACAAACTGTCCTACCATTGTACCACACAGATATGCAAAAGAAATATTTCACACAACAAAACATAATGCACAAAAATTATGTGCAAATCTAAACAATCTCTAAATTCATCTATACTGTTCAACAAAAGAAACGCATATTATTTCTATGTAACTTAAAATCCCTGCTACAACCTATCACTCACATTCCACAAGAGTATTTTGTTTTTCCTTGACTTTCAAATGATATATTACATCACTTAGTAATCCAAAGAAACAATATCATATCTTATGTGACCACAAAGAGCGCACATACCACGCAAAAAATTACAAAGTGGACAGGACATGCTATGACAGATGGTATTTAGTCTTCCTTTTTATATCTAAAACCTATTTCTTAATAAAAAACAGTGGTGCCTATGCCTGGGTCTAGTAAAAATTGACTGAGTAGAAGTTGAAGGCAGGGAGGAAGGGGTGTTCAGATCTAGATCTCTTATTAGATTTGAATTGGAAACAGAATCATCATTTCAAGTGCCTACTTTACAATAGAAATAAATCTAGATCTAAAATCAGAGCTACAGTCATCCGCATCCGATTATGACAAATTGTCATCACTATCAGAATCTTCTTAATCTCCACCTCAAAGTCTAAAATATTTTCAGAGGCCTCTTCAGTAGTAAAATGCCCATGAGCTTTTCAGCTAGCAATTGTACAGATTTGTTAACAATAAAAATCAACTAACAAAGACTTAAAATTAAAAGCAGTTTGGCTCTCCGTTTTAGGCAAACACTTCTTCTTTCTACCGTTTAAATACCAAAAAGAAGGGTTTAGAGGTCGTAAAGCCAGCCTTTTTATGGATCGACGAGTGGGTTGTTCCCCTAACAATTTAAGTACCAAAAATAGACGACTGAGTTGTTCTAACAGACACAAAGAAATAATGTCTATTTATTACAAATTTAAAATATACAAAAGATTAATGTACCTCTCTCTTGCATCTCTGACATAATTCCCGCTCTGTGGTTGGCTTATAACCAGAAAGAAGTGTCTTCTTGTTTTCAGCATCCATAAAAGAATCCTTCATAACGTGATCTCTTAAAAATTGACGTTGCTGTGATATGAAGCTCATTGCTTTATCTGACAATTCTTTTTGAGTATTCTGCAAGAAGAGAAAAAGATATAAACACATTAATATATGATACGAACAAACGTTTTGACTAGAATGTTTAACAATCTACCATATGCAGTGATCTCAGGGTGAATTATCAGGAAAACAGAGAGAGAAAATAAAAGTGAAAAAGTGAAAGAAAAGAAGTAGGACCTACCACTAGCGCCCATAAAGTTTTACCAAAGCACCTAGATATTTTTTTTTAAGTAACATGACAATATACTTGGGCCCTTTGCTGATGTTTTTTACTTTCTTGTTGCAGAGAATCCTTTGAAAAGTATTAAAATTGGATAACTGTAATTAACTGCATAAAAATCAAACATGGTCATTCTGAAGAGACGACGACACCAGAACTAATATATAATCCATTCAATTGATTTACATAATAAAAAACGATTAATTCAATGATTTCTTTCTTAACTCTTTTGAACCTGTATGCGAGGTCAAACGGGCAGACACACCCCTACATTTTGCGCTGAATATTTAGTCTGTATTTTCGACCAATCAGAAAATTTAAAGCTAGTTGCTGCTGCTGCCGTTTCAGTTGTTTAGTTTCCAGTTTCTCTTTCATTTGGTGCGAGGTCAAATAAGGTTTAGGAGCTCAGGGTTCAAAGGGTTAAGCTGGAACTCAACCTGACATGAAGATGAAGCCCTGAAAATGTACTTATATTTTGGATCAAAATCTATGGATTTATCTGGGCCAAAAGACAATATAAATCTAAAATGAAAGACAAAAGGAAACAGTCAAATTCACTGTTCCATCAAGGAAGGAAGAAACATATCCCAAGAATTATATCCTTCATGCTTTGCATATGCTTCCACTATTCCCAAGACAGACACTCATTTTTAACTTGGTGACAAACAAAATCTTTACCTTGACCTGCTCTTGACAGTAATTCTCAATCCGTAGTTGACAATCTCTCCAAACAACCACCACCACAGACATATCTTTCTGAAACTTCAGTAATCTTTTGCGCACATTGCAATAAGGGTCTTCCTTTGACTTTTCATATTGTAAAGAGCCTTGCCTACAAGAAAGGAAAGGAAATATACGTGATCATGTATGCCATTTATTAAATTGCCAAATTTAGGAAATAAATCTGAAAGACGTGTACAACTTTACTTTCGCCGTAAACAGAATTATGTGACATATGATTCGTAAATAGTATGTTGCATTAGCTTTCCATCAGGACAATTTAATCCCAGTTCACTATAAATTAAATTGTCAGCTTAACTATGACTTACCGTAGCTGTTCAAGAATTGTGGGCCCAACACTACTAATGGCTGGATCATTATGAGCTATAGAATGAAAGAGATTTTTATTCAACAGCTCCCACGTGACTTGAAATTGTTTCAAATGATCAGTCTGTAAAAACATAAAATTCACAAATTCACATAAACACTTAATCAATCATTCCGTAAGAAATCATCTCTTCATTTTTTTTAAATAAATAAAACCTAAATTACAATACATTTCACACTGTACAATTACAAATCAATTTCCTATCATAGGATTAAGTATAAATCTAAAGACGCACGCAGGTTGAAAGATATATCATTTGTACTGAGAAAGAAAAGACCTGAATGCCAGAAATTAAACAAAATTTGAATAAAAGATATAGCAAACTTGAATCAAATGGTGGGCTAAAGTTTTATAACAAGTAAATCAATCAAAGACGATAGTTAAAGCCTTTCGACTTATCACAGTAAATATGTTGTCACAGCCTTTTGACTTATCAAAGTAAATATGTTCTCCAACAACATGAGAATTTTATGTAATTAATATTCTTTTCAAAATTCCTCTTCTTAATTAATAAACAATCCCAATCTGCCTTTCACCATCCTCTCACAACAAGTCAAAGTGAAATTCTTTTTCTTTCTATCCAGGTCTACCGAAATGGCACCCACCCCACCTCCCTTACCCTTACAAAGAAATATTTAAATCACTGACCAATCCTCCAAGATACTGTGCCAGTAAGGAAGATTTCTTTGTGCAAAGCTCATAGTGAGACAAGAGGGAACTGGTGAAATCCAATGCCAGTTCTGGTGTATTACAGCCATTGTCAAGTTTTTGTAATAACGCCCTCTTAATATCTGTCACCATCTCTCGAACGTGGGATTCTAACCACAGAAATAGCTCATGAGGATCTTTCTGACACAATCTGCAACAAATGTTCATTACACTTCATAAATTTATTAAACGCAAAATCTGAATAAGCTGCAGTTGGGACTAAAGCACATCACTATAAGTTGTATGATGGAAAAATCTCAAAGTAACAAACTTTACGAGTGAAAGGAGAGAGGACAGTTATAATGCAAACAAACTTCACAAAAAGACATCTACATGCAAGAATTTAAAAATTCAGGATTCGCTCATTAGATTGTTATTAAATCAATCTAAATGGTAGAGAAAAACATAACTTAAAATAATGCTATTGCTAAGTTAAGAAAGAATTTTTGGTCATCCTGTGCAGGCACATGGCTTAAGGGAAATATGCAACTTACGTATCTACGAGGTGCAAAAGTCTATTGCCTTTCTCTTCAGAGAGGACTGGATCAGAAGGGCTGTCATGGATTTCCTTTACAATTTGTTTCAGCTCCTCCCAATCTTCACTACTGATAGAACAAATTGTGAGTAAGATTTAGAAGCTAGAAATGTACGAATGCTACATGACAAAATAATTAACATCATAAACTATACAGTTTTTGAACTGGGCAAATATTCTTCCATCCTCTATCACAGCTATTATAGGCGCACTATATAATTCTGAACATACAACATATTTATGACAACATTTTAAGAAATATATTACAAAATTACAATCGGTAATGGATGTCAAATTTTTGTTATCATCATTATAATAACAATACCATATATTCTGTAAACACTGTAATAAGAACAAAGATGATAGCTATTAAAAAATGTTTTACAAATATCATTGGTGGTTTTCAATAATTTTTTAGCCCCTGCAGTCACAATAACCAAAGCAACCAGCTGAACATTTTTGTTCGATAGTGAAGTAAAAATGTACAAACCTTTCCTCTGTACATTGATTACATGTTGGATTTAAACAACCCAATCTTGAATGCTTCTCATCACATGATGAAGCTTGAAAGATCTGCCTCCTAAAGAGAGTCAATGAAAAAAACAAAGATTTTTTTCTTTTAAAATCTTCTTTTGCTGTTGTTTTACAAAGTAGTGGCTTTCAGCAAGATCAAACAATTACATTTTATGGGCTGTTATATCAACCTTTGTTTTCGGGATAACTTCATTTTGTGACTAATACTTTTAGTTGAAATTAGAAAATTATAAACATTTGTTTCATATTGTGAACAGTTTGACACCCCAAACGTGTTTGATTTCACTGATTTTCAGCCCACTAAATGGCTATAAAATTAATTAAAATCCTTTCAAGCCTGTGGAGCCCATAGAGCCGGAGTTTATCCCAGTTTCTACAGCGTAAAGCAGAACAGGTGACAATAATCACCTCCTGGCCAGGACGCTAGTCTGATGAAGGTTTTTTCTCCAAAGCTAGTGCTTGTGCCCATTTGCACCTGGGTAAAGTGGAGAAAATGCGTGTTAAATGTCTTCCCTGAGAAACACGCCGTCAGACCTGGTATTGCTGGGATTCAAACTCGGGACCTCATGATCCCCAATCTGGCACCCTAACCACTTAGCCACCGATGCCACACTAATTGTCTATGCTGCTGAGTTAATAATATTACACTTTAAACACCTCGGGAGGGAGGAGATTTGGAAAGTTGCACATTAACAGCAGAGACATGGGCAGTTTTCCTCACAAACAAATATTATTGTGAAGTGGGCCTGGTCTTCTCAAATTCCCGGTGTATTTGTTGAAGCAACCAATATTTTAGCTAGTACAAAATTTAACAAGTTTAACAATTCTCTAAGAATTTGGTTAGTGATATCAAAAGGCAATATGGCTCACAGATATTAAATTTTTAGAAAACCTACTTTGATAAGCGAAACTTCAATGATTAAAAAAATCCACATGAAAAGAGTACAAAAATGCGAAAATCCAATGCCCATGATCTTAAGCAAAAACTATGAATGATTCTGATTAAATATATATGAATGGCAGGTCTACGCTTTTTAAGCTACACAAATAAACAATAAAAAGAAAGATGTGAAACCTCAATTTTAAACTTTATGAGTTATGGTAATGAAATGTAAAAATTTATAACGGACTCACCAATATGGACTGGCAGTTTCCAACAAGCTTCCTACAAGCTGGACATGTCCAGATTTCTAATTTCAACTGCAGGATAAAAAGGGAAACCAAAGAAAAAAAAAGAAAATGAGAAATGTTTTAGTAAACGAAATTAAAACAGGGCATTTTGGTATTGCTAGATCTTCAATTGTTAGAAAATAAGGAATTTATTTTGACTAACATCTATCTGTTCAACATGTAACTGTGCCAAGCACCCATTTTCACCTGCAAAAACAGGGAAAATCAGAGATTTACTAGATGAACTCAACAAAATTGTTGTTCATTCTGTTATAACCACTGCAATTATCTCTTCTACTGTCTTCCCAAACACACAATTGATAGAATTCAAAAGATCCAAAACAAAGCAGCTAGAATCATTACAAGAACCAAATACCATCAACATATAACAAATCTCTTAGCTTTACATTGGCTTTCAGTTGAATTAAGAAACAATTTCAAATTTCTTGCTTGGTTTTTAAATCAATCTTCAACTTAGCCCCTGAATACTTAAAATCACTCATTGAAATGTATCATCCAAATAGATTATTACGCTCTGAAACATTAATTCAACTGAAAAGAATCATTCCAAAATCTCAATTCTCTTCTCTGCTCCAGCTGTCTGAAACCCTCTTGAGTCCCTACACTAGAAACAGCCCAAATATTAGCATTTTTAGGAGAAAATTAAAAACAAAAACTTTTTAGAATACCGTATATATTAGATAAGTTTAGATTATGGAAATATTGTAATCTACCCTTTAAGCTACCCTGTTTATCTGGGAGTATAAGAATGTAAGGCATTGTAACTGAATTGTAGTGTTGTGAACTGATAATCACGACGACGCTGGTTCAAGCCCCCACGGCTGGTACAGGTGGGGGTCTTTTTCTTCACAACATTGTACTTTAGGAAAGGTACTCCACTCTACTTTCCTCACTTGACTCAGTTGTAAATGAGTACCCAACAATAGGTACAGAAAGATCTTGTCAGAGTGTTAGTATGAAGGGCCTAACAGACTTAAGTACTGTATGCTCCCCTAAGAACCGAGGACTGAATGAAAGGGCCTGCTGGGAGATAAATGATGTACAGTCGGTGAGTCTGCACTTGTGTGGGGATACAGACTATAAATCCATCTTTATATATGTATGTTTGTGTGTGTTTTTGAAATTTTGTTGTCCTTATCGAATTATACATCATAAAGCGCCTTTGAGCATTCTTGTGATGGAGATTGGCGCTCTGTAAATCCCTTATTATTATTATATTAATTATCCTTATAAATTGCATATTTTTTTAAATAATAAAAATAGGTCTACAACATCAGAACATTAGATAATTTAAAAACAACTGAACTGTTAGAAAGATTATATTGAAAGTTTCATGCAATAAAAGAGCCTAAACACTTAACAAAAAGGCTTCCTGCAGGAAATAGAAACACTCACCGAATTGAAAGACTGAGGGCTTGAGGGACTGCTGATGACTGCATTCCCACTCAGCTGCACATCTGCAAAATAACAAGTCTTTACTTCCTTACATCATACCAAATATAATTGTTCAACTTTCCTTTTAAACTTCTTTCAAGGAAGCACTTAAGTTGCGTACCAGAAAAGTATGATAAAAATTCCCATTTTACAAAAAGCAACAGAGAAAACATTTTTAGAGGCAAATACATTTTCAGACACACAATAAGGCATTAAGACTAATATGTAATGTTTTGCATTGATTTGATTACAATTATATCCCTTAATACATTTGAACAACCAGAGGTAAATGAAGCAGAATGAAAGGATGGAAAGTCATTTTGATTGTTACGCAAAGAAAAATTTAAAATGTTACAATATTTCTTTTATCTAAAAGAAAATATAGACATTTGATCATTCCTTGACTCTTACTGAACAAGTAAATATTGACTTTGACACATAAAAATGATTTTTAAGAGGTCATTACCTAAAACTCAGTACCCTCATCACCGTCCTGAGCTCCTGTTCGAGGTGTATAACAGTTGACGCAGCGATCTAAGTAGGGATTGGGTCCTTTGCTTATAATAGTATGTGCAGGGATAGGAAGGTCTCTGGGTTCATCCATCCACTTGATTGTTTTCTATATAAACCCAAAATAAGAACTATATTATCATGAGACACACATTAATGGCTTTGGTGATCTGCTGGTAGAATTTGTGAGTTTGAATCCTAGTTGTGTAGGGTTTGACATTTCAAAATCTAAGTCACTGAAAAAGACAATTTAAGATGTTTTTCCTCACTCAAAGCATGTGTGAATGGGGACCAAGATAAAGCAGTGGGTGGGACCTGCTACCATTATGTGAAATCTGATCAAAGATTTCAATTCAGCGACTCACACTTAACAATGAGGATTTACACCAAATAATTTGAGGTAATTCTTCACATCCTCTGTTAACAGACTCATAAATCAAACAATTCTCTTTTTTATAAACCTGATCAGACTGATACCTATGTCAGGGATGCCACTTTTCCGGCTTTAGCCGGAAATCCGACTTTTTGACCACGGGCCAGATTTCAGGTTCCTCCGGTTTCCGTATGGCCCCTCCGGTTTTCATCCGGCCCTTCCGACTCCGTCAGTAATCTGACTCAGCGCAAGCCGGAACTTTTCCGGTCAGGTGAAATTTAATAGCCGACTTCACCGGCCTTTTTATTCGGGTACTTGAGTCAGTCTGACATACTTAAGCGCATGCGTACATTGCTTTGTTTACTTCCTTTTGTGTTGATAAGTGCCAAAATCGAACTGAAGCAAGATGAAGCCATGTGAGGAAGATTTCGTTAAGAGGGGTGATGAAAGTATTTATACCTTAGAAAGAAGTGTCAAGAATCGATTCAAATTGGAGTGGTTGCAGGAAAAAGTGGAAGATGGTGTTTTCTATTCAGATTCTTTAGGAAACTGAAGGAAGCCGGGTTCGTATATTGTATTGTGTGCGAGGACAAGATCAATTATGGAAGCAGCGGTAAGAAGGCTCTGTCGAATCCCGTTAGGAGACCAAATCACATTAAAAAGCATAAAGATAAATTATCTGCTAAAGCGACACAGCCAGCACTAGCAGCGATGTTCCAAAGACTCAAGAAAATTGAGGATGGCAAGGCTATAACTGTCACTGAAAAAGATTCTCTTCCGTATGGTGCACCTGAAAATGTGACAGGTGTTTTAGATCCTAGATCTACCCCAGCTCCTGCTGAACCGCGAGTTGTTAGCATCGTAGATCGACAGTCACAACAAGAAGCAATGATCCTTGCTTTCATAGCAGAAAATTACGTTCCTTTCACTTGCCCCTAAAATTGTGTCACTTGTTCAAAAACTCAGTAAAGACTACAAATCTCTTGAAGGGTTGAAACTGGAAAGGACGTATGCTACCTACAAACTGAGAGAGGGTCTGTCATCTGTTTTTCACAAAAGACTCATCAACTATATGAAACAGTCTCCATTTTCAAGAAACTTTGATGAAAGCACACTGAAGTCAAAACAAAAGATGTGTTCTCAATATTCTTGTCTGTTTTTTCAATGAGGAATTAGGTAGGAGTGTAACATACCTCAATGCATCAATAGAGATGAATGTGGTTAATGCAGAGGCAGTGTACAATGCCCTGACAAACAAAATGTAACAAGACAATATACTAATGTCAAACTTAGTGTCAGTCCTCTCTGCTTCTGCTGCATATATGCAAGGAAAAAAACTGGGTTTGAAGTAAGACTGAAGGAAATTGTTCCAACGTTACTCAATATTGATGGAGATGTGTGCCACCATTTGTTTAACATACTCAAGACATTTGGTACCAATCTGGATTCTGAAAAGTATGTTGACAAATTGTTAGGGGATGTTCATAGGGATTTTCCTCTCAGTGCTGACCTCCGTGAAGATCTCTGTGCACTTTCATCATTATTGCGGAAACCATCATTGCCCAAAGAATTTATAGGACACAGATGGATGTCAATTCTGGATGCCAGTACACGTCTCCTGGAAATATTTGATCAGTTAACTATATTTTACTATGCTTGGGTTGACCAAAAGGGAAAAACACAGTTCTCTGACATTTGTACTTCACTTATTAAGGAACTGCCAGCTGAAAATAGGTGTCAGGTCTAAAATGTCTTAAGAAGACTGAAGAAGAAAATTTTGACAATCCATGGGAAAGCTAGGAAAATGAGAATTGTTGGAAAACTTTTTGAAAATGGAAAGAAGACTCTTGTGCTCTGCAACATTTATAAGTCAGTGATACCACTGTTTACTAATTCCATTCTTTCTCTTGAAAAGAAAACACAAGTTCATAATAGGCTTATACTACTGCCTTTCTTTATTAGACCCTCTTGCAAGGAGACACACCACCACTACGAAACTAATGAGGGAACTCAATGAACTTGTTCACCTGCCTGAAAGTGATGACTTCCTTCTTCAACTCAACAGTTGTCACACTGATAATGACCTCCCTGCCCCAGAGCACTCTGCATGCCTTGAGTTAGATGTCTTTTGGAGTGGAGCTGTTAAAAAATACCCAGCCCTATCACCACTTGTTAAAATATGTCTCAGCATTTTTACAGGCCCAAAAGTTGAGTCGTTTCAGTATGCTTAACCTTGTGTGTGACCAAACTTCTAATAGGATGAGCATTGCCACAGCTGAAGCATATCAATGCATAAAGTATGTGCTTCTAGCAGAGAAGAAGTCAGCTGTAGAACTTTTCAAGAGGACAGATACCACCCATGGCCTCATTGACAAAGCAGTCTGTCATCATATACAGACTGCCACAAACAGATTTAAAAAGAAAACTTCTGTCAAGGAGCAACAGCAGAAGCTCCCATCTCAGCAGGCTAAAGCAGACAGCAAAAGATTAGAAGTGGTGGGCAGAGGATTAAAACGGACCAGAAAAGAGGTCGAAGTCAACAGTGCAGGGCAGCCATCAGCTCTCAAGCACAGGAAACAGCTGGCAGAGACAACGGAAAAGAGCTCAAGCTGGATTTGATCGAGAAGACATGAGTTTGTTTTGTAAAATAAAATAATTGAATTTGACAGTGATGTCTGAGCTAGCTGTATATTTTCTTTCACTTTCATAGAAGGCTGTCAGTAATTTGGATTTAACAATTGATTGAAAGCTAAAAATAAATGAGACAGGGAGGATTTCAAAAGTCAGGCACATTTAATTTTCACTAGAGAGTGAAATTCAGAAATAAGTGAACATAAAATAACTCAAACCATCTTTTTAAACATATACCCATAAAATTCAATTTCCATCCATATGGTACCATTCTAGACAGTAATCTCTTGAGATCTAGGAAGTCAAGGGAGGGGTTCAGCCTTAAGACATGACAGATTTTATAAAGGGTAAATCTGCAGTATTATAAAATGCAAATTAGACGCTACTGAGCATAACGAATGTGAAATAATATAATGGTCAATATGAAGGGTTCCATCACAAACCAGACCTGCCAATTTGCCCATGGACAAAATAGGGAAAATGAATATTTTTGAATCGTGACATATCGATCGATTCACATTTGCAATAACGGATGGTGAACCCCCTAGCAATTGTTGATGCTACCGCAGATGTTTTTGAGCGACCATAAGCAAATTTCTTAGCGATTTCCGAATCTGGGCACATTTCTAACTGATTACTAACAGACAGGCAAGTTTTTCTCAACAATAAATTTTATCTATAAAACCTCTGCCCTGATCATAGAGCAATCTCTGTCCTTGGTCATGAAACCACTGATATTCCTACTGGATAGACTCTTTGCAGTTTTCACATGTTTTCTGATGTCATCCTTCCCACTACTGGCAATGCTAACATCTAAACCACAAGCTCTCCCCTTTCACAGAAGGTTTAATGCATGGCCATTCCTTTCTATATATGCCTCCCAAATTTAACACTTGGTTTCGGTTTCTTGCTTGGTTGAGAACCATTAGTATTACAACTAGATCTAGAGGTAGGTTCCACATCTTCTGAATGTTCTATTTCCAAAGGCCTTTTTTTTCAGAAATCGATCCATGCCCAATTTGAAATAAAACGTTCCTATTATCTAGATCTAGATCTCAGTTGTAGAGCCTAGTATTCCAATTTTAGACACAGTAAATTATAAAAACAGCAGTAAATTAATTAGTAAATCAGGAAAGTTGGCAGGTTTAAATAAATCCAAAACAAAGGTAAAACTAATCAAAAATATAATCCAGGTAAGATACGAAGAAAACAGACACAATCAAGAAAGCATGCTAGATATAAGAAAATAATATGAGTCAGTCATCGGCTTCGTAAACAAAGGAAAGAGACTGAAAGAACGATAATACACTGTATGATTACAATTTAAACCTAGCAAAGCGAACGCAGTTTCAACACAGTTTCTAGCCAAACAGCATTAATAGGTGAATATCGAGTACTCAAAATTACTGAAAGTAATCTACGATTACTATCAATGAAACTATTTATATTTAGTATTGAACCAAAAAGGTTTTATTGTCTTCGATTATTTCTACCAAGTACGATTATAAGCCTAGTACTTAGTAGAGCTTAGCAGAAATTACAATTCGCAATTTTCTTCACCAAAATAATTTTTCGCTCTCGAGAACAAAATATCAGGAAAATTGTGGCTATATCAGGATGTCGGGAATGGGAATTCCACGTCGGGAATCTCCCGATAAAATCGGGAAACTTGGCAGGTCTGTAAACGTGATATAGACCAAAATTGCAAGAATAACTTAATGTCCCTGAGATATTTCATTTGAAAATCTCTACCGATAAACAATTTCCTCTTTTTTTAAACAAATTATATCTGGTTCATTTCAACTTGGCAATTCAACGTTTAGTGACAAACAAGATATCGTTTATGATTGCTTTTCACACAACGTGATACTTGCATTCTCGGCCCACCAGAACTCGGCAAATGACACACATATGGCCACGCCCACATTCCAGCTGTGCGAATTTTTTCAATGGCAGACATTATCCTTGACTATTTTTTAATACTTAAAATATTTGTTTTAGTTCTTTTCTCCTGCATGATGTGGTCACCTAAAACACCATGAACGTGTTTGATGATTGATTAGTTGTCGATTGTTTTCTCTTATATCTTTTTCTATTACTTGACCCTTTAGTGTTTAAACCAACAACAGAAACCGACACTTGCCAATACAGATCCACATTGTTCAAACTAACAGAAGCCAACAAGTTTTACCTCTGTTTATGCTAGCTCTAATTGGTCATATAAATAATGCTTTTGTTCTAAATTTAGAGTAGAATACAAGATTATTGGTCAGGGTAGATTCACGTGACCAACTGAAGGTAGTGGCTTTCGTGAAGATGAAGATGGATGGCAGGAAGTCAGAAAAATATAAACAAACCAGGTTGTCACAGCAGAGAGGAAGTTGAACATAGAGAAAATAGCCGACGCTTAATGTGAACACAAAAGGGTGAAGGGAGCAGTGTTTCATATTTTTAGGACATATCGCGTTTGTGAAGAACGAGATGTTGGAATATGTCGCATTTTGTAAAAAAGGGTGAAGTTTTAAGTTTCAATTATGAGAAAAGTACAAAATATGTCTGATTTAAGTCGTTACCACTGTTAAACATCCTCTATATTCGTGCCACAGTCAAGAAATACTGCTGCAACTGAAAGCAACCAATAACATTCATCCCCACCCCAAACTTTTTATTTGTTATGACCCTTTGCCAGACTACGGAAATTCTTCCAATGAGATAATCTTGTTTCTATTTGATAGATGATGGAAATTAAAGTCAATAGTAACAATAAGACCAATGACTGAAATGTTGTTAAAAGATAAAAAATCCCACAAAAGGAAAGTTGTTTTGTTCTTTCCCTTTGATATTCATGGATTCCTATCATGTGTGTAGTCTATTCAAAGTAACAAGTATTATCAAAATTGTTATGGATAATGCGAGTAATCGAAAAAAATAGGTCTATCAACTATCCCTTACCCTGAATCAGAAGCTCCCCCTGAACGACCCCCCCATGGGCAAGCGTAGGTCGCCGGGGAAAACGTGATCTTCCTATGTTGCTAGTCAGTCCCATAGAGTTGGAGCAGGAAAAATAATCCTAAATTTTATGTTGCCGACAGTGAAACCAGGGAGAAAGAAAGAAGATGGCCGCTGTGTGGAGGCTATAGGCTCGACTCTGTAGTTCTCTATAGATAATTGTCTAAAAAATTATTTCTGTCCATTGAAATGTGTTAGAATAATATGTAACGATGGTTTGATAAGTATTATCTGCTATTGTTTAGTCCTTAGTTTAAGATTCTCTTGTTGCAATAACATCTCAATATGAATTTCTTATTCTTTCAACTTATAGAAAATGCATGTTTTATAGGTCTTTTATCATCTGTAAATGTGAATTCATTGTTTAAACTAAGTCTAAATCCTAGCTTCACCGTTGCACACACTCGTTTTTTCATGCAAATGGCTGGGGAAACCCCTCACAGTATGAAAGTCACTTCCGGTAACACCGCGAGCTCTACTTGGGTTAATACTCTATACAATACTTAGATCTATATATCTGATAGTTAACACTATTTGGAATAAGATTTAAACTCCACCCAGCCACTGATTTTAGTTACTCATTTCTGGGTCAAATGGGACATCACATCTTAAAGAGTGCCAAACCATCTTCATATATCATAAAATCCTATTTCCATCGAATTGGGATTGAGTAAAAAAAAAACAGCATAGATTTAGTTGCTTCCCAGTGCTGCAGTGTTTCAAGACTAATGAAAGTCATTTACAACTCAGTGAGTGTGACCCCTTGAAACACCCCAATCCCCTTTATTTCTAACTGGTTCCTAACGTAATCTGGGGGCAGGCCTCCTAACTCCCCCTCCCCCCCCCCCGGGGAATAACCCCCCTCTTATTTTCACTTCATTCATAAATTCATTCCCATTAAAAAAAAAGTACCCAACCATACCATATTCCTATATAATGAAATGGTATTTCTAACTGGCCAACCATTCCTTGTGCCACTGGGGCATACATTGTTAAGTAGTACCAAAATCCTTCCTGCACCTACATAGATTTTAGATCTAGAATAGATATTGAATCTAGATCTAGATAGAGCTAGCAGAATCTTACACAAATGATATGAAATAATAAAAGTAGAGAAGACTGAGTCATAATATTGACCTATAAAAAAACGATACCCTTTCCAATCAACCGGGTCACCCCTTGATGATGATTAAGTGCGACTACTGAAAGCATAGAGCAATCAAAATATATTACCTCTGCATTCTCTGAAAGATTAAAAGCAAATTTTGTGGCTAGATCTACATCACAAATATTTCTTGTGACCCCATTCCCATTTGCCAATGGCTGGAATCGAGAACTGTTGTTGGAGGCTTTCGACTGACCATGGAGGCTTCTACGGCCTCTAGTTCGCTTTGTATCCTTCCCATTCATTGTAATGTTTTATATTCAGTGCTTCACAACGGCACACATATCACCAAATGTCACGACTAATATGTGTATGCACAGAACAGTTCGATGATATGAAATAGACTTAGAGGACTCAATGGCCAAAATGGCGGAACGACAAGTAAGGAGATGGGTGAATCGAATCCCATATCGATTTTTTTTTGTATCTAATACTCGTGTACAACACAAGTAGCATAAACTCGATATTAACAGAGTCGCATTTCACATAGTTTTGAAAGACACCGAGTACAATTCACATAGATTTAGCTCGTCACATAATTATCCTTCGCTATTGTATTCAATATTTAATATATTAAATCTATTTTATATAGCTCTACAAGTATATGAGAGAAAATGTTCTTCTTTGACGGAAAATCATGGACTCTATATGAAAGAAAAGCCCAAAATGAAAACCTTTAAAACTATTGTGAAGAAACAACTCAAATCGTGTACCTATGTTTATAGGATCGTACGATTTGGACAGTTTCTTTCTTTCGGTCTTTTTGTTTATTAATCTGCAATGGGACCATTGGCCTATCCTGCAAATGGTTTTGCATTTACAAATTTGAAATAAATGTATGTAGCAATTGTGTAATAAAAAAATGCCCCGTAGTCTGACCGTCTGAAATATTGGCTGGAAGCTCATCTGGGCGTTGTGCAAAGGCGTATTTAATTTGTCGATGTTACACCTGGGTTGGAGGTTGTGCCCGTTGTTATACCTGGTTCTCGATATATAGCAGATAAAGAACTGATGTTTGTGTCTTTAGGGATAGCAACTTCTCCGGTAAGAATACGGCGTGCAATAACCAATCTGGTAAACTTTCAGCGATGTGCCAATGTTTTCCATATCATGAGTCCTAGTAATTTGGTGGCACTACTGTTGGGATTGTGATCTCCAATGACGCATCTCGCTGCACAGCGTTGTACTTTTTCAATTCACGTACTTATTGGTGAAAGCATTCCACACAGAGGTCGCACTAAGGTCTTATAAGCCGTTTATCTAATTTTCTTGGTATGTCTTTTGATGAACCCAGGCTGTTGGTATGCCTTCCTTACTCTCCATGTGTACTGACCATTTCCAGTTACCAATGAGAAGAACACCAATACACGTATGCTGTTTGACTATTTATAAAACACATATATGGATGGTGTAGCTGTGCTTTACTTGTGACAATGATGACGAGTACTGAGATTGGCACATTTTGAAGCGTAAAAATGCATCTGTCATTTTGTCTCCCTTTCATTCAGCATGTCTTTGTCTTTTTGAAGTTATATATTGTCTTCTGTGCTGTGTATTTCTCGGTATAGTGCACAGTCATCTGCAAATAGTCTAACTGTTGATGGGAAGATAGTTTGTATATATACTGTAGTAGGAACAATGCCAGTTGAGTCACTGCACCCAGAGATACACCGAGGTGACCTGCGGGGGTCGATGTTGTGCCTTCTGGTGTTACTTATTGAAAAAGATCCATCGTCGGGACCAGCTGCTTTTCATGATGTCAAAATTGATCTTTTCGTTTTCGATAATTATGTCAAACATATTGGGCACAGAATGCGAGTCTAATTTAGGCGTGTAGTCCAAAATTTCTTCGGTAAATACAGATTGAAACTGCGCTGCCAGTATATGATTGCAGATTTCCCTTTTTTGTTTGTTTGTCTATTAGCTGTTAAATACCTGTTGTAACTATTCTTAATTTCTTAATATAGCTATAAAAAGGCTTTTGGGCTGTTACCTACTACATCATTCACATAGTCTCTGCGTGCTTTTCTAAGAACGTTTTGAACATCTTTCCATAGCTTTGTAAAATATATTGTATTTCTCTTATAGACTTTGCTCTGTTGTATGCACGATTTTTTTCCATATCTGTTTTCGCGGGCCTTTATTCGTGAACTGCTATTTTTTATGGTATGTATATTTTGTTTTCCAGAGTGTCATACAATTTATATTTGAACGTGGTACAATTTTCATTGACATTTCTAAATGTACTTTCGCTAGAGTAGATGGAGAAGAATGAAGCCATGTAATTTTTCATCTCCTTGCAGCCTGCCGTTGCATTTATAGATTTTATGAGGTTTG
Source organism: Doris montereyensis (assembly GCA_037039925.1). Lineage (NCBI taxonomy): Eukaryota > Metazoa > Mollusca > Gastropoda > Nudibranchia > Dorididae > Doris > Doris montereyensis. The sequence goes on along the minus strand of JAXRKP010000808.1, from coordinate 135,710 downwards.
AGTTTTGAGATATCGACTCTAAGCTGAAATTCCACTTCCAATCGAGCCAGGTTGCTATGCTATCTACGAGAAGTCTACGTGTGATACCATTTATGTTCACGGCAAGTTAAGATAATAAGGAAGCAAACAAATGGTATGAGAAAGCAGAATACGGAAAATAAATGCATGGAGATAGTTAACGGCCGATTCTGAGAACAAGCAAAACACCACCACAGAAAGAAAACAACAACAAAACAGCAAAAAAAAACCAATATAAAATCTAAGAACCGAATCAATAACAACAACGAAGGATTGAAGCTATCTTATTTTCCTTGTCATAGAGGTTTTGTTTTGTTACGTATTTTGTGTGGGATAGAAAGGACCAAAAGGAGGGGGTGTGGGTTGTTTTTGTGTTTGGGTTTATATGTTGTTTTGTTCGTTTTTGTTTCTGTTTTTAGGGGGTGGGGGAAGTGTTGATTTTGGTTTTGTTTTGTTTTTAGGTTGTTTAGGGTTTTTTTACCGGGGGAGAGGGGGGTTTATTTTGTTTTGGGTTTTTTTTTCTTTTCTTTTTTCATATGTCTTATGCCACGATATGTTCTGTCGAGTTCCATGGTGTGCTTTCACGGACATCTATATTATTCCATCAACCTTAAGAGATAAACAGTTCAGAAAAATTATCATTTTAGATCAGTGTCTTATAGTGTCGTAGTATTGTAATTCATTCAACTGAAATAAATCCTTTCTTTCTTTCTTTATCAGTTCCCATTCTACCTTTCGGTGTATGAGTTCAGATGCTCGAGATGATCTTTCTCCAGGATGTCATGTCCTGGCATTTTCTATTTCCTTCCAAAAAAGTTAAATGTCTATGCTTTAACTTTAATGCCTCTTTTATATCTTCTTCCCACTTTCTCCGAAGTCTACCTTTTGGTCTTTTACCTTGGGCTTTAGCACTGTATACTGATTTAGCTATTCTATTGTCATTCATTCTGTTTACATGCCTAAACCATCTCAATTGATTTGTTTCTATCTTAGTTTTAATGCCATCTGCTTTGGTTTGATCTCTTATTGTTGTATTTCTGATTTTGTCTCTTCTAGTTTTCCCTACTTAGATATTTCATTTCAGCTGCCTGTACTCTACTGTATTCTCTACTGTCTAAGGTCCAGGTTTCTCTGCCATAGAGGAGAGTAAGACAATAAACTGTATTGTATACTGCCATTTTGGTTTTTGTTGACAATTCTTGCTTACCTACAAATGCCTTTCCTAGATGGTTATATATTGCACTTGCTTTTTTGATTCTCTGGCTGATTTCTTCTCTTAGTTTTCCCTCTGAGTTAATCATTACTCCTAGGTAATTGTAGCTTTGAACTTGTTCTAAATTCTCCCTGCCCAATTTAAGATTTTTTAATTTAGCTTCCCTAGTTACTAGCATTGTTTTTGGTTTTCTTTGCATTTACTCTCATTCCTCTTTTATTTAGTTCATTGTTCATAATGTTGATATTCGACTGAAGGTCCCTTTCTGATTTTCCAAACAGAACTAAATCATCGGCAAATGAAAACATTAATACACTTACAGGTTTGAGCTTCCACATTCCTACATTCATTTTCTTCATTTTTTTTAGGATGTCTTTGCTATTGAATCCATAAATGTGATAAACAAAAGAGGACTTATGATACAACCCTGTCTTACTCCATATATACACCAAATTCTGCAGATATGTTTCCAACTACTCTTACTGCACATGTTGGTTTATTGTAAAAACTTTTAATGGCTTCTATTAAATTTTGCTCATTTTCTAAGTCAATAAAACACAGGTGCAAGTCAATGTTTCTCTCAGGAATTTTTCTATTATATGTGGTCTTGTGCACTTTTTCCTGGTCTAAATCCACTCTGATGCTCTTCAATCTGATCCTCTACTCCTTTCCTTTGTCTCATTTCCAGTATCCTGGCATATACTTTTCCTGGTACGCTTATTAGTGATATCCCTCTATAGTTTGAGCATTCCATAGTTGATCCTTTCTTATGTATTGGTACTATCGTTCCCTTTTTCCAGTCGTCTGGCACTTGTTTGGACTTTCATGCTTGTTGGCATATTGCATGTAGTAGTTTGTCTGCCTCTCTGCCTTGGTTTTTAATCATTTCTGGATAAACTTGATCTGCTCCTGGGGCTTTTTCTAATTTCACTTTTCTTATAGCTGTTTGAAGTTCTTCCATTGAGATATCTACATTTTCAGCTGTCTCCAGCTCGGCTACTTGTTGCTCTTAATCATTGATCTGTACTCCTTGTTTCATATGTTCTGGAGGGATTGTGTTATTGGTGAAAATGCTTTCTACATGTTTACATGACTTCACTGTCTTATCGCTCCTTTGGCATCCTTAATTTGTCGTATTGGGCATGCTTTGGCTTTCTCACGCTCTTCATTGCCCCCCCCCCCATTGCCCCCCCCCGCAGAACAGCTTTTGATTTCCTTGATAGCTTTCTTGAAATCTTTGTCCAAACTCTCCCCATTGTTCCTGTTTTGCTTTCCTAACTTCCTCTTTAGCGATAGTTCTTTTATTGACGTAATCTATCCTATCCTCTGGTCTCTTTGTTTGCAAGTATTTCTTCCAGGTATCCTTCTTTTCTTTGATCATAGTCTTGACATTCTCATTCCACCATGCTGTCCTTTTCCTATCTCCTTTAATTTGTTTCCTACCACAGACCTCTTCAGTACACCTGGGAGTGTTTCTTTATACATCTGCCACTTTTCTTCTATTGTGCTATCATTCAGATCTATCTGTCTTTCACTGATAAATCTTTTTATCCTAGATTGGTATATCTGTTTTACGACTGGTTTATTTAATTCCTCTATTTTGAGTTTAGTAGCTTTCTTGTCTTTCCTTTTCTGTTTGTTTTCTTCAGTCAGTAATCTCATTTTGGCAATCACTAAGTGACGATCACTAAAATATTTCTGCTCCTCTGTTTACTCTTACATCCAATGTACTGTAAAAAGGAGCTGCTAACTATTATGTAGTCTATCATTGACTTTTCACACCTGTCTTCATTTACTCTTGTATATTTGTGGATATCTTTATGAGGAAAAAATGTGATTTCTATTTTTAGGTTATTCTTTAGGCAAACATCTATTAGTCTCTCTACATTTGGAGAAGTAATTGTCTCTCAGTCTTTTCATATGACATTTCCACATTGTTGCCTACTCTAGCGTTTAATTAAATCTCCTAAAAGCATTAGTTCCTGTTTGTGTTTAAGATTATCTGTAGTTATTTGTAAATCGTTTTCGAAAATATCTTTTTCTTCTTTAATTGCGTCTTCGTTTGGTCCATAAGCTATTAATGATTTAATTTCTCGTCCTTTTGGTTTAATATTTATCTCTAATAGCCATGGGCTAATACATTTCCAACTTTCTAATAGCTTTTCATGCATTTTATGCACTAGGAGGCCTACTCCTGCTCTAGCTCTATCTTTGACATCTACTCCTGAGAAGATTAAAATAATATGATTCGGTCCTACATTTTCTATTCCTTGTCCTTTTTTCTTTGTTTCTGTAATGGCCAAAATATCTACTTTCAATTTTTCCTTTTCTTCAACTAATTCTAACTCTTTTCCATTTATTGCCCAAACATTCCATGTTCCAAAAATCACAGTCCGTATTCGTTTCCAAGTTGGTAGTAGCAGCACCAGCAGCGACAGTAATAATAATAATAGTAGTAGTAGTAGTAGTAGTAGTAGTAGTAGTAGTAGTAGTAGTAGTAGTAGTAGTAGTAGTAGTAGTAGTAGCAGTAGTAGTAGTAGTAGTAGTAGTAGTAGTAGTAGTAGTAGTAGTAGTAGTAGTAGTAGTAGCAGTAGTAGTTGTAATAGTAGTAGTAGTAGAAGCAGTAGTAGTAGTAGTAGTAGTAATGCAGTAATGGCAGTAATAGTAGTAGTAGTAGTAGTAGTAGTAGTAGTAGTAGTAGTAGTAGTAGTAGTAGTAGTAGTAGTAGTAGTAGTAGTAGTAGTGGTGGTGGTAGTAGTGGTGTTGGTGTTGGTGGCTGTGGTAGTAGTAGTAGCAGCACGAACAACGACAGTAGCAGTAGTGGTAGTAGTAGTAGTAGTTGTTGTTGTACGTGTTGTAGTAGAAGTAGTAGTAATAATAATAATAGAAGTAGTAGTAGTAGTAGTAGTAGTAGTAGTAGTAGTAGTAGTAGTAATAGTAGTAGTAGTAGTAGTTGTAGTAGTAGTAGTAGTAGTAGTAGCAGTATTAGCAGCAGCAGTAGTAGTAGTAGTAGTAATAGTAGTAGTAGTAGTAGTAGTAGTAGTAGTAGTACTAGTATTAGTAGTAGTAGTAGTAGTAGTAGTAGTAGTAGTAGTAGTAGTAGTAGTAAAAGTAGTAGTTTAAGTAATAGAAGTAGTATGAGCAGTAGTTGCAGCAGCAGCAGCAGTAGTAGTGGTAGTACAACATGACAAAACATAAATAATAAATTTTGTTTGTGGTTTAGTGTGATTGAAATTTGATTTCAATTATTTGAAGTCCTTTGTATAATTGATAATATTCCTATTATTCACACTCAATACATTGACGTCATTGTTCATCTTCGTATTTTGATTTTTTCTTCTTATTTTTTGCTGTGGTATGTTTGTATTTATGTATGCTTTTAATTTCATTTTGTTTGTTTGTTTTGTTCTTTGTTTGCATCAATTATATGAAGCTGGTTTACATTTGAACAGTTTGATATGCCTACACGCACATCATCCGTGGATCTTATTTCACCTCACGTCTAAACGAATACACCAATATGAACACACGCGCGCACACACACACACACACATACACACACACACACACACATACATACACACATACACGCACAGACACAATCTTAACAAAACTGACTACATCGATGTTTCCCCCTTGTCCACATTATCTGTAAAAAAAAACAAGCCAAAATGCGATCCAACCTAGCGTCTTTATTTCTCAGCCGATCGGGCTAAAATTGTCTGTAAAGGTCGTGCATGGCTTATATATGTACCCTTTGACCTTAAGAACGATGAAATATATCTTAGTGAGGTGGTGAGGATAAACGAATTATTTAATGTTTGCACTGTTCCACTGACACTTACATTTCTGCTTTTAAGCCAAGGTAGATTCATCGCAGTCTCAACTTCTTGTCTTGTCAACTAAAGAAGCTTCAACGGACTCACGTGTCGAATAAGGACGTGAAATACATAAGCCTTTGAAGCCACATAGGAACGAAGACGAGGTAAACACAAAGGAATGAATAGAATAAAAACTTTTGTCCTGAACAGAATTGAACCCACGACCTTCGCAGCAGTTCCCATCGTCTCGCCATGAAAAGAGAGCGTACTATGAGCAATGCCAACTACAAATATGTTCCTTGTACGGCCTCAATCGTCTTCGATGTTGATATCACTATCCCTGGATAGAGCGACATCGTCGTTGACGACATCAGCCTATTACCGTCAAATCGCACATCAAATTACCCCCTAAAGGATCTGTATAATAAGCATTATTATTATTATTATTATTATTATTATTATTATTATTATTATTATTATTATTATTATTATTATTATTATTATTATTATTATCATTATTATACAACTCTAAATCCACATAGACATATCTCAAGTACGGTAAATTCAGTTTAGATCTACGCTACCGACCAAAAGATCAAAAAGTCACATTGAAGTTTTGATTTATGAGGGACAGTTGACGGGAATTAACAGATTGGGTTCGAATACCAGCACAGGGTTTGTTGGGTGGGGGGGGGGGTTATATAAGAAATTTAAAACCTTGTTTTGTTTCGTTTTTTTTTTTTAAACCATTATCTCCATTTGCTGTTCTGTTCTTTTTCTTTCTTTATTTATTTATCAGTTCCCATTCTACCTTTCTCATAATCGCGAAGGGCTGGATTTTCTTTTATATTTTTGTACAGGCTTTTTAAAACCACAATATGCCAAAGTAAGACCATAAAGTTTGCTAGGGTAAAAGTGGGCGGTTAGAAAACGCCTCTACTACTCTAGTAAATTCTACTTCTTTCCTTTCATTTTTCACTCTTTTACTTATCTGTCATCTTGATATCCCTTCTTAATTTACCATGAGATCATCGAATATGGTGGATGAGGTAAATATTAATGAAACCAAACCTTAGATAAAATTACAGAAATAATACAATGGAAGTACTCGAGAGGAGCAGAAAGGATTGAAGAAAAATCTCATTTAAAAAATGGTCGGTTAACCCTGGCATCGCCGAACGCCTAGAGCCAGTACATGTATAATCAAATGTATACCATGTTTGCGTTAATTTATATTTTACCAGTTTGAAGGAACTTTCGAATAAATATACGTTAAAGCGGTGTGGCCTGTAAGAGACGTGACCTCAAGATACATCCAGGAAGATCGATGATACTTAAGAAAGTAAAAAACAACATGCACTGAACCAACCACCGTGGACAAGCCTCACCCCATAGTGGACAACGTTACCTATCTTGACACTGCATCGTAGTAGATTCCATGTAGGGGGAACAACAGCAGATATCAAGGCAAGGATAAGAATGTGAAGAATATCATTCAAGAATTTAAACAAGATCTGGAAAGACCACACGATCACTACTAAAACAAACATCAAACTTTCTTAAACGTCAATCTCAAATTGGTGATGTTATATGGGTGTGAGACCTGGAGCCCCTCTAAGACCTGGAGCAGGGAACTTCAGAGTTTTGTTAACATGTGCCTTAGGAAAATACTACGGATTCAGTGGCCAAATAAAATTCAAAATGGAACATTCTGGGAAAACACAGCGCAAAAACCAATAATAGAAGAAATAGGACAATGTAGATGAAAATGGATAGGACATACCCTCAGAAAACCTCAGAGATATAGAGCAGTACTACAAGACATACCCTTCAGTCGAAGGCACAGGAACAGAGGATAAGGGGCAGGTCATGAATAACCCGGAGAAGGCTAGTGGAAGATGATGTAAACAGAAGAGTTCATTTGTGGAATTAGAAATGCCCAATATAGCACCAAGTGGTATAGTATGAAAAGGCAATGATGATGATTTGAAGAGAGCATGACAGAATCAGAATAAAATACATATTTTCATTACAGATAAAAGATTGCCAAGAGTTTGTCCAACTAAATCAGCTTACACTTCAACACTTAATAGAAGAAGAACTAAATCAGACTGAGAAACATACATGATTCCGTCTTCAAATATTAACTGTCACCTGTTCTCTTTTACCCTGGTACAGTAAGGCTGTGGAACAAATTGCCAACAGAAATCAAAATCAGCAATTGCACTAAAATCTAACTTGGGTGAAAAGTTTGTGATTAAATCCCAAATTATGCGATTAGACACCATTGCTAAAATTTTGAGTTAGTTCCAAAGAAAAAGAATTGTCGATACAGATAACGTGTGTATGTATGTGTGTGTATGTAAACGTGTATGTTTGTGCGTGTATGTGCATACGTGTGTGTGTGTGTGTGTGTGAGAGAGAGAGAGAGGGGGGGGGGGTGGGAGTAAGGAATTGTGACAGAAAAATAGAGAACCAGGACAATGTATGTATGCGCATGAGGAGGAAAGATTGCGTGTGTATGTGTGTTTGTGTGTGTCTTAGTGAGAAAGAGAGAGAGAGAGAGAGAGAGAGAGAGAGAGAGAGAGAGAGAGAGAGAGAGAGAGAGAGAGAGAGAGAGAGAGAGAGAGAGAGGGAGAGAGAGAGAGAGAGAGAGAGAGAGGGAGGGAGGGGGGAGGGGGAGACTCAACTCATTCATTCTTCTAGAATCGCAACTAGTATTTCTCAGTGATCGTTACATTTGAAGAGTCGAGCTCTACTTATTTTGCGAACGATACCAAGGTCGATACGAGAATGTCAGAAATCGCACACCCCTAACAACAAGTATTTCACCCAGAATGCACTGGGTTTAGTGTTGGTAGGAAAGGGACGACACTCTTCAGCCTATACCCAGAGATCATCGTTCAATACAAAAGGACTTGTTTTACTTTCACTTTCGTTGTTGGCGTCTTCTTATCTCTCTTTAATTTTGTTCTATACGCCGTTTAAGATGGAGAGATACACGCCTCTCTATCTGTCTTCTTTGCACGACAAAGTTGTTGACTGTCTCACCTGCTTTGCTCTAACCGTTCTTTCATCATCATTTTCATACCTTTCCTTATACTTCTACTCTACCCAGTGAAGTTCCAAAGTTCCTAGATCTAGATCTAGGCCCAAAT
>JAXRKP010000808.1:52500-122500 GCA_037039925.1 Doris montereyensis | reverse complement strand
GGTCCTTATGGTCGATGAATGTTGAAGTTGGAATATGGAGCATGAGTATCGGATGGTGGAACATGGACGTTGGAATGTGGATCATGGGTGTTGGAATGTGGAGCATGGGTATTGAAATGTGGAGCAGAACATGTGTATTGAAATGTGGAGCATGGGCATTAGAATGTGGAGCATGGGTATTGGAATGTGGAGCATGGGGAGTTGAGATGTGGAGCATGGGTATTGGAATGTGGAGCTTGGGCATTGGAATGAGGAGCATGGGCGTTGGAACGTGGAGAGTAGGCATTGGAAGGTGGAGCATGGACATTGGAATGTATAGCATGGGCATTGGAATGAGGAGCATGGGTATTGGAATATGGAGCATGGGCATTGGAATGTGGAGCACGGGTATTGGAATATGGAGCATGGGGATTGGAATAGAATGTGGAGCAGGGGTATTGGAATATGGAGCATGGGCATTGGAATAGAATGTGGAGCATGGGTATTGGAATATGGAGCATGGGCATTGGAATAGAATGTGGAGCACAGGTATTGGAATATGGAGCATGGGCATTGGAATAGAATGTGGAGCATGGGTATTGGAATATAGAGCATGGGCATTGGAATAGCATGTGGAGCACGGGTATTGGAATATGGAGCATGGGCATTGGAATAGAATGTGGAGCATGGGTATTGGAATGAGGAGCATGGGTGTTGGAATGTGGGGCATGGGCATTGCAATGTGGAGCATAGGCATTGAAATGGAATGTGAAGCATGGGTATTGGAATGAGGAGCATGTGTGTTGGAATGTGGAGCATGAGCATTGGAATGGAATATGGATCATTGACATTGGAATGGAATGTGAAGCATGGGCATTGGAATGATGAGCATGGGTATTGGAATATGTTGAGCATGGGTATTGGAATAGAATGGGAGGATGGGCATTGGAATGAGGAGCATGGTATTGGAATGAGGAGCATGGGTATTGTAATGGGGAGCATGGGCATTGGAATGGAATATGAAGCATGGGCATTGGATTTGGAATGGAATGTGGAGCATGGGTATTGGAATGTGGAGCATGAACATTGGAATGTGGAGCATGGGCATTGGAATGAGGAGCATGGGCATTGGAATGTCGAGCATGGGTTTTGCAATGTGGAGCATGGGCATTGGAATGTGGAGCATGAACATTGGAATGTGGAGCATGGGCATTAGAATGTGGAGCATGGGTTTTGCAATGGGGAGCATGGGCATTGGAATGAGGAGTATGGGTATTGGAATGTAGAGCATGGAATTGGAATGTGGAGCATGGGCATTGGAATGAGGAGCATGGGCATTGGAATGTGGAGCATTGGAGTCGAGGGGGGGGAGCATGACAGACCAGCAGCTTGAAGATTACCATTATTGTCCTTTTATGGTGGGAAAGAAGAAGGGTGGTAGGGTGTTGGGGCCAAACGCATTATGTAAATAGAAAAGAAGTAAAATTTCTTCAAGAAACAAATGGGTGAAATTATTAGCTTGGGAATAAAAACTTGCGTCACACTAGGGTCATGCCCAGAGGGTGATTATTACTATATGTTCCTCTTCATGCTACAGAAAACCAGGATAAGCTCAAGCTCTATTCGCCGTAATACATTTGAAGGAATTTTGTTTTTTTTTTTTACTTTTTTTTTTGTTATACTATATTATATTATCAGTAATAAACATCATAATCAAGGATAGTGTTATTCGTTATATAAAGTAATATCACCCTTCTGTTGAAGAAGTATTATTCTCCAGAGCCACATGTTTCCGTCTTAGATAATTAGTTTAGGTATCTGGTGTCCTGTCTTTGTTTATTTATTGGGGTGTGGTGGTTAGTTTATTTGTGGTATGTCGGGGAGTTGTAAGGACTGTGCACAATAATGGTGATAATCACATTACAGTGTAAATAACTTTAGTGACGCTTAAAATAAAATAAAATAAGTAAGCATTTGATTTTGGTGGCAGTTGATTAGTTCTAATGTGATCATTCTATATATATTTCTTTGTCTCTGTCCCTATCTCTGTCTCTGTCTGTCTGTCTGTCTGTCTGTCTGTCTGTCTCTCTGTCTCTGTCTCTGTCTCTGTCTCTGTCTGTCTGTCTGTCTGTCTGTCTGTCTGTCTGTCTGTCTGTCTGTCTGTCTCTCTCTCTCTAGGTCTCTATATATATATATATATATATTTCTGACTGTCTGTCTGTCTGTCCTTCTCTTTGTATCTGACATTGGCTGTCTGTCTATCTCTGTCTGTCTGTCTCCCTCTCTGTTTCTCTCTGCCCGGGGTGGGGGGGGGGGGAATTGCTTGAAATGATGGCCCAAAGCATTTGTGATTTGTCTACGAGAATGCGAGGTGATGAAAACAAGAAGTACATCGACACGAAGAGGGTCATTCAATTTAACTGTGGGTTCGAAAAAAAGGGGCGAGGGGATATTACAAGTAACTTCCGTTCAATCAAAGTCTAAGTATCTGGTGAATTAAATTGTTTTTTTTTCTTATTATTTTCTTTTCAGGTTGATAGATCTAGGCATATTTTGTTCAACATTTCTGCAGATGATAGGCTGTTCATGAATTGCATATTTTGTCCTACATTTAAATCAATACATATCTATCTATATACCTTTAATAATGTTTCTATCTATCTATTTATCTGTCTATATCTATCTAAATCTATCTATCTATAAATCAATCTATCTATCCGCCAATCTGCCCCTCTCTTTGTCATCCTTTAATCTCTCTCTCTCTCTCTCCTCCCTCTCCCCTCTCTCTCCTTCCCTCTCTCTCTCTCTCTCTCTCTCTCTCTCTCTCTCTCTCTCTCTCTCTCTCTCTCTCTCTCTCTCTCAGTCTCACTCTCTCTCTCTCTTCTCTCTCTTCTTTCTCTCTCTCTCTCTCTCTCTCTCTCTCTCTCTCTCTCTCTCTCTCTCTCTCTCTCTCTCTCTCTCTCTCTCTCTCTCTCTCTCTCTAATAAAAATTTTGACGTAAATTACCCTAATACTGACTGAGAAGATGGGAGTAAAAACCGGTATATTGGCGGTTAATCGCTAATGTGGTAACACTGACGTGATCTGTTTTCTCCAATGCCTCTGGTCACCTCGGCCCTGGAACTACTTACATACCTATACTGAGATTTCCTAGCCTCGGCTCTTTGCTGTGATGTAAGAGGTGTTGCGCGTCAGTGTGTATGTAGACACGTGCACAAGCATAGGATATTTTTTTTTTTTTTTGTTTTTTGTTGTTTTTGTTTTGTTTTTGTTTGTTTTGTTTTGTTTGTTTTTTGTTGTTGTTTTTTTACCATCGTCATTATTATCACCCTTAGTTCGCTTTGTTATGTGGATTGTGAAGTGTAAAATGATTTACGTGAACCTAACATGAATTGCCTGAAAAGGACAATAAAGATTTATTATTATTATTATATAATATAGAGGAACAAAACAAAACAAACTGGTCATTTGATGTCTGTTTTCACAACAGTGTACATCAAACTAGATTTATAATCCTCTTTACATTAGTAACAATGCCAGAGACTGTCTAAAGTAGACATTATACATTATCCTACATTTTGCGACATGCGCAACCTTCCTTGCGGGCAGCTATGCGCTTTAAAAATAATTCCCAGTAATTTCCCCAGTAAGGAATCGGTGGCATTTGATTGGCTAGTTTGCAAGACGGTTTGAAAGAGGAAAACAAACTCGAGCGGCTTTTATGAATGAAAGCACACCGATTAAATATAGGTGTAGGATTATTAGGGTTGGTTATAATAATAATTGACCTTAGTATTTGAAGTGTTGCTGAAAAGGTTTAAATGAAATACACAAAGGTTTGTTTTTTAATGTATTTAAAATTCTAGAATATATTAGAGTTAGATCTAGATCTAGATCTAGATCTATACCGAAATTAAGGGTAGTATAGATCTAGAATCTAGATCTAGATCTAGATTAGATATTTTCTAGATCTAGATTCTAGATTAGATTTAGATTTCTAGCTCAAGAAATCAATCTTAAAACTCATCCCATGGCTCGAAAAATCGACCTCAACTGGAATTGGAATCATCCATGTGACAAATCATTTATAAGCCACATTGCTTTCTTCCAGATCTAGAATCTAGACAGATCTAGATATTCATACTTTTTGTTAACGAATTTGTGTGATTACTAAAGAATCTACATCTTCAATTGTTGATTATAAATAGATCTAGCGAGTCTAAATTCCAGGCCAATTCAGTTTGTGCTGGAGATCAACAAGATGAGTGTGAGGACACCCACACGACACATATTCAGTCAACTTTACATTCAAATTGAATGCAAAAATCATGGTTGAGTCTAGATCTACAATCCATTGGAGTAGCTCTAGATCTAGAAAATATAGATCTAGATATCAAGGCCCAGTTCATGAAGAAAAGCGCAGGCCCTTTATTTAGGCCGTGTTACGGTTGAACCGGGGAAGCGCGTAGGCCCTATATTTAGGGCTGCCGTCATTGGCACGGGAAGCTTGCAGGTGCTATATTTAGGGCCAGATATCGAGGCTTCTTGAATGGAAATATCCACTTTCCTTATGGTTTATAGTGTAGTTTGACCTTTGAGTTTATAGTTAACGGAGTGATTATTTTCACCCCGGCTGAAAATAAAATCTGATCTTATTTTCAGCCGGTTTTTCCCTCACCGGATCTCGCCCTAGAGACGAGATTCTCGCAGTTATCGGATCTTATTTTCAGCCGGTTTTTTCCCTCACCTCTCTCTCTCTCTCTCTCTCTCTCTCTCTCCCTCTCCTCTCCCTCCCTCTCCCCCTCCCTCCCTCCCTCCGTCCCTCCCTCCCTCCCCCTCCCCCTTTCTCTCTCTCTCTCTCTCTCTCTCTCCATCCCGGTGTGTTTGATTCCATCACCTCTCTCTCTCTTACTCTTTCTTATTATACTAATCTAATACTGTCAATTTTCGTGTGTTTTCTTCCATCATCTCTCTTTCTCTGTGTGTGTTTTCTTCCATCCTCTCTCTTTCTCACTCTCCCTCTTTCTCTGTGTGTGTTTTCTTCCATCCTCTCACTCTTTCTCCCTCTCCCTCTTTCTCTGTGTGTTTTCTTCCATTTTCTCTCTCTCCCTCCCTCCCTCCTCGCTCTCTCTCTCTCTCTCTCTCTCTCTCTCTCTCTCTCTCTCTCTCTCTCTCTCTCTCTCTCTCTCTCTCTCTCTCTCTCTCTCCTCCATCCCCATGTGTTTTCTTCCATCACCTCTCTCTCTCTTACTCTTTCTTTCTGTGTTTTCTTCCATTCTCTCTCCCTCTCTCCACCTTGCCCCCTTCTCAGAGAAAGAGAGAGAGAGGATGGAAGAAAACACACACAGAGAAAGAGGGAGAAAGAGAGAGAGGATGGAAGAAAACACACATAGAGAAAGAGAGAGAGGATGGAAGAAAACACACACAGAGAAAGAGAATGGAAGAAAACACACAAAGAGAGAGGGAGAAAGAGAAAGAGAGGATGGAAGAAAATACACACAAAGAAAGAGAGAATGGAAGAAAACACACAAAGAGAGATAGAGAGAGAAAATAAGATCCGATAACTGCGAGAATCTCGCCTCTAGGGCGAGAACCGGTGAGGGGAAAACCGGCTGAAAATAAGATCAGATTTTATTTTCACCCCGGCTGAAAATAATCACAGCCTGTAGTTAAATAACAGTCAATGAGTTTACAATTTATTTTAAGCTCGTGGCTTTCGATAGCCTTGTCATCATTCACAAAGCGACGCTTTCCTATTCAACGACTTCGTGAGAGGCCTAATTTGAATACACGGCTATCGCTGCTAATGTTTGGTCCTTAGTTTGTTTCTTTTGTTGTAATAAGATCTCAATATGAATTCCTTATTCTTTCAACTTATAGAAAATGCATGTTTTATAGGTCTTTTATCATATATCTGTAATCCTAGCTTCACCCGTTGCACATTCATTTTTTCATGCAAATGGCTGGAGCAATCCTCACTGTAAGAAGGTCACTTCCGGTAACACTGGGAGCTGTACTTGGGTTAAGCTTGTGGCTTTCCGATAGCCTCGTTATAATTCACAAAGTAACGCTTTTCATTCAGCACACTTTGTGTAAGACTAAGTTGATTACACGGCTATCGCTGCTATTTTTTAGTCTTTCTCTTGTTGCATTAACATCTCAATATGAATTCCTTATTGAATTCTTTCAACTTATAGAAAATGCATGTTTTATAGGTCTTTTTATCATCTGTAAATGTGAACTTGTTCAAACTAAGTCTAAATCCTAGCTTCACCCATTTCACACGCTCGTTTTTTCATGCAAATGGCTTGGGCAGCCCCTCACTGCTAGAAGGTCACTTCTGGTAACACCACAAGTTCTACTTGGGTTACTGTTAGAGATCGGTGACTTCATCATTATGATGAATACCTGAGAAAGAAAACATGCTGTTCGTCATTAGTATCGGATGTATTACCGACATGGATGACGAATCGAGTACCGTACTGGTACTCGAGTACGCCTCGTGGTAAGCGCGTCATGTCAATTTCACTGTTCTCACCCTCATTCATTAAATAAAATTGAAAGTCGAGCTGACCGCTTCACCAGTGACAATATCCATCAACTTTGCCGTAGGGTTCACTTTTGAGTCTTATAACAATTTCTCAGGGACAAGCTTTTTCACCATTCATGACGAATAGTGGCAAAATCTATCTGTCATAATGACGAATTGCGCTGGCCGTTTTAGGTTCTAATTGAACAACAAAATGATAACATTAGGTAAAAGAGGAGACAAGAGGATTATTATATTTTAGATTCTTGATCTAGGTCTCAAAAGCTAGAATTTTATCTGGATTCTAGATCTATAAAAGTAGATCTAGATTCTAAACCGATTCTTGGAAGCTGGCGTCTTAAATATTTGGTGGTTATTCTTGTGGAATGACCTCAGATTCAGACCACTTTGAGCATGCCATCATATTATGTTCTGCCTAACAGGACAGACAAAGTGAATAGATCCTGTCCATTCTAGCTGGTGGTAGGCAGGCTTGTGTCAATTGCTTTTGGAAACTTTCGGTGGCAATGGTTGTTTCATCATTCACAACCAATTTGTTGGAGAGCTCTTTTTAAAATAAAATTGTGGAAGTCATTGATCCACCACGAAAGGAAAAAGCACATCCTAATCCTGACCTATCTATCAGTGGTTCTTAACCTTGTTGGAGAAACTGAACCCTGCACGTTTCAGGTGTGCATTCACTCCTTTGTAATTGGAATAATTACAGACACAGACAAAATGCAGTGGCAACTGACGGCTTGCCATTTACCATTGAAATTTGAGTGATTCTTGATGATACTAAATGTCCAGATCTATTTGATATTTATTTATAAGGAAAATACAGATTTTTGATGTAGAATCTAGATCTTGTTGATGTCCTAAATTCCTGTGATAAAATATTAGAGAGTAGTCTGGTTTTAAAAGTAAGACGATTTACTCGTCAATGTATGCATCTTTGTGTATGTGTCACATTTCTTTCTAAGTTAATTCATCTTGGTCGCTATAACCATAGCTGTGTATCCTTCAAGTAGCTTGAACTTTTCTAGCACAAGGGCTACATCCCGATATGTTGTGATTTTACAGCATTGCTGTGTAACAAAACAAATTGTTTCACCAGCACTCATTCTATATGATTACATTTGTTGTCATTAAAAGTTTTCCGTATTCCCAATTCAGACAGACATGGATATCAGGCCTTCCCTTGTGGCTCAGTTTGATGATCTGATGCGTAAATCGAAAGTATTAGCTACAGGTTGTGAAGCAGGTAATGTATTACTCGTTCGCATTCTGAGTAAGAGAAAGGGATATCTTTGACTATAATAGAATATTTTCACCATTTAAATTATTAATCTTTACTTTATCGATGATCTTCTTTCATTCCCATCTTATTTTTTGCTCCTAAAGCTTGCTTTTCTTAACCTTTGAGCTATAATGAGGTGTTGTATCTGAACCGGACTGTTGTGAGCTTGTAATTACACAACTGGTTCAAACTCATGGATGGCCCAGGTGGGTTGTTTTCACAACGTTGTACTCTCAGGAAAGACACTTCATTCTACTTTCCTTGCTTGACGGATGTGAATGAGTACCCAGCTATAGGTAGAGAAAGATATTGTCAGAGTGTCCGTACGAAGTGCCTTACAGGCTGCCTGCTGTACTGTATGCTCCTATTGGAATTGAGAAGGACTTTGAATGAAATGGCTGCTGGGGGATAAATGATGTACAGTCGGTGAGCTTGCACTTGTGCAGGGATACAGACTATAAAAAGTAAATCTTTATTTTTCAGCTTTAACAAGGATAATTGTCTCTTGTGGATCCAGTTATTATGTTTTACAGCAACCCCCCCCTCCCCCATTTTAATTGATAGATATATGTTTAAACATTTGTTGACTTTTCATTGTGTCTTTTTTTTTTTTTAGAAGCAGTGGAAACATTTCAATCACACCGGGGGAAAATGATTTTTTCCTCAGATTTTGTGTAGACAGAGCTACATCTACTTATTTGGAACTGATAATTATTTATTTGAGTTGAGATCGTAATAATTTTTGTGTGTATTTATTTTATAATTTTTTCGAGAATGAGGTTTTATTGATTATCATAACCCATAATCAATGTTCCCTCTAATTTGTTGTAGTCAGTGTGCATATTTTTTTAGTGCTGTGCAAAGTTTAACAAAAAATCCCAATTGTATACAAATAGATAGCTTTTTTATTTTGTGAGTGCTGTTTTTTTTCATCGGTTTGCTCAACTGTGTACCTTTTCGCCCTGGTGTGCGCCTAAACTCATGTGCAGCAGCTTGGGAATATTGCCCCATAGTGATAAATTATATAAAATTTAGAATGAGGTTATTAATTATCATGTCCCATAATAAGCATTATTAAATGCATAGAAATATATTTATTATGAAATAACGCTTTTACATTCATCCACAATATAATTAAATCATATGTTTTCTTTTGTTTAGAATTCATGGCATTTGCGCTGAACCAAAATGAAATACGGGAAAGATGGCTTGCTGCAGAACAGAAAAATGACAGTATGGGAGATAAATTAAAACACGCTGAACAGGAAGTTGCCACCCTCGACACCCAGCTCAAACATGCAAGGTCAGTTTTGAATAAATTGTCTTGCTATTAATGAATTGTGTGGAAGGGTTTCGAACCGAGAAGACCGGGAAATTGTGAACCGAGGTCGGTTTTTATAAAATTGAGTTTTTGCATTTTTCAGCTAAATAATATTTTATCAGCACCATGATGTAATATTTTGCCTTAAAAGCGCCTAATAATATGAATCTCAGCGATTCAAGGATTTTCTCCCCTTGTAAAATTGTTAAGAAAGTATTTTTCTTCTTCAAATTGCTTTTGAATGAATGCAGCAAGGAAAGCATATTACCCCTCATATTGTTAAAAAATGTCTGTAGATTTGTTGTCTTTTCTTTTTTTGGGGAGGGGGGGGTGGCATTTTATTTCAATGTGAAGACATACAAACAAACAATATAACCTTTGTTCACAAAAGCGGACAATTATTCACATGGAATCACAAACTCAGAAGAAGAACAACCCCCCCCCCCCCGTTGTAATTGATAGACATATGTTTAAACATTTGTTGATTTTTCATCGTGCAGTTATTTTAGGAGCAGTTGAAACATTTCAATCACACTAGGGGAAAATGAGTTTTTTTTCTCAGATTTTGTGTAGATAGATCTATATCAGTATTTGGAATACTGATAATTATTTATTTGAGTTGAGATCATAATAATTTTATAATCTGTTCTAGAATGAGGTTTTATTGATTATCATAACCCATAATCAATGTTCCCTCCAATTTGTTGTAAGCAGTATGCATACTTTTTTGGTGCTGTGCAAAGCTTAACAAAAAAATCTCAATTGTATGCAAATAGATAGCTATAAAAAATAGATCCAGAATCTTTATCAGGAATTGTTTTCATTTTGACTAAAAAATTCTTGTTGAAAGTGGAGCGATATGATTGTGAAACGATGTTGTTGGGGATTCAATATGGTAGATAGAAAGAGTAAACAAAGACTCCGAGGCAAATGACATATATATACACATATTATTATTTTCCTTACTTCTAGAATTGTTTTGATGAAAATATATTCCTGGGGCAAAATTATTTCTGTATTTTAATTCTTTCTTTCTTTATCAGTTCCCATTCTACCTTCCGGTGTATGGGTTTTAGATGCCCGAAATGGATCTTTCTCCAGGCTGTCCTGCCCTGACATTTTCTGTTTCCTTCCATGAAAGTTAAATTTCTGTGCGTTGATGCCTCTTTTATATCTTCTTCCCACTTTCTCCGAGGTCTGTTTAGTACTGTATACTGATTTAGCTATTCTATTGTCATTCATTCTGTTAACATGCCCAAACCATCTCAGTTGATTCATTTCTATCTTAATTTTTATGCTATCTGCTTTGGTTTGATCTCTTTTTGTTGTGTTTCTGATTTTGTCTCTTTTAGTTTTCCCTACTACTCTTCTTAGATATTTAATTTCGGCTGCCTGTACTCTACTGTATTCCCTGCTGTTTGAGGTCCAGGTTTCACTGCCATAGAGGAGAGTAGGACAATACAACTGTGTTGTATACTGCCATTTTGTTTTTTGTTGACAATTCTTGTTTACCTACAAATGCCTTTCCCAGATGGTTATATATTGCACTTGCCTTTTTGATTCTCTAGCTGATTTCTTCTCTTAGTTTTCCCTCTGAGTTAATCATTACTCCTAAGTAATTGTAGCTGTGAACTTGTTCTAAATTCTCCCTGCCTAATTTAAGATTTTGTGGTTTAGCTTCCTTGGTTACTAGAGTGAAGTCCCCGGCACTCGCACACTAACGGTCGGAAGGGGCATGTCACTCTTGTAACTTAAGCTCTTTGTGCTTGATCCTGAATTTGATGCTACCATGTTTAAGAGTTATCTTTTCCTGAGCGAGAGGTGGCGTGTCGAGCCCATTGTGTGATTGACTTTCGCACACGACCATTATGGTTCCCCCCATCTCGCACAGCAAACTTGAGAGTTGCCTGAAGTCGCACAACCTGTGCTCCGGCACTCGCACAGTCTCAAAGTGCACTGTAAATGACCCCGATTTATGATCAAATCCAAAGTTTTGATACAATTTAGCTCAGTTAAAAGCTTTGAGAGTTGTTTCATTGCTAACAATGGCTAACTCACCCCAAAACAGTTCTGTAACCCTCTCACAATTAATTTACTCACAATTAATTTACTCACAATTAATTTACTCATGTCACACAGCTAGCGCCAGCAGTTACCCACTCACTCTCTGACACCTTAATTAAAACACATGATGTCGCACAGACAGCACCAGCAGTCACACACTGTAGTGTAAAACAGAAGAGCTGAGAAACAAATGTTGGATATAAAAGTCATGATTTTATTTATGATAATACTTAACAACTTTCACAAACATGGTATTTTCTCAATCTCATTCATGCTCATCCCTTGCAAACTTGCATCCTTCAGACAACCTATGTGAAACCACCTCCCACAAACGCAGCCAATCCATTCACAAAATTCACTGTCTTTCTCACCAACTCAGAATATTTTATATTCTTTAGGCGAGATTTTATAGTTGAAGTCATTTCTGAAAGTGAAAGATTTGTTAATCAGTTTTGATACTCAAAAATTAAAATATGAACTCTCTTCTCTCTCTCCAGCAAAACGTAGTTTAAAAGCCCCAAAAAAATAGCCGTATTCAGCATCGTATTATGCTTTACTACTCAATTTACTCAAATATGAGTGAGAGTTGGGCGCTGTGCGACTAGTGGCACTCCTATAGAAAACTGATCCCCCTTTCGCACAGTCCCATAAACAGCATAATAGCTACGAACACGCGGCATTCCAAGGCATAGTTAAATATAGAAGGGATTTTCCAGTCATTCTCAACAACAAAAACTAAATATAGAATTATTCCCATAATTCCATATCACTAAGTAAAGTTACAGGTCCCACTAGCGAAAAATAAAAATGGCGGATGTTCTTACTTACTTTTCGATTCGCGAAGATTTTCTTGTAAAAAATATAGCAGATAAGGACGTATCGTCTCAAAAATAGGTAGGAAGCGAAGGAAATGATAACTGTGTATAAAGATACGTGGTGGCGGGGAAAACAGCGTAATTTCGGTAAAAATCGACGCGAAAGCACGAAGTGTGCGAGAGATGGGCGTGTGCAGTACTGGCGACTTGACTCTAGCATTGTTTTGGTTTTCTTTGCATTTACTCTCATTCCTCTTTTATTTAATTCATTATTCATTATGTTATTTGACTGGAGGTCCCTTTCTGATTTTCCAAACAAAACTAAATCATCAAAACTAAAGCAAATGAAAGCATTGATACATTTACTGGTTTGAGCTTTCACATACCTACATTCATTTTCTTCATGTTTGAGGATGCCTTTGCGATTGAATCCATAAATGTGATAAACAAAAGAGGAATAAGGATACAACCTTGTCTTAATCCTATATCTACATCAAATTCTGCAAATACATTTCCTGCTACTCTCACTGCACATGTTGGTTTTTCGTAAAAACTTTTAATGGCTTCTATTAAATTTTGCTCTACGTTGTGTTCTTTTAAAGAATGCCATAGTTCGTCCCTCCTCACAGTGTCAAATGTCTTTTCTAAGTCAATAAAACGCAGGTGCAAGTCAATGTTTCTCTTAAGGAATGTTTCTATTATTTGTCTAATTGTAAATATGTGGTCTTGTACACTTCTTCCTGGTCTAAATCCACTCTGATGCTCTTCAATATGATCCTCTACTCTTTTCCTTAGTCTCATTTCCAGAATCCTGGCATACACTTTTCTTGGTACGCTAAGTAGTGATATCCTCTATAGTGTGAGCATTCAATAGTTGATCCTTTCTCATGTATTGGTACTACCGTTTTCTTTTTCCAGTCGTCTGGCACCTGTTTGGACTTCCATGCTTCTTGACATATTGCATGTAGTAGTTTGTCTGCCTCTCTGCCTTGGATTTTAATCATTTCTGGATAAACTTGATCTGCTCCTGGGACTTTTCCTAATTTCACTTTTCTTATAGCTGTTTGAAGTTCTTTCATTGAGATATCTACATTTTCAGCTGTCTCCGTCTCGGCTACTTGTTACTCTTACTAATTGATCTGTACTCCTTGTTTCATATGTTCTGGATAGATTATGTAATTGTTGAAAATACTTCCTTCACGTTTCCATGATTTTGCGGTCTCCTTTCATTATTTCTCCTTTGGCATTTTTAATTTGTCGTATTGGGCATGCTTTGGTATTTCTCATGCTCTTCATTACTCCCAGAACAGGTTTCGATTTCCTTGATAGTTTTCTTTAAGTCCCAAACTCTTCCCACTGTTCCTGTTTTGCTTTCCTAACTTCCTATTTGGCGATAGTTCTTTTACTCACATAATCTATCCTATCCTCTGGTAGTTCTTTTACTCACGTAATCTAACATATCCTCTGATCTCTTTGTTTGCATGTATTTCTTCCAGGCATCTTTCTTTTCTTTGATCTTAGTCTTGACATTCTCATTCCACCATGCTGTTCTTTTCCTATCTCCTTTAATTTGTTTCTTACAACAGACCTCTTCAGTACAACTGAGGAGTGTTTCTTTATATTTTTTTGGCCACTTTTCTTCTATTGTGCTTTCCTTCAGATCCATCTGCCTTTCACTGATAGATCTTTTTATCCTGGATTGGTACATTTGTTTTACTATTGGTTTATGTAGTTCTTCTATTTTGAGTTTAGTAGCTTTCTTGTCTTTCCTTTCCTGTTTGTTTTCTTCAGTTAATAATCTCATTTTGGTTATCACTAGGTGATGATCACTAAATATTTCAGCTCCTCTGCTTACTCTAGCATCCATTGTACTGTAAAAAAGAAAGCTGCTAACTATTATGTAGTCTATCATTGACTTTTCACATCTGTGGATATGTTTATGAGGTAAAAATGTGTTAGCTATTTTCATGTTATTCTTTAGGCAAAAATTAATTAATCTCTCTCAATTGGATAAGTTGTTATCTCTCCTTCTTTACCTATTACTCCTACTCATGTTTCTACATTGTTGTTTAGTTTTGGATAAGCAGGATTAGTCCACTGTACCCTAGGTAGATGGTGGGGTTGCCACCTTGAGGTCCCCTACCAGGCCTTGTTATTTTCTGTCAGGGTTACCTCCCTTAGCCTTTTGTCATTCAAGACCAGCCTGCAAGGCAGCAGGTTGTTATTTTCTGTCATGGTTAACTCCCTCAACCTTCGGTCAATCAAGCCCGGCCTGCAAGGCAGCAGGTTTTCTGTCAGGTGTAACTCCCCTAGCCTTTGGTCTGCCAAGACCCACCTGCAAGGCAGCAGGAGACTCGTGGAGGGCGGGATCATCTACTCCCTGTACAGGTGCTTACCTGTCCACTGCCTGGAACTTTGTCATAATCTTACCAATTTTCAGCAAAAAAAAAAAGTTTAAAATGCTCAGTTTATGAAAAAAACGCTTCTTGAAAGTACAGTAGTGACCGTCTAAATGCCCGGTGCTTGGGAAGCATAGAAAACGGCATTACGGCGAAATTAAGTCAGGGGCAACAATTTTGGGGGTGAGGGGGTAATCACTAATGGAGTTCATCCAGTAAGGTACAGAAATGCAACATTTACGAATAAAGTAATGTGAAAAATAGGACACCTGGAAACTATTTAGCTTTTCAGCACTGAGACGGTGAGCGTGCAGACGGGTTGACCATCGCTCGCCCGAAGACACGAATGAATACAGCCAATGCAAGACAGGGGGCAATACAAATGTTCACACCTTGTTCCTCGATTGCGATGCATGCCTGGTCTATTAAAGACGCCAGGTGATTGCATGCAACCTACGACATCGAGAAAGAGCTGTGGGCGGAGTCCGAAAGACTTCAATCTAATTGCCCAGTGACAAACCAGTGATCCAATGGAACAAAGGCTCTGCTGTAGAGTGGGTGGAGTTATGAAGAGAAAACTTTTATTACATGACAATGGATAGGTAATGAAGGGTGGTTACAATGCATCGCACATTGTTGACGGGCATAAAAGCACTATTAGCGTATTATGTATGATAAAACCATTTTTTAAATTATCAATTACAGACATATTTTATGATTAATTTGAGAAAATGATACCTGCAGCTGCCGTTGAGACCAGGCATTTAGGCGAAAATCTTGGTTTTGAAATGCGTTTAGAGGGGCAATTTATATATTTAAAAAAATTGGTTTCACTGAGATAGCGGGTATTAAGGCGGTCACTACTGTATTAATACATTTCAACTGGTTTTGTCAGATCCACACATTTTAATTAAGTCTACTTTTTCTTCTTTCTTTTGTAGAGTACAGGCAGAATATGAACTTCAGCGGGCGCAAGGTTGCAGAACACGACAAAGATGATATGGTAAATAGCAACAGATTTACATATTAAGTGTTTACATTCTATGTAATAAGAACACATCCTCTAATTCACAAGATTGACAATAAATTGTACTGTGAAATGTCTAAATCTTAAATATTGTTGCTGTTTTTTTTATCGATAAAAAATAGTGGTATCAAAATGTAAGGTTTCATTCTCTTTCAATTTTGAGAAAAAGAGTTGTAAAAGTGATGAAAGAAGATGGATGAATAAGTCATACATAATGATTTGTGTTCATCAACAGGATCGCCAACTAAAGTGATCCGTGAATTGCTGAGTGATAAAAATAGTAAAAGTATTCTTCATGAAAACGACAGAGAAAGACTAACAGCATTTGCCAATAGTCATAGACAGAGTTCTCACATCGAAGCCTATAATAATACCCGGTAGGTAGAACTGAGTGTATGAAATGAATTTGTTTACATTTTTATATTGAATCAATTCTTCAGTGGTTACAGGAAGACATTTTCTGATTCAATTCTCATGTTTAAATACATATGGAGGCCAGAACAAAACTTTGTTCACCCACATGTGTCTCATCTTGTGATAAAACCAGATTTATTTTGGATGGTTAACATTTTTATATATATATATATGTTTTTGTTTTGTTTTATCATTGTTTTACATAAATAGTAGATAGTGTGATTAAAAAATGTGGAAAGTTTGAGACCACCAGTTCTAGCTTTAGACCATATCTGCTGTGAACAGGCTTTACTAAAGGGTGTCAATTTTTATTTTATAATGCTCTTACCGTCTAAATATGTCACGCAAAAAATAAAATAAAATAAAGGTAACGAAAGAGAAAGCATTACTTTAAAAAATTACCCCCTACCAAATGACTCTGTAGATATTTGTTCATTGATTTCATATTGCTGTCTTATGATAGGCTTAATACCATCATGGAGAGATCTGCATCTTTTCTGTCTGACGTGAGTTATGACAAGACAGAGGAAGATATACTTGGCACATCTCGTCTCCGTAGTGGGAAAAATTGGAAGCGTCCTTCAGCACCACCTGCAGAGCTCGATGACCATACACCTCCCAAACGCCATAGGAATGAAAATGTAAGAGCAATATATATTACATGTATATGTCATTTATAAGAGAAGTTGAGGTACAGTTGGGAACGCTCTGAGTTTGAAATCATGACGGTAGTGGCTGACACTTTGTTTGTTTTAAGGACTTACTCTTAGGAAAGGCTCTTCACTCTGCTTTCCTCACTTGATTCTTGTGTAAATAAGTAACACCAGCTGTAGGTATAGGAAGATCCTAAAAGGTATTTGTATCATATACTCCCCAGGAAGTTGAGAATGATTTCAAATGAAATGGCAAGCTGGGGATGTACAGTTGGTGAATCTTCACTTGTACAGGGATACTAATTATCTTTATATTATTTTCATTTCCTATTCTTTATATAATTTTCATTGCGTATTCTATTTTTGTGTTCATGTAATGTAATTTTGTTTGGAATTAGACAATGATAACAAGGTAAAATTTTGAGGAATGGTAAAGGGTTTTATAAATAACATTTCGATGGAGGGTATGGGGTGAAGTACCTTCTCAAGTGATTTTTGTGTGCTCTTGAGCTATCCCTTTTCATTTTAGTTTGTAGTGTTCTTAGTTGCCATGGAAAGGGCTACTGTCTTGGATTTTTCAGCAATATTCAATATCTTAAATATGACATGAGAAAATTGATATATTTTCAAAAAAGCATCATATAATGCGAAAATGGCATTTTCAGGTCACTTTTTGTCCATATTAACAAGAGGAATATGCTACAAATACTCAGTGAGGATAATTTCCACTAATTGGCGGAAATTTTGCCTTTTTCAGCATTCATAGGAAATTTCCTCCTTTTCCAACGTTCAGAGGAAATTTCCCTACTTTTCAACGTTCAGAGGAAATTTCCTACTTTTTTTTACTAATCCGTCGCAGAACTCAAGTTGCTCTCGAGTCAATTTTTTCCTCCCACCATTAAAGATCAATTTTTTAGCGATATTTAACGAGGTTTGGCAATTCAGTGTGTACAATTATCGATACCGGAACCAACTCAAACGTAAAAGCACTTTTGTGAACGACAAATCATCTCCTCGATGTTTTCTGTTGTGCGATAGTTTGGTTACAACTGATTCCTATGTCAATAAGAACCTTACATGACACTGCCAGCATACCATGTCGGCAGACGTATCATTGCAAGAAATAAGAATATGTAAATATAACATGTCTTTCACACATACTATTTGAAACAGGAAACACACGCTATCAATTTTTTTCCAATGCATTGTTCTAATTAGCCGTAATTCAACATCTGCATACCGGTACCTTTAGATCTAGGCTTTCACAAAGTTATGACAAGTGAGAGAGAGAGAGAGCGACCACTAGTACTAGTAGGCCTACTACTACCTCTAAATGTAGATCTAAGCCGATATCAACATCAAGTACAAATTTGACCCACTTACTTTTACGCCTTTAAACCGTAAAGTTTCCATTTCATGTAAGTCGATCATTGTAGTCAAGGTCCTATAGCGTGAGCATTGACTTACCCTCTTTCATTGTAGTAGAGTATTATGAACTTCCTAAATCTAGGTCTTACTTGTAGTCGTCATGAAGAAAATTGATAGGTTGGCTGACCTGAATGATTTTGTACAGTTGAGATTACAGATATTAAAAATGTTAAAATTTGGTTCCATACAGTTGAGATTGCCCTTTGATCTCCAAAGGTTAGCAGGTCTGGTATCAGAGGCTTTCAAATTAAGAAGACAGTACATTATGCTTTTAATCATGTACATTATTTAAATTTTCTCATTGTCACACAGGTAAGTCCATGTTTATCGTTTATTCAATTTAAAACAACACAATCGAGTATTCAACGTTTCTGTTGTCATACATGATATCCTGAGTTGGGGCGGGAAGGATGGTCGTGGGTGATTTGTCACGACACCGATAATTTTCCTCTTTTTGGCCTTTCCCTGTTATCATCACTGAATATTATACAAATTGGTTTATGAATAATGGAAATGATCAAGCAATGAAGTAAAGGAAGAAACTACATAAGAAAAAATGCGTATAAATAGATAAAAAGAAAAGAACACAAAACAAGATGCTTACTTCTTCAGGGATGTAAATCTTTCTGATTTCAGATTATTTGAGGTTTTCCAGTTAAAACATATTATAAGTTTCATTTTATTCCCTTTTACTTTTACTAAAATACTTCTGTGTTTGCTGGTGAGATGGTTTAGCACGACAGGATAAATTTCCTAACTCCGGGCCAATCGCTGATTTTCATACTAATTATAAGCAGAAGCACGCTGCTTCATTTTCACTTTCACGACAAACTACAATTTCAACACTGATCCGTGAAGCCCTACTACTAACACAAGAAGATTTCAGATTTAATTATCAGACCTTCCTTATTTCCTTTCAGATTTTTAGTCTGAATCTATTAACGCATTTGTTGTGGAAATAGCCTTTCGCAGGGGCTTTTGGGATAGCATAGCCTATCAATGCTGAGATGCACTGACTTACCTCTTGCCTCTCTGGAGTTGTACGGTTCAGTTGTGAATATGATCTGCGGTCGATTTTTTCATTCTTTCATTTCAGGAAAATCGCAACAAGTCATTTTCTTTCTTTTTTCTTTATCATCTCCCATTCTACCTTCCGGTGTATGGGTTTAGATGCCCGAAATGATCTTTCTCCAGGCTGCCCTATCCTGACATTTTCTGTTTCCTTCCGTAAAGTTAAATTTCCTTGCGTTAATGCCTCTTTTATATCTTCTTCCCACTTTCTCCAAGGTCTGCCTTTTGGTCTTTTACCCTGAGTTTTAGCACTGTATATTGATTTAGCTATTCTATGGTCATGCATTCTGTTAACATGCCCAAACCATCTCAGTTGATTCATTTCTATCTTAGTTTTTATGCTATCTGCTTTGGTTTGATCTCTTATTGTGTTTCTGATTTTGTCTCTTAGTTTTACCTGCTACTTTTCTTAGGTATTTAATTTCGGCTGCCTGTACTCCCTACTGTATTCCCTACTGTTTGAGGTCCAGGTTTCACTGCCATAGAGGAGAGTAGGACAATAAACTGTGTTGTATACTGCCATTTTGGTTTTTGTTGACAATTCTTGTTTACCTACAAATGCCTTTCCTAGATGGTTATATATTGCACTTGCCTTTTTGATTCTCTGGCTGATTTCTTCTCTTAGTTTTCCCTCTGAGTTAATCATCACTCCTAAATAATTGTAGCTTTGAACTTGTTCTTAATTCTCCTGCCTAGCATTGTTTTGGTTTTCTTTTCATTTACTCTCATTCCTCTTTTATTTAATTCATTATTCATTATGTTGATATTTGACTAGAGGTCCCTTTCTGATCTTCCAAACAGAACTGAATCATCAGCAAATGAAAGCATTGATACACTTACTAGTTTGAGTTTCCACGTATCTACATTCATTTTCTTCATGTTTGATGCCTTTGCGACTTGATCCATAAAAATGTGATAAACAAAAGAGGACTTAGAATACATCCTGTCTTACTCTTATACCTACATCAAATTCTGCAAATACATTTCCAGCTACTCTCACTGCACCTGTTGGTTTATTTTAAAAACTTTTAATGGCTTCTATGAAATTTTGCTCTACATTGTGTTCTTTTAAGGAATGCCATAGTTCGTCCCTCTCCTCACAGTGTGAAATGCCTTTTCTAAGTCAATAAAACACAGGTACAAGTCAATGTTTCTCTCAAGGAATTTTTCTATTATTTGTCTAATTGTAAATATGTGGTCTTGTACACTTCTTCCTGGTCTAAATCCACTCTGATGCTCTTCAATATGATCCTCTACTCTTTTCCGTACTCATTTCCAGAATCCTGGCATACATTTGTCCTGATACGCTAAGTAGCGATGTCCCTCTATAGTTGTTTGGACTTCATGCTTGTTGGCATATTGCATGTAGTAGTTTGTCTGCCTCTCTTCTTGGTTTTTAATCATTTCTGGATAAACTTGATCTGCTCGTGGGCGTTTCCAATTTCACTTTTCTTATAGCTGTTTGGATTTGTTCCATTGATATATCTACATCTTCAGCTGTCTCCTCTGATTACGTGTTACTCTTACTAATTGATCTTTACTCCTTGTTTCATATGTTCTGGAGGGATTATGTAATTGGTGAAAATACTTTCTCCATGTTTCCATGATTTCGCTGTCCTTTCATTATTTCTCCTTTGGCGTTCTTAATTTGTCATATTGGGCATGCTTTGGTCTTTCTCATGCTCTTCATTGCCTCCCAGAACAGCTTTTTTTGATTTCTTAATAACTTTCTTGAAGTCTTTGTCCAAACTCTTCCCACCGTTCCTGTTTTCTTTCCTAACTTCCTCTTTGGCGATAGTTCTTTTACTCATAATCTATCCTATCCTTTGGTCTCTTTGTTTGCAAGTATTTCTTCCAGGCATCCTTCTTTTCTTTGATCTTAGTCTTGACATTCTCATTCCATAATGCTGTCCTTTTCCCATCTCCTTTAACTCAATGAAGACGCGAGGTTTTGATCTGCTGCGTATCCTGGATACGCATGATTTCTTCCCCCTTTTGAAAATTCATAACTTTTTTTTTTTTTAACATATTGGGACTCAGTTTGTTGTGTCTGATAGATCAAGAGTTGATCTTTATTCTGAACAAATTTCATTACAATATTTACAAGTTTCAAAAATAGGTAGTTTTTCAGCGTTTCAACTTTTTTGGGGACATCACAAACACAAAAAGTCACATAACATCAACTTACGCGAAGACTGTACGCCAGTGTCCGTTAATTGCCCAGTGGGATTTTTTTCACTCCCCAAAAGTTTTGTCAACGCACCTGACATTGACCATCCATGCAGCTAACAAGGAAGTGGATGTTCACACATGAACTCTACCACAGACAAGAAAAAGTCGAGGTTATGCCAGTAGGGCAGTTTAGGGAAAACTGTAAAACAGTTTCCTAAATTAGTTACTTGCCTGGCGGGATTTTGTCACTCCCCTAATAGTTTTTGTCCATGCAGCTACATGGGACTGAACTATCCTCACTGGGTTCTAACTGCAAACGGGTTAATCTTCACCTACAACAACTCACAAATTACGACACATCAATCGCCCAGGTTTCAGTAAACCATCTGTTTACTCCCAGGTATAACGCATCTCATTATATTCAGGAAACTCACTGTTCCTCCACAAAGTTATAACTCACTTATCTAAAATCAACAAACCAACCTGTTTACTCACGGAGGGACGTTAAGTTACTAACTCCACAATTACTGACTCCTCTCCTTCGCGTTACACACCAGTAGGTTATTCATCATAACGTATTCATAATACCTTTATTCAAACCAATGATCTCGAATATATCCCCACAAAAGGAAGCACTCTATGCCTGGGTACCAATAGAAACCTCAATAGCACAAAAGGTAAACTCTTCGGAAGAAAAACCTCTTTACTAAGCAGAACGCTATGAGCTCAAGGGAAAACTAGCCTGGAAAGCTAAACTCAAAAGGAAACACTCGACTAAACTCGCAGAGAAACACTTGACTACCTCGAAAGAAATAAAAAGAAACTAAGCAAAAGAAAAAACTAATTAGGCGATAACTCCGAAAGAAAGAAAACGAATGGTCGTATAGAGTAACCATTCCACTGAGATTGTCACAACTTAATGCTAACAACATGCATGTCCATGTGAGGATTGAACATTGTTACAAATGTGTAAATAGTCTCAACATAGTAGAAATCCTCATTTA
Organism: Doris montereyensis; assembly: GCA_037039925.1. Lineage (NCBI taxonomy): Eukaryota > Metazoa > Mollusca > Gastropoda > Nudibranchia > Dorididae > Doris > Doris montereyensis. The sequence continues at coordinate 100,324 of JAXRKP010000808.1, read as the reverse complement.
TTATGTAATGATTTCTGCAGGGAATCCATTTACCTTGAACTCAAGGAGATAACAAATATCCATCCTCAAAAAATCCCCCAACCACAAATCTCAAGTCCTTGAGCATTTGTTCTCAGTACAACCCTCAAATAATGATCTACAAAAAGAGTTATATGTGCTTTCACAATTTCTTATAAGACTTATAGTATACGCACACAATTTGGCCTTTCTTCTACATTGACGGAGTTGCGACTAGACGGGGAGGCGAGTGTTTAGATCCTGCTGTGGAAAGCTGTCTGTGCAGACCATGGATATGCAGTCCCCTTTATTCCCCAATATCTACGCCATTCGATCATGCACAACTTGCATTCTACTTCACTTGGTAGAACTAGAATAGAATCAAAGTTGATTGATAATTTTGCTACAGTATAAATGTTATATTAACAAGTAAATCTTCAAAACAACTAGGTCTAGATCTAGGTTAAAGGTAAAGCTAGCTCCTGAATCTAGATCTAAACAATTTAACAAATTGGGGATGATCTGTCAAAAGTTAAGGCTTATTGATCTGGATTTGCCAGTAGATATGATTGATCTAACTTTAAGAACAAATTCAGGTAGGAATGGCTGTCAACTAAAGATCGTAATGATAATTCCTTTCTAGTTATATCAGGAAGGTTGAGAAAGGTGGCATTGCATGGTACTGTTATTGTAAGTTTGAGATTAAATACGGTACAGGAGGTGCTGGGTGTCTAAAATTTCACATTTCAGAGACTTTCAGATTTTTTGTCCATTTGCCATTTACATCCCTGCTTCTTGCAGCAGCCGCCTTTCTCTATCAACAATCTCTGGCATTGTTATTAATGTGAAAAGGATTGAAAATCTATATTTAGATGTGCACTACCATGAAGACATGTCAAAATGACCAACTTTTGTTCTACTCGTCTATTCCTATAAGTATGCACATGTTTACAAAAACACAGACAGGCAACATTTTGCCTTTTGCCTCCTACATTACCAGTCTCTGACAAAAAAAATGATACCAGCATGCAACTTTGATGCCAATGAGAGGTCGGCAAGCCTGCATTGACTTCACATATTCATGTGATTTCCAGGTAACTGTGTAGCATGAAGGTTATAAAAGCTGATTCCCTCCTCTGATACAAGCAAAATTTTCCTTTTTTCTCCTACTAAATTAGGACTTTGAACTCGACAAGTGTGTTATTGATAGCCAGATGAATCCAATTGGCTGTTTACTGTCACATAGTAAAGATTTTTTTTTGATGCCATCTTCTCGCTCAATTTTGGGATTTGCTGCAAATGTTTTGGCAATTTTCCCTTACCTTCACCTTTAAAAATAATGTGTAGCAAATTGATTTATACGTCTTACGGAAATTTCTGTGCCATAAACCTCTAGCTAAATGATCATTGTACCCAGATATGCAAAAGTAAACAATTGGCATTTTGGTCCCAAACTTGTCAATCTGGGTGCACATCTCTCCCCTACCTTATTATCATGTCTTGTGTGTTTGAAAGGCTTATTTTTTAAATGCAATGAAATTGGATTTGATTTATCTTCTCCAGGACCCAAATTCTTCTTTTGTGACAGCTACTATTACCATTGATACAGCAGGCAAACCATCGGCCACTGTTGAGACCAACATGCCAAAGTTAAACAAAAGCTTCAGCGAGCCAACTCTTGATAAACATGGCAATCCTAAAGATAGTAAGCTCATCCATCATATCAATTAGCGTACTGACATTCGTTTTTTCATCTGTATTCAAGTCTTGGCAAATTGAAAAGTCTTTCTTGAAAAACCCGGCAAATTTAAAAATCCTAACAAAAACTCACAGATCATCTTAGCTGTGAATGTGGGTAAAATAAAACCATTCAATAAAAATAATAATTTGTATTTAAAGGTTTCAAACTTTTTTTCACATTTTTTAAAATTTGTGTATTATTTTAAATAATAAATTATAAGATTTGGATGGGAAAAATTAAATATTTACTCAAGTCCACACCTTACATACGGCCGTTCACATTTTTTTTTTTATTATAACTTGATGTGTATGTTTTACAGAATAACTTATATCATTTAGATGATTTTTGAATAACTGTGTTGCAGATAAGCCTATTCTAGTTTCTTGTCTTGTTTTCCCTCCTTTTAGATTGTGGAGTAGAGAGCGATGATGATGTCTGGGTTAATGCAAACACTAACAACATTAATTTTAATGCTAAACCAAGGAAAAGTATCTTGAAAAGCACACCTGAGTAAGTATGGCTAACATTGCAGTTCTCTTGTTTATAGTTGCACATGTGTCTATTCTCATTCCCTCTTTGACAAGCATTCATTGTATATAGCACCAGATTGCAAATGTTAATATGCAAACCGTAAAATGAAAAGAAATTACAGTTGGTGTAGGTTTACATCAGATGGTCTTTTATTAGATATTTTACCAATGAAAGCGTTTTTGAAGAAATGACAGAATTATACGTTGTACTGTTACATTTAAATATTCCCTTCCTACCCAATCGTTCTATATTATTGTTTCTATCAAGTTTTTCTTTTTTCTTTCTTTCTTTCTTTCTTTCTTTCTTTATCAGTTCCCATTCTACATTTCGATTGTACCGAGGAATGATCTTTCTCCAGGATGCATTGTCCTGACATTTTTGTTTCCTCCAAAAAAAGTTAAATTTCTGTGCTTCAATGCCTCTTTTATATCTTCTTCCCACTTTCTCCGAGGTCTGTCTTTTGGTCTTTTACTTTGGGCTTTAGCACTGTATACTGATTTAACTATTCTATTGTCATTCATTCTGTTTATATGCCCAAACCGTCTCAATTGATTTATTTCTATCATAGTTTGTATGCCATCTGCTTTGGTGTGATCTCTTATTGTTGTGTTTCTGATTTTGTCTCTTTTAGTTTTCCCTACTTAGATATTTCATTTCAGCTGCCTCTACTGTATTCTCTACTGTCTAAGGTCCAGGTTTCGCTGCAATAGAGGAGAGTAGGACAATAAACTGTATTGTATATTGCCATTTTGGTTTTTGTAGACAATTCTTGCTTACTACAAATGCCTTTCCTATATGGTTATATATTGCACTTGCCTTTTGATTCTCTGGCTAATTTCTTCTCTTAGTTTTCCCTCTGAGTTAATCATTACTCCTAGGTAATTGTAGCTTTGAACTTGTTCTAAATTCTCCCTGCCTAATTTAAGGTTTTGTGTTTTAGCTTCCTTAGTTACTCGCATTGTTTTTGTTTCTTTTGCATTTTCTCTCATTCCTTTTTTATTTTGTTCATTGTTCATAATGTTGATATTCGACTGAAGGTCCTTTCTGATTTTCCAAACAGAACTAAATCATCGGCAAATCAAAGTATTGATACACTTACTGGTTTAAGCTTCCACATATTCATTTTTGAGGATGTCTTTGCGAATGAATCCATAAATGTGATAAACAAATGAGAACTTGGGATACAATCCTGTCTTACTCTTATATCTACACCAAATTTTGCAGATATGTTTCCAGCTACTCTCACTGCACATGTTGGGTTATTATAAAGAAAATTAATGGTTTCTATGAAATTTTGCTCTACATTGTGTTCTTTTAAGGAATGCCATAGTTCGTCCCTCCTCACAGTGTGAAATGCCTTTTCTAAGTCAATAAAACACAGGTACAAGTCAATGTTTCTCTCAAGGAATTTTTCTATTATTTGTCTAATTGTAAATATGTGGTCTTGTACACTTCTTCCTGGTCTAAATCCACTCTGATGCTCTTCAATCTGATTCTCTACTCTTTTCCGTACTCATTTCCAGAATCCATGGCATACACTTTTCTGGTACGCTAAGTAGTGATATTCCTCTATAGTTGGAGCATTCCATTGTTGATCCTTTCTTATGTATTGGTACTACCATTCCCCTATTCCAGTCGTCTGGCACCTGTTTGGACTTCCATGCTTGTTGGCATATTGCATGTAGTAGTTTGTCTGCCTCTTTGCCTTGGTTTTTAATCATTTCTGGATAAATTTGATCTGCTCCTGGGACTTTTCTAATTTCGCTTTTCTTATAGCTGTTTGGATTTCTTCCATTGAGATATCTACATCTTCAGCTGTCTCCTCTGAAATCTGGATTACTTGTTACCCTTACTAATTGATCTTTACTCTTTGTTTCATATGTTCTGGAGGGATTATGTAATTGGTGAAAATGCTTTCTCCATGTTTCCATGATTTTGCTGTTTCCTTTCATTTTTTTCCTCTGGCATTCTTAATTTGTCGTATTGGGCATGCTTTGGTTTTTCTCATGTTCTTCATCCCCCCCCCAACAGCTTTTGATTTCCATCATTCCTGTTTTGCTTTCCTAACTTCTTCTTTGGTGATAGTTCTTTTATTCATGTAATCTATCCTATCCTCTGGTCTCTTTGTTTGCAAGTATTTCTTCCAGGTATCCTTCTTTTCTTTGATCTTAGTCTTGACATTTTCATTCCATCATGCTATTCTTTTCCTATCTCCTTTAATTTGTTTCCTACCACAGACCTCTTCAGTACAACTGAGGAGTGTTTCTTTATTCATCTGCCACGTTTATTCTATTGTACTATCATTCAGATCCATCTGTCTTTCACTGATAATTTTTTTATCCTAGATTGGTATACCTGTTTTACTACTGGTTTATTTAGTTTCTCTTTTTTGAGCTTAGTAGCTTTCTTCTCTTTCCTTTTCTGAAGGGAAAAAAAGTTTGTTTTCTTCAGTCAGTAATCTCATTTTGGCACTCGCTTAGTGATGATCACTAAATATTTCTGCTCCTCAATTTACTCTTGCACCCAATGTGCTGTAAAAACGGGAGCTGCTAACTATTATGTAGACTATCATTGACTTTTCACACCTGTCTTCATTTACTCTTGTGTATTTGTGAATATCTTTATGAGGAAAAAAGGTGTTTTGCTATTTTCATATTATTTTTGGAGGCAAAATCTATTAGTCTCTCTCCATTTGGAGAAGTTGTTGTCTCTCCTCTTTTATCTTATTACTCCTCCTGACGTTTCTGTATTGTTGCCTACTCTAGCGTTTAAATCTTCTAAAACCATTTGTTCCTGTTTGTGTTTAAGGTTCTCTGCAGCTATTTGTAAATTGTTTTCGAAGATATCTTTTTATTTTTTAGTTGCGTCTTCATTTGTTCCATAAGCTATCAATAGCTACTGTCATACTTTGCTAAAAAGGCCAGCGATTGGTGGACTTTTCATTGTTTACCTTTAAGGGGTTAATTATAAATGTTTTCTAGAATATTTTTATAAAATTAGTTTGTGTGGTCAATCTTTTTTTTAAAAAAAGGTTGGCGGCTATGCATCTTTGTAAACATTACTTGCTGCTAACAGAGCTTAAGAGTTTGATTGTAAAACAAACACATACAAGCTTTTTTTATATGAAAATGTAACGCCTTTTGAAAACAACTTTTCAAATTAGATTTTATAAATCATAATGGAATACTGCATACCTTTGGATTATGAGCTCTGTATGTGTATATATATGTAAATATTTAAAAAGTATTTAGGTGATTGTATTTGAAAATGGTTTTAATCCTAATATTGTTGAAAATCTTTTTCCCATTGACATGTAATGCACAGAACACCATCTTTGAGGAAAGCCAACTCTGCTGGCCGAGGTTTGAACAGAGTTCACATCTTCATTTCAAAGACTATCCTGAAGCCTGAAACCTGTGTGCCCGTGGGTTTTCTTATCACTATTTTTATCTCTAGACTTATTATTTTGGGGTAAAAATCAAAGGTTCACGACAAATGAAAGAACTCTTTTTGTGGTTATATGTTAAAGTAAAAGCTTATATTGTAATGTATCAAAATGTTTTGTTTGATTGTAAAATCAGAGAATTATTTTAAACACATCGTTTTCACAATCTGCATTATTTGATACTTTAAGACTTTAAAAAAAGTGTGACCTGTTTTATTTAATCTTTTATTTCAGTGTGGACGTCGAATTCGTTTCAGTAAACCTGCTATGAAGTGTAAAGGTAAGATGATGGCATATTTTCATTGTATGTGACTTGAAATTAATTAAATCAAGTTTCCTAGAGACATTATTGTTATTGTTCACTTTGTACCTCGTTGAGTTTGGTTATAAATTGGGTAGGCTGTTTCTTGCTTCATATTTGTGGGCTTGTTGTCACTGGTGAGCCTCATCTGAGCGAAATCTTTTGCTCCTTAGTATGACCTTTTTGGGCTTGTTTTACAGCTCTTTCCCTGTTGGTTGTTGCATTAGATTTAGCCTGGAACTTGAGCACTTTCAAATCAAGTTGTTTTCTATTTTTACTCTTGCATCTGTCTTTATGATGCAAAGTTTATCTGCTTTAGACAATTCTTTAGTTTTGAACAAATAAACTGATACCACGATAAAGATATAAATCCCAGTCAAACAATTTGGTGGGGGCAGATCGATTGAAAACGAGAGAAGTGAACAATGCCGCTATAAGGTTAGAATCATAGTATTTCTCGATCTATGGGTAGAATTGAGCCATTGCAGGAACACAAGAAGCTTCGAGGCGTGCAACAAAACCAAATAAAAACAAAGAAAGTTCCCGTGACGTCAATAGTTTTGTCGTATGCGGGTATTGCATTTTATCGAGGGCATGCGTAAAAAACGAGGATGGCTTGCCATCTTGTAGGAAATGGAGGAAACTGAGGTAATCGGAAAATGAAGAAAAACGACCGAAGGCTGATGTCATCGGCAAAATGCCAAAGTCAAGGTCTTCGAGTTGTCTCATGAATGTCCATTGTATTTTTGTTTTACTGTCTTTTGTTGTTTGTTTCATCACCCAGTTGATAATGATTAGGAAGATTAGTGGGGAGAAGAGACAGCCTTGCCCCACTCCTGTCTTTACTTCAAAGGGATCTGTTAGTTTCCTCTGCAGAATCTTACCGTTTGAAATTCAGTTTGCTCTTTTGGGAAGCAAATTGCATGGGGATTTCAGGTTTTCTGAATTTTTCTCTCCCTCCCTGTTTCCCTTTCATCTTTCCAAAATACCAAATTATATAAAAGGATACTGAATAGTAGAGACATCAAATTATAGTGACTGATCTTTGTTTTTATATTTTTGTGTGTGGTCTTCACAGTAGTAAAGATATTTGATTTGACATGATTTACCCACGTCCACAACTAAGGTGATCTCATGGTTTTTGGTAGGATTTTTAATTTTGCCGGGACTGCCCTATAAACAACCACGGGATCTTTGACGTGCACAGTGTGACACACGGGACCTCCTTTTTATCGTCCGTCTCTGATGGTACTAGATGTCAGTCCACCTACCTGGACCAGAAGGGAAGATTTGCTAGAAAAAACTAGAGTTGGCAGGGCTCGAATCCACTACCTCTTGATGGAGAGGCCGTCACCTTGCCTTTGAATTACCGAGTCCCCTTAGAAAAGACATGATACATGGTTGATATGACTAAAGTTTCTCTCTCTCTTTTAGATTCAAACGTAAAAAATTGTAAGATTTCATGATCCCTTATGACATCATCTGCTAGAATTTCAATGTTAGCAAAAATAGGATTATTGATGCTAGTGGTAGACTTTAGAAAAGGGAATGATTTGTATGTCTGAAAATATCCTACTAATGTGCAGTTATTTTATTCACTTTATTTCTATACAGACTGTCGTGCTGTCTGTCATCCTGAATGTAAAGACAAGCTTCCTCTTCCTTGCATTCCGTCCTGTCCAAGCACCCCAGGAAACCGTCCGCTGACAGAGGTAGCTCAAGTGATAGTCAGTTGGCATTTTGACATTAAAATATTTTGTGAAGTGGTTGTTTTTTTGCTTTTTATATTATGTAGAATGAAGGATGAAGACATTTCATTCTGTTTCTTTGTCTGATACACTTTTTTATGTCATTCTTGTAATCTGTTTGTCTATGTTTTATTGTAATAATTATAATAGCTTAAGAATGATGTTGTTCATGGATGTAAGTTGTATAAAGTCGCATATGTGTGCATAGTAGGCTCTTCTTTCTTATATAATGATAATTGTTTATATTCATGTATCATTGTCCTATTTGTTGACTAATCTTTAATCCCTTTTAAAACATCTTAAACATGTGTTTGTTATTTTGTGTGCAAATCGAGTACTATTGTATTCTATATCTACAGATATTTGACTGCTTTTTAATAAAAAAAATTCGGTGTGTGTGAATTGTTAGAACATTTTCCTGAAGTTCAATTGTTTTCCTCCCTCAGGGCGTCATTTCAGACTATGCTCCATCTGAAAGACCAATGATACCACGGCTTATAGTAAGTAGTATAATTGAACATTATCAAATTATTCTATTTGTGACATAGTTACACTGCATTTATACAGAGAAGTTAACTATAATTTGTATAAATGCTAATCTGTGTAATATGGACATAATGTATATATTGTATAGTATATTGTAAAGCGTTTAGAGCCTCTTAACAGAATAAGCATTTTATCAGTGTTTAAAATTATTATTGTTGTTATTACAGCCCATTAGTAATGTCAAAAGAGAAAATAACTGGGCAGAAGAAATCTGCATCACCGGCTTTTGGAGCCAGTGACCCCTATCACTGGCCTGCTTACCTTGACTTTCTCTCTTTAATTTGAGACAAATAATAATCTCCTTAAATAATGTCTTGTTTTGATTTTGAAGTTTCGATTTACTGTGTCATATTTAGCACACCACTTGATTTTCCAACAAATTAAAAACCAGGCTGTTAGCCTGACTGAAGTTTTTTTAGAGCAACCTCTTACACACGATAGGGCAAAAAGAGAAACATCTGTTACATTTGAAATGCAGCCTGTTGGGCCGTTGTATTTGGCGATTTTATGAATGAAACACATCATAATATTCTCTATTTATTTTAGGTCAATTGTGCAAATGAGATTGAGTTACGAGGACTAGAAGAGGTTGGACTCTACAGAGTGCCTGGGTAAGTTTGTATACGATACATTCTTTTACTACATGTTTCATTACAGATCTTGTTTTGCTTTGACAAAATACTCTGAGGATCAGTGGAGGGGAAAAGAGAGAGTTATTTCATTTTATTTTCAATTTGTAATTTCAGATCCGACAGAGAACAGAAAGAACTGAAAGAGAAATTTCTGAAAGGACGATATCCTAATCTGGTGAGTGTATTATTGTTCAAGCATGATGTCACAGCTTTGAATGACTGAAAGTTAAATACTTCTTGGTCAAAGGAAAGAGATGTTATTAGAAAATAGTAGGATATGTATTCAAACTTATGAAGAATTAAAAACAATAGCTTTGAAATTAAGCTATAAATTATTGAAATATTCATATCTGTTAAACCAATTTATTTTTATGCTTGTGTGCAGATGAAAATTAGTTACAGATATTTGGGTCAATGATAAATATTCATGGGGAACCAAAAGTTTTGGTGTTATGAAAATTACTGTGAAAAAAGAAGCTTTCACTCCAGTCATATCTGATATTTGTAAGCGTGCATCACACTTTGGCCTCTAATATTTCTTATTTCTCTGATGACAAAGTCTGATGTAGCCTTGGAAATTGCCAAATAGTTTCACATCATTGTAAGGTTTGAAACAACTAACTTTGCTTTATTATAAAGTAAGGAATAGGAAAAATCTATTTTTACAGTTTATTCTTCAGACTTTTTATCAATCTTCTGCAATTGATTTGTGTGTTTCCTGGAAATGAGAAAGTCCTAGCATTAAAATGTGTGTTATATCTCTCCAGTCTAATATCCATGACATCCATGTCATTTGTGGATGCTTGAAAGATTTTCTGCTGGACTCAAGGAATCTTTGATCACATTCAAACTCTGGAACAGATTTGTAGAAGCTTCTAGTGAGTATCACTCTAACAATGTTTTGTGCTTAACTTTGGTATAGTTTCTATTCTTTTCTGAAAATTTCAATTTGACTCACAAGTAGGGCAAATATCTTCTCTTTGGTCTTTCTCTGGTAGATCGGCCCTCTGCTTTCTTTTCCTTATTATAGTCCATTTCCCTTTTCTGCATATGCCCAAACCATCTTAGTCTTTCGTCTCTCTCTTTAACTCTTAAACGTTGCACTTGAGTTGTGCCTTTTACACGCTCATTGTTTGCCTTATCCATCTGTGTCTTTCCTAGTGAGAGCCACTTCTGCCACTTCTAGCTCTGCTTCCTGTTGTTTACTTATTGCCATTGTCTCCAAGTTATGCATCATCACTGGATGCTTGGGCGGTTGGGGATGTGCTGCTGGTAGGTCCTACTTCTTTGGTTTCACTCTTTTACTTATCTTTTCATCTAGCTGTTTCCTATTCACCCTGAGATCACTGCAAATGGTGGACGGAGAAAATTCGAATGAAACAAACAAATCGCTAGATGTACTAATCATTTTCGTCTAAAGGTATTTAAAAAATATACATATGCTCATTTCAGATATCAGGACCTATGAGAAATGTCAAGCAGAGACAATGCATCTCATTCAGTTGCTACCTCAAGCTAACCAGGATACCTTAGCCTTCCTCATTCAGCACCTTCAGACGTCAGTTATCTTTGTATTGTTTAAAAAAAATTATTTGAAGATTATTATCAAATGGCTGCATTAATTATTTCAGCAAGAATATCTTTGATCTCTTAATTTATCACATTTTGCAAAATACATAAATTTTGAATTTTCCATCAAGAGATGAGGATGATTTGACTCTGCTGAAGTTGTTTTCAACAATAACAATTTTCCAAACACTGAGGATTACATATGATTTCATAGTTGTTTCTTATGCATTTGCTTCATAACCTGAGTCTTTCTCTATACATCTTATTTTGAGTATCATGTACATTTTGTTGATAAAGATCTATGTTTATATCAAAGTGTCCTGGATTTTTTTTTAAATAGTGGGTATTAGAAAAAAGTAATAGTAGAACATTCTCTTTTCATTTAATTGACTAAACCTGTCCTGTATTTTTGTTTATCTATTTCCTTTAATTGTTAGAAATATTTCTTTTATTTCTATGCTTTCTATTAGGTATAATCAATTTAAGAATTTTCCGATTTGTGGGAATTAAATTCAAAATTGTATGTGCACTTTCATGAACCGATAATGTAATTAGCATCAATCACTTTCTTTGAAAGAACATTTGTCAATTGTATTGCCTAAAAGTGAAGTGCTATATTCTTTTACTATATTTCTTCTGTTGCAGAGTTTCGTCATCCACTGCTTGCAAAATGCCAGTGTCCAACCTGTCCAAAATATTTGGACCCACTGTGATTAGCTACTCCAGTGCTGAGCCTGGAGCAACACAGATTATGGGAGAGATACAGAAGCAGTGCAAGGTAAGGCTGAGTTTTTACATTTTGTTGGTTTCAATCTATTTTACATACTCTTTATTGTGAGGGTGGATATTTCCTAATTTTTTTAAGTTAACTCACTTGAGAAGCGTAACAGGTGTACATGTACGTTCTCACTTCCCAGTGAAGAAGGGCGGTGGACACACAAATGCGTTTTCCTGAGCAGCCTCTCACTTCGAGTGACGCATTGCGTATAGTATAGGGCTTCATTAGTCTACTACTCTGCACATCTTTTATCCTCAAGCATTTTGTAAGCAATAAATTATAGGTTGTCAACATTGTCTTGACAATAGATTTTTAAAAGAAAGTTATACAATTTCTTTGTCTTTCATTTTGTTTCAAACCACAGGCCAATAAAACATATATAGCATTTGAATTTGTTTTTGAAAAGTTGACACACATGTATTACGCTCTCCCTCTATTTCTGTCTTTCTCTATGTATCTCTGTTTCTATGTGTTTCTGTCTGTCTTTCTTTCTCCCCCCCCCTTCTCTTTCACTCTTTGTCCTGTCTGTCTGTCTGTCTCTCTCTCTGTCTGTCTGTCTGTCTGTCTGTCTGTCTCTCTCTCTCTGTCTCTCTCTCTCTCTCTCTCTCTCTCTCTCTCTCTCTCTCTCTCTCTCTCTCTCTCTCTCTCTCTCTCTTTTTCTCCCCCCCTCTCTCTCTCTCTCTCTCTCTCTCTCTCTCTCTCTCTCTCTCTCTCTCTCTCTCTCTCTCTCTCTCTCTCTCTCTCTCTCTCTCTCTCTCTCTCCTCTCTCTCTCTCCTCCCTCCTCCCAAGGGGACATCGAATGTTCAAGTCATAGTGATAGGGCATTCCCTAGTTGGTTCGAAGTCCTATTTGTATTCTGTTTACCATTTATAGATCATGTCTTACTCTTTGCCCGCAATCCACAGGTAATGCAATGTCTATTGGACGTGCCAAGAGACTACTGGAGTGATCTTCTCAATGTGGATGAAATCAGTCTGTTCCCTGCTGGAACACCCTACACTCCAGACAGTCCAAACCATTTGCGTAAGAAGGAATTACAAGAATGAAAGACAATCTGACCATATGAAATGAGTGTTTATTCTTGTAATGAAAATCCAAATCATTCATCTAAAAGACTATTCAAAATCATTGTCAGGAGCCTCACCCCCCATAACGAATGCAAAAATGAACCGCTGTATTGTCAGCAAACCTTTGTTGTTACATTTGCCTGTACAAATATTTGATATTATTATTTCCTCCAGCTCCACAAGTATGCTTGGTCCAGTCAACACACCTGATATGCCTGAAGAATATGCACATGAGGTAACTCGCATAACCAGAGCATATGGAAAGGAAGCCACACACCAAGGTAACACACTAGCTTGTGATAACAATTGCTTCATTGGTGATAGAAAGCTTAAGTGAGCAGAGAGGTGTAGACCTCGCTGATAAAATTGACTATGGGGCCTTCGCTTGTTGTGGTTTGTCTGACACGCAGCATTTTTTTTTCCGTTTCCTCAAATTGGAGAAAAATTTATTTGTATTTTTTGTAATGTGACTTAAAAAAAAAAATCAATGTCAACGATTTCATTAAAAAAATTCACTGCCTATTTGAATATGAGCTGATTGTCAATTACTGTTTTAGATAATATCAAAAATGCTTTTAGAGCCTTTGACGTTATACATTGATATATACTTCATTATTCTGCTATACCTAGTAGCCAAAAGATGAGTTCATTACTTAGGATAAAATAAAATAATCACCACAATGTTATTAGTTTTTGCAGACAAGTCAGTATAAATTGTCTATGCGCGTGAGCTTATTCTCATAATGACATTGATTGGTTTTAATTTCACCATATCCAAATTGTGTTAAAGGTGACATCGTGACACAATGTCAAATACAAAATTATAATACAAGGTGAATACATCCTATTTTCATTTATCTGCTGAGTAATATATGTAAAGTAAAAACTAACCTGAAACAAATCAAATCATCCTTTTGACTTTTTTTTCTGGCTTACACTTCAATTTTATGTTATACAAGATGTGACCAGGTTTTGCAAGACTAGTGCATAAATATCAATTTTTATTCACAATTTTATATTATGATAAATAACATTCAAAATCCAAACAGTTCCATTAGGAATCATCGACTTTCATTCTCAATTTTATTTTTAAAATATGTCATCTCTCTATATTATACTTTTCACAGCTGTTCTAAGTTGCCAGTAGAGGGCAAAGTAGCCACTAAACCACAGTTAGTATTATAGCAATGTCTTATTAATCCATTTAATGCACTAGCATGGATGCCTGTGGTCTGAAACAAAAAAGAGTATTTTTATATATTTTTTATTCAGGGCATGAGTTTCTCAATGGCTTCATTTTGAGTTATTCCATATGACAAACCAACATCATAACAGTGCAGCCTCATTATTATAACATAACAAACTTATCGCATACCTTTAATGGTTTGGGACATTTTATCAGAGGGGATGATGCTTTTGGATGATCCATGGGTGTACCACCACCGTTAGATAAATTACAAGTGAGGTAGGTCTTCTAATGAAGATGTAGGTAATTGAACATTCCTGATCATTGACTGCTTTTTTTAGTTTTCATGACAAGGTGATGGGGAAAGACGAGGAGAGGGGGAAGATGCATGACTGACTGAGGGAACCGGAGGTTTGGGTTTATAAATACCAGATCCCACTATTAGCATAGTGTACCTCTTCATCAACAAAGACAAACTTATTTTCTTGTCTTAACTGATGCATCTTCAAGTTTTGATTTAATGGAGATAGATTAGGTGGTTCATGAATCAATTAAAAAGTTAAAATGGGTGTTTTAGCAAATTTCAACATATTTCACTGTATCCAAAAAGAGATTAATTGTAGTAAATGCAAAACAGATGGAGTGAGAAGAAAACCCTGACAATGAAATAAGGCAAGCTCACAAAACAAACAATTACCCTTACCCAAAACAAAAACAAGCAAAAAAAAAAAAGTTAAAAAACCCAAACAAAACCAAAAAACATTGAAAACTCAACTATTTCTTGTTGAATGTATCATATGTTCAGGCAATTTGAAATCTTCAAAATTCCTCTATTTTATCTGTTGCATTTTCTTGTCATCTTCTTAAACTTAATTATAATTGATAGGGCTTTATTCTAATAATTTCTTCATATACATATAATGCATTAATTTATACGCATCAACAAAATTGAATTATACCTTTAAATAAGCTTCAATTCCCTGTATTTTCAACATGAGAGAGCTCCATGATACTGCATGCTTTAATAAACCTCCATGCTTCATCCTGCTTTACCATTGTCCATGTCCATTATTGATAACTCGCTATTCTGTCACAATTTTCAAAAGTATTTTATTTTCACTTCAATTTAAATATGCATATCGATGGTGAAAGCTGCAAACAAGGTCTAAAATTAGTTTTAATATTAGAAAGCTGCTATGCTTCATATAGTTAGTATTCCATGGCGCAAGAGCCAATAGAAACTTGTATAATAAACCATATGAGCAATCTGTGTATCCCTATTGGGTCTTATTTATTTTTTTAGACTTGCACACCGTGTATGTCTGTGAAAATAGATTAAAAAGCGCAGCATCATTTTCTTTGATTTTCTCAAAGCATTCAAAATTGGACTTACACGGTTTGCGACTTTCACCGTATATATGTTTATTATATTACTGCTTCAAGCATGGTATTTTTTATTTAAATTGGGTAAGTCTTGTTGTGTTTTATCAGAAATGAGATGTGATAATAGCTTTCTGCTTTTTTTTAAGAACTTTTTTTTTACATTTACATTCAACATTAAAAAGAGAAGAAATTTTTTAAATCACAGATTTACATTTCATTTTTCAAATGTTATAAGGATCATTCCCACCCTTCCTTCCATTTATTGGTAACACAGTCACTAATCCATCTGGGTCCATTGACGGGCTAACAAGTTGAGCATGTTAGTTGTGGGCATCACACTTTATATATATGTGTACCTGGCATCTAATTCACTGGTCTTTGGTTGGCTTCACTTGACATTATTATGCTAGATTGCCTCCTCATATATACGCTTTAGGTAGCTGTGTACACATATTATTTTGCTTGAAATATAGCTACGGGTCAATACGATTTTCTTGTCCTATGGAGTAGATTCCAACGTCTTCACTGGTTTGTGTCACTAGTCGAAATTCTAAAGAAACTTAGATTATTATGTTCTGGTAGCTGAAAAATGGACGTTTGCAAAAGATCAGTTTTTCTCTCTTTAAATTCAAGGCAAAAGGCCTGTGTGTATATGTTTGATTTTACACTACGCCTACTACCAAATGCTTCGGTCTTTCTCACCACAGATCACGAGTGTCCATGTGTTTGATATTGCTTTTACTACTCTTGTCAGAAATCTTGGGGTTTATTTAAACAATAAATAATTGATGCAAGATTGTATTGCAAAAGTTATTCAGTCATGTAACTCACATCTAAGGAACATCAGTAGAATTAAAATGTTCCTAGATGAGGAGACCACCAAGATGTTAGTTTCATCTTTTATTCTTAGCAGAATAGATTACTGTAACTCTCAGCCAATTGATAGTCCCAAGTTTTATTATTAATTGCCTATAGAAATTACAAACTCAGGTTGGTCACTCTGACTAAGTCAAGGGATTGTATAACTTTTATATTATAGGACCAATTGTAATGAAACTTCACTGCTTACCCATAGAAAACAGGATACAGTACACAATTCTCCGTGAAACCTGTAAATGCTGTAACAGTTTATCACTGTCTTATCTATAAGAGCTCATCAGCTTTTACCATCCCAATAGAATCTTAAGGTCAGATTCTCTTTTATTGAACATACCTAGTTTCACTCTTTCAGGGGGACATACCTAGTTTCACTCTTTCAGGGGAATTTTTTTTTAGTGCTGCGCCTAAACTATGGAATGAGTTATCTTTTAATACTAAGTCTTGTACCTCTTTAGACATTTTAAATAACACCTTAAGACCGGATTGTTTTGCAAAACTTTAAAAAATCATTTAATTTGTTACATGCATTTTCCTCCAATGGATCTGTGTCTTACATAGTTGCATTTTACATCATCATTTCCTTTTTTTATTGTATCTACTCTTTCATTAATTGTCTGTATGTATGTGACTTTGTATGAATGGTGTGTGTAAATGCTTTTTGATATATTGTAAAGCAGTGTCAAGCACCTTGAGTGAATGATTAGACGCTATCTATACAAATTTATTATTATTATTATTACTTTTCTTTTTTCTTTTGTACTGAGAAATGTTAATCAATCAACAAGTGTGTACAGAGTTGGTGCCTAGTTGAGGGCCCTTACCCCCACCTACTTTTTTTGTTGTTGCCATTATTCTGTTACATATACTTGGTATATTGGCAGTTTTTCTTAACAACATCACATTCACATAATTTTTGCTGTCTTCTTGAGCTTGGTTTTTTTGTCAGTATCTATCCTACAATGCTTTTACTTTCACCTCAAATCTGAAAATTACAATCTCATGACTGATCCTGAACTTCGATTTTGATTTCAACATATCGACACTGAGATACTAAGATTAAGACTCAGGCCAACATGAAACTGATTCCTTATAACGCTCCTCACCCTATGATCTATCATTATAGTAAATGAGAATGAAATGCAATGAGCAATTTCTGAGTTATCATGGACGCATTGATATGGCAAAGATGACATAATTAAACTTGAATCTAGACACTCTCCTCAAGTGTAGTCGACAGTATTAGTTGGTGGAAAAAGGAGTAAGGATCAAGTAAATATTTGAAATAGAAAACAAAAATTGATAATTGTCTTATCACAGCCTGCTTTTAGGTTTCAGTAAATAAATTTATTGTACAAACTCACTTTCTTTTTACTACTGAGTGAAATGGAGCCCCTTTTCTGAAAACCAGGGGCAATTTGATTTATAGACATTATACCCAAATGTTTTTATGTAAAGTAAAATTATTAGGGCTAGGAGTAGATGATTTGATGCCATGATAATTTCATTGTGTGTACTGCCTTATGTCTTGTTAACACATCTTGTTTGCTTGTATTTATCATAAGGGCATTTTCCTCATTGTATATGTAGAAATGCAGTACTTTTGACACCTACGCTGAACTTGAAACAGTGTCTATTCACATACAGCACCTATAATTATATCATTCAAAGGAAATTGTAATCGTTCATAATTATGTGTAGCTTGTCAGCTAGTCAGTGTAATCACAGCTAATCCACTTACAACTTCTTTATAATGAATGGTGGCAAAAGTTTCCTCTGCATGAGCTCTGTGTCTAACTTTGAACATCAGTCCTGCTACTTTATCTGGCTCCCCAAAAGAAGTGTTTTGGCTTGAGACACCTGATTCTTCATTGCTCATCAGTCATATTTGATGGGGCGTTTGTCACTCATTTTTATTTACAGAAAAACCAAATTGATGCCTCCTCTGTATCCTGGTTGCCCAATCAGTGCTGTGTAAGCTGTCTTAACTTTTCTGACAGGTATATTCACTGACGGGCCATTCATCAAGCATATATTCATTTTGTCTCATCATTTGGAATCTTTTTATTTCCCACTTTGTTTTGCCATCCGCTCGTTTACTTTCCATCCAATGCTGGCTTATATATTTTCAAAGCCCTTCAAGAACAGTGTTTTAACAACCTTTGCTTGCTATGATATAATATATTGTCGTCTGATGTTTCATTTTGGATTATGTGGTCTTGGGAGCCGTTACAAGGATACCACTTCTAGCTCTATTTTTTTTTATCATGTTCCTTGGGCAGTTGTTTTGCTCTCTAGTGTAGTTTGGCAATCTTTCGCTACCAGCGTTGGTCCTTTTCACCAGTTTACCTTTGTCAGACAGTGATGTATTCTCCCTGGTAAATTTTGAAGTCATGACCTCCAGTAGGCAATGTTTTTGCTCTAGATTGTTGAATAAAACCTTCCCCTTGTGTGTACAGAGTGGAGGAATGTATGCAGATATCATTTCTTTGTCACCATCGTCACCCTTACCTTTTGCTTCTTCTGTTCAATGCGCAATTTCACTTTTTATTTCTCAGCAGCAGATCATCATTCATGGTGTACAGGGGAATTTAGTTCATGGTTGCCAAGTCGCTTTCTGTCACCACGGAAATAAACTTGTTATTTTATCAACATACAGTGTAACAGCCCGGATGTAGCCTTTTGAAAATTCTTTCCCTTGCTTATGTCACTGCCATGTCCTCTTTTTCGCAAAATTCACTTTTGATTTGCTCAGAAAGCACTGCAAACTTATATAAGAGATCAGTGTTTATTATGGGATGATAGGATATCAAGAACAATGCAGGAACTATTTTGTGTAAATTTATACATTTTGAAACAATTGATTTAAATTCACCGTCTGGAAATTTAGGAAATGAATTTTACTAGAGATTATTCTGAAAAGAAAATGGAATTTGCTCTAATAATTAATTTGTGCAAACATTATTCAATAGATTCATACACTGAGAATTTGGAAACTAATTTTTGCTAGACATTATTCTAAAGAGAAAATGGAATGTAGAATAATAGTTTGTGCTTTTTGGCTTGCCTCTATTTCTGTTCCATTGATCTACAATATTTTAAGTAAGTGTTAGATAAATGAATTTTGGGTTGTGCATAAAAATAAAAATATGTTCGCACCGCTTTCTGAAGATAGATATTCTTGATTGTTAATTATTAATCATTGTCATGCGTTCACTGTTGCAACATTGAAGGTGTTTCATTTTCTATTTTATGTTTCTTTTAAACCTTTTATCATGTTCATATGCTGGGTCACCAGGTTGGGGTGAATGAAAAAAATAATGTGTTGTACCATATGAAGGGAAAATGTGTCATTCCCCTTTGTAGTTTTTATTCCAAGTTCATAAAATCACATTTAACAAGTTTAGAAAATACTGATCAGAACATGGAAGATGTAATTTTTGGATTATGTTCATTGATCCTTTTACTCTTCACATGCGCATGATAATGCCAATTATGTTGACCGAATGTGGGATGCAGTTGGCAGGTGCTGCTGGTGGGTCCTACTTCTTTTTTTCACTCTTTTGCAAGTCTTTCAGCTTTCCTCTTAATTCACCCTGTACATGGTGGACTGGGTAAAATGCAATGAAACAAACAAGCAAAAAGATAGAATATGTTCACACACAAAATACTAATTGTGCTGTTTTAGAGCTGTAGGTTTCATGGTGTCCCTCTTTACTTATACATTGTATCTTTGTATGAGCGCAAGAAACTGATAAAAGTTTCTGTTCCAGATAGCCATCCTAGGTTGGTTTCTTTAAGATAATAAATGATTGTTACAAATATTGATATTTACAAGGGTGTCATAAAACATGGGTATAATTTGATATTTCTCTACCCTTTTCCAACGTCTTATCCCCAGATATGCCAATAAAACTCGTGAAGCCAAGAAAGCAAATCGTTTCTTTTCTTCACCACTGGTCAACTAGACTTCAATTAACGGATATTTAATGGACTTCCGAGGGGACCACTTATATTTCTTTCATTATTTCTGATGTTTGATACTGACTGCTGGAAATGAAGTTTTTGTTTTGTTTTTGTGCTTCATTAACCAATAAATAATAGATTTGTTATATGGCCGAGTTTACCTGATGAAACTGACACAATGAGGAGAGTAAAGAAAATTAAAAGATACAATTAGTAGTTTTATTTATTTACGATTGTACAGTGTTTGACCAAAATTTTAAATTGGACACATTGAATGATATCTTCCTCTTGACATACTGAGTCCTCACAAAGTATTATAAAGAAATCATATCCAAATTGAGAGATATGAAATATGTGATGTTTCATTATTTCACTGTGAGTGAGTCAGAAAAGTCGAAGCACCTTCTCTGAAGCCATGATAAGTGAATTATTTGAAGAATAACATGAATAGTTTCTCTTCTTCCTGCTTTTATGGTACAATTCCAATCCAAACTTCAAATGACTTTTGACCTAGTAAACATGATGAAGAGTAGGCTGTAGATTGTATCAATGCTGTTGCCACAAAGGAGGAGATTAATGATTGGCAGTTGTTTTTTTCCCATTAATTCCCCAATTGCAGGATTCTTTTGGTTTTGTTCAAGCTGAACAAAAGATAACAATCATGTACTTCAGAACAAAATATGACCTTCTCTTAAAACAATGTTTTAACCAAACAGTAAATTATACACATTTCAACGGAGACATTTAAAAAAAAGAGAAGGAAAGCAGCTTCTGATCTGAAATGAAATGGCCAATAAAACTACCTGACAAGACAATTCAAAATCACCTCATGGTTTGCTTTCTGTCTGGATTCATAAATCTGTGGCAATGTCATCTAAAGCAAACACATTGACTGCACATTTTAATCATTTCATCTTGTTTAAAACCATATTGGTGCTGATTAGTAAAAACTATTTTCGTTATAGCCAATTTCGCCTCCTTTCACTGGCTACAGCTATTTCGTGAGCCTGAACAGTAATTTAAGAAAATAGAAAATTTCAAGTTTCAAACTATTGACAAATGACTTGTCCCCAGTTTTTTATTCTATCTTTCCCCCCATAGTAAGTTAAGAGTTCTATTTGTATCTTTGAGTACATGAAAAAATTGTCAGTGTCGGCAGATTCATGTTTTTCTCTCTGCATGTTGGACTCGGTTGCTGTCAGATGATGGAATTTCCAATCTTAGTGAACAGACTGGTGGTGGTAATAATCCACTTCATTGATGTCTCTTTGCTCTCTGCCCTCTGGTACTTCATATCTGTGTGTGTGTGTGCTTCAGCTGGTGCTCTTTCTTTCTGCCCATTGCATGCAAGAGATCATGTTGATTCTTATCTTAAAATAAAACTTTGAATTGATTTTCTTTTTAAAAAATAATTTTCTGGATATTTTAACTATATTAAAATCAAATTTGGCGACGACATTATGCCTCATGCTTTCATTTTATACGTTATGATTTAAAAAATGTTGTGTCTCCTTTCACTTTGACATACTTGAAATAGTTAAATTTGTCAATGATACCCAAAAGTAAGTCATGCTCATGACTTTGGTATAGACACTTATATTTGTTACAGTTTTGTTGTCAAGATCCTTTCAGGCTAATCGTTAGTTTATGCCTTCACAAACTTGTGCCTTCACTAGTTTTATGTCACAATTGTAGTGTTGATTGGGCTTTGCATATATCAAGCTTTGTCGATGACACAAAATGTGACTTAAATCATAAATTTAAAGAATTGCCCATATTATCTTTGCTCGACTCTTGGGAGGATGGAGAATTTTTAAAAGTCAATCAGTCCTCAGAAACAGTCTTTCTTGGTCAGTTTCAATTGACTTTAAAGGAACACATTCTCAGTCATAATTTTTTTAAAGATTATTTTGCTCACACGTCATGAGTAAATGCATTATTTTTGTATGAGTTGTAATATATATTTGTGTCATTCTATTATTATGATTTCTAAAAACATTATCGTCAACATTATCATTAGTAGTTTCATTGTATACGTAATGACAATTATGATCCATTTTGAGGAGGATGTGTCAAGTTATCATTTTTAATATGATTGTAATTCTCTTTGTATGAATCTCCACTGATTTATATTGACATGAAATGATTATGTAGTTATCCAAACTACAATGCTTTCCACACCTTTGGTTGGCATGATAATATTGATAATGCATCAAATATAAACTGGTGTGACAGAATTTTGAAATGATCTTTAGTACTTCCCTTGATAAATGGTCAAGATCATAACTTTGCTTAAGATAAAGCTTTCTGCTTGGTCTCAAGTGTTTTTATCTTATGCAGACTCTACTGTATTTTGAAAAATGTCATCTCAATCAAGTATGAAATTGAAATTATTTTTAGACCCCTGTATTTCTTTATCTGATTGAGTAGTGACTGTTACCTACCCACCACCAATCACATACATACCACCCCTTTTTCAAGAATGAGTGAACAAAACCTGACACTAGCAGTCATGGTTTTTCATAAACTTAGGTCTTTTAGTTTAGTTTAAAGCAAACTCCATGCTTAAACATTGTCATAAATGGGATTTTATTACTTATAACGCATTCCTGATGTGTTGTAAAAATTCCATGGAATACAAGCTAGCTCATGCAGGGAATCAGTTGTAAAATATATTAGTAGCACAATTTTTTTAATGTTTGCTGTCATAGTATGTGCCCATTTCCTTACTGTCTTCTTTCTTCCCTTGGCTATCTCATTTTCCTTTGTGTTGAATGCATGTACATATTTAAGTGTTGTATTCAAATAAACATAAAACTAGCCTTTCCTGTTTCATTTCTATTTCACCCGTTTTCATTCTAGTCTTCCCTAATGTATTCTGCATGCAAGATTTTCGTTAAATGTGTTGAGTGCATTTCTTTTCCTCAATGAAATGTCAGACATTTGTAACATTGTGTACTTCGATGAAATCTTTGTTATGAATATTATGATCCTGTATGATAATGACAAAGTTTCTTAACCTCGTAGCATTTGCTGATCTGTACAGCCCCAAACTCCGAATGAAACATCACACTGATGTATAAGAATTTTAACATTTGAAGTGTTTCAGAAAGGAACATGAAGAGTGATTGGTTGGACATACTAATACTAGTAATTACTATTGAGTCATATTTTCTTAATTTAAAAACCTATATTAACTTTACATGTCAGTCGACAGTTATATTTTGTCCATGTATACTTATATTCTTTTAAAACTTTAGTAATAAAAAGCTTTAATGTAAAACCTAATTCATTTCTATTATTATATTATTTTGTCTTTGTCCATTCACATCACCTTTGCCACGTCAGTGGTTTTGGAGTGTTAATATTAATAGAGCAGAACTACATGTACTAAAGAGTGATAGTGGAGTGCATGAAACCACTCATACTTGACAACTCTTCTTTCATTTACACATCGCATGACACTGAAATCTTTACAATGCCGTCTTTGGATCATGAAACTTACAAAGCTTCATACGTTTTGTTTCATCTCCAATTGGACTAAGTGCTATTTCCAATCTTCTTAAGAAGAAGAAAAGAAGCTGAGAAATAATTTAAATCAACGTTTGTAATTTTGTAATTATATGGTCATCCTCACTGCAACTCAAACTCCTACAACTCACAAGGCAAACACTTTATATAGCCAGATTAGCCACCTTATTCCTTATATCTATTTTCATTATATCAGTTGGAACTTTTTTGCTCTATCTTACTGTTCAGTTTCCCTTGACAAAGAAGAAGGGGAGTAAAGATTAGATTTCTGTGTCAATCATCATCCTGCCTTTTCCAAATGTGCCACTGAAAGATGTTGAATAGGTTGAATCCCGATGTTTTTATTAAAAAAAACCTTTTTGCACGAAAGAGAAAAGCACAGCTGTAGGTCTACCCCATCAATATTTTCTTTGTCCCACCTTGCCGTAAAGGGTGATTGGTGAGTCTGAGATGTTTCGCTCAGATTTTTGTGTTTATTTCTTCCTCGGCTTTCATTCCCTACCTCCTGCTAGTTCCCTGCAAATACAATATGTAGTTCTTACGAGGCGTTGTACTTGTACAAGCTATAGGTAGAGAAAGACCTTGTCAGAGCATAAGTACGAAAAGCGTAACAGGCTTGTGTACTGTATGTTCCCCTGGGAGTTGAGGACTTTGAATGAAATGGCCTGCTGGGGGATAAATGGTGTACAATCGGTAAGCCTGGATTTGTGTGCGGGAATACTAGCCATAAATCCATCTTCATCTTTTACCCCCCTTGTCCTATTGGCACCAGATTCATGGTGGCTAGTTTTAACACACACACATACACACACACACTCTCTCTCTCTCTCCCTCCCTCCCCCACACACATCCCTCAGTTTATTACCTCAATTTTACCTGACATGAACATTTCACTCCCCAGCTATAACCATGTTATTTTTCTTATAAATCCATTTCAATCGCATCATCTTAACATGGGTGCCGCTATTCCGGTTCAAACCGGAATTCCGTTTTGACAGATTCAGTCAAAAAAAATAATCTCCGGTTTGGCGATGTTCTCAAATAGTCGAAATCTTTTCTTTTCCTTCTCTTTTCATAGACATTCATTCAATTACCTTGTACAATATGTACGATGTATGCCTATGTTGCGCGATTTGGAGCATTTTCAGGTTTGGCAAAATTAAAAATTAAAAGTTCAGGTTTCAGTGACCTTGGATTTTGGCACTCATGCATCTTAATCTAATGGCATTACAAGCACATCCTCAAACACTCATCATGAATAAGAAAACAAATACGAGTGACATCAATATATATATTATAGACAACAGTTTACTCACAATGAATGACAGACAATGGAGACTGGTAGTGTAGGGAGCACACACTACGCAACCAAATAATAGCTACAGGTCTACAAAAACAAGGGACGCTGGGGGCCCTCTCCACTACAAGGGCCCAAACGTCGCACATATTGATTACATTCAATTTGTTGATATAGAGAAAAATATATCCAGAAATATACAGGTGTGCAAACAGCTGGAGTGTCCTGTCCAGACAACAACAAATACCAGTATCTTACATCACACCAGATGTAGCTCTTAAATAGTTTGTAACAAGTTCTAGGTACTGGGCAGCTCTGACCAGTGCAACAAAGGTTCAATCATTTGTATTTTACACCTTTTCAAAACAAAGGGAAAGAAGTAACAAAGAAAGAAAAAAACAACCCAAAAAAATGACAAGTTGAATTCACAGGGGCTGGATGTGAGCAAGAGAGATTTTGTTAACAACGATGTAATCCATAACACAAACAAAAAAATGGCCAAACAATGCATTTATCATCGTTGTTATCTGTATGAAGATTTTGGTCCTGGCTGAGGAAATCACAACAACCTTTGAGATGAACATGGAGGAAGGAGGGAAGAGTAGACAGAATAATAATTCCTGGCCTGTGGATTAGCTCCCTTCTCTCAAAGGATATGGGAGTAGACAAAAATAACGAAGGAAAAACAGCGGGAAAATAATCACTGACGATCGGAGAAGTAGAATTGGACTTAACTTTCCAAAATGGAGATTAAAAGATTTCGACTTTTCTGCTAATTCTATGACTGGGGATCACACAGGGGGGTTGGTGCTCTTTCGTGGAAGGAAATTCTCACAGTAACCGGGCAAACACTAAATCTCATCAGATCTATGCCGAATGGATTTCCATTTCTAAGTAAGCTTAAAAAGAAAGAAAAAGGAGGTTAAAAAAAAAAAAATATTACTACACTTACAGCAGACAAGTGAGCTTTATCTTTTGTTAGCATCAAAAGCCTAAACAATAAAGCATGATTTCTGAAATAACTGAAAGGAGGGATAGTCTCTTTGGACAATCTAAACATATCCTTTTGGCTAGGAGGTCGTGAATGTGAGGGATGAATGAAGTCTGTTATTACATAATACTGCCATAAAGCCGCTAAGAAGGTGTGTGGGGGGGGGGGGGGGTTGCAAAATACTCCAGGGATTATTCTTACTTTCAGTCTTTAATTATATTCTTTTTTCCTTCTTCTCCATTATCTTTCTTTTCTTTTCTTTTTTTTTTTAGTAAGTGTGTATTTGACAGTAGTCTTGAGAAAGGCTTTGAAAGGATCACATGCCTCTCCAGATATTTGTGAAAGTGACAAAGTTATCATCTTATAATCATAAAATGTACATGCATCAGACAAATAATATTTGAATTGTTTCACTCATGAGATATTACAACCAAAGAGATGAAGCAAAGAGTTTTTTATCACAACAACAAATCAGTTCAATGGCACCAGTTTTACAAAGTGTTTGTCATGAGCGTATGAAAGCCATGGCAGGGAAAACACTTGGGCAGTCACTTGAAAAGATGATCATGGGCATAAGTGTGAACCCATGTGACTAGTGAGACTGTGTGTGTGTAGGTGAATGTGTGTGTGTGTGTGTGTATCAGTGAGTGTGTTATCACCCTGACATACACATTAGTGTGATTCCATTACAAGACTGGCAAATCTATCAAGGTGGCTGCTTCACCAAACAATATAAATACAAAAAGACGCAAGGTGAAAACAGACAAGATACAACTGAGAACAATGCACTCAATGAGGAACCAATCATTTGGTTGATTGTGTACATGTGACCAATAGGATAAAACAAAAAGGTACATACTAACAAAATAACCTCCCCCTTAAAAAAAAAAAAGGGTTAATTCTTCCTTGTAAATGCTTTTTGCTGCTCGTCTTTTTGTGTTGTTTTTTGTGTGTGTGTTGGTACTGTACCCAAAGATGTCTCATGTGAGTTTCTTGACCTAAAACTTATAAGCATAATACTTTTTATTACCCTACATGGGCCTCTTTCACACCAAACATCTTTCAAAATTCTTACCATGATTCATGTTCATGTTAATGAGAATATAGAAATACAATAAACTTATAAATGTACAAGAAAAAAAATAGTTCAATCTCAAGTCAACACCTCAACATGTAGGTCCCGTGAATAAATAAAATGTACAGTCACCTCTTGGAGCCTTTTAAAAATTCTTTTTTTCGTTATTTTTATCATGTCATTTTCACAGCACTTATATTACCATTTGACTTCTATGTACAGAGTATTCAGTTCTCCTTACAAGGCAATGTAAATCAACCATTATAAAAATTCTTCAAGACATAGATGATATCGAATTCTTCAGGATTCCAAAGGCGTCATCATTTGCCTTTTTCTTCTTCTTTTTATCCTTCTTTTCAGAACAAATAGACAGCAATAAGTCAAATTTAACAAGAGCACCAAATCGTATCACTTGAATAACACTTTATTTTCACGTCCATTTTACCACATGTGTCATGCCTGACTATTCACTGATGTCTTTCACAAGATGAAACTGTAACAGTTTTATCTTTTCCTAATCCCAGCGCCGGTAGCCCAGTCGATAAAGATACCATACCGGAGGCCAGAGTTCTATTCCCAGTCTGGGTAATGGGTAAATTCTTGTGGCCCTCCTGTCAATCCAACAGCGAAATGGGTAGAGCTAGGTCTATTCAGACTCTGCAAAAGTAAAGGCGGCGTGGAAAGCAATGGCAAACTACCACACTGTGCCGTATGCCGTCAGGGCTCTACTCCTGGTTACCCTACGCTCAACTGAGTATGGGCCTTGCTTTTAATCGTGACTCAATTCACTGCCTGAGATGGCTGGTTAATCTGGAACTTTTCTCAAATGCCTGCGATGTACACATGGCATCGAGACACATGCCAAGATGGTAAAGATGAACCAAGGCAGTGAGACAGCTGGCGAACCATGAGGAAATCAAGGCCCTCAAGTCAAAGTGAAAGTTAGAAGGCCCGCAACCCTCCAACAAGTTCTCTACCAGTGTATTGCGTATTCAGTTCTACAGATTTTACTATCAGCTTTCAGGCCGTCATACATCACAAAGTAAGAGGGATAACAATGATATACCACAGATGATGAAAATGCAAATGATGAAGAAATTTGTTCAATATCACTTGTCCACAATTTGCTGAGTTAATACAATTCAAATCATGTATGTATGTATATATATATATATATGTATAAATATATATATAAACTATATAACACAGAGGTTTGAATGAAAGTGAAAACAATGACTGAAACCTAACAAAAAATATAAAATATTTAACAAATCATTGACAACAAAGGGTAATCATCTCTTCAATCACTTTTAAATTGAATAAATTCAGTTTTATTAGACAGAATAAATGAAACCGAATAAAAAAGAGGCAGACTTACATGTATACATAACATTTATATACTGTTGAAAATTGACACTAACTCTACTATCTTCAAATGATTAGACATTAGTCTTCTCTTTGCTTAATGACGACATTACACACCATTATAATACTGCACTTATCCGCATCAATGATAATAATAGTATGAAATACTTATATTTTCACTTTTTTAATCTACACCAAGGCAACGAATGGCCTTAGCCCTCCCATAGGAACAAATGATGTAAAAAATAAAGCACATTACATATGACAATATGACATGCAATTTATCATATAATAACATTGTAGCATGAAGAGACAATAATGATCAGCAAGACAAATTCATTGACCGTAATGAGGGGCAAATAAAGGATTGATGGAGCGGGTATCGAACAAGGAATGATGGGTGGACGCAGGAGAAGACAAGAGACAACAAAAGAGAAGAAAGGTGCTTCATTATGAAACAAAGTACACACCCTGCCAGCAAACAGAGGCACAAACACACATCTGGACACACACACACAAACTATAAAATGATCCCTCCCACAGATTTGGTGAAAACTGAGCGAAACGAGGATAGGAAAAGAACAAATGAAACAAAAGGAAACGCTGGCTCTTAAGAAAAAGCAGAAACAGATACGGGTTTGTTCAGCTGACAATATTTAATTCATTCTAAGACGATGAGGAGAGTGACACATAATTTCTTAAGTGAGTTTCTTTTTTTCTTCTTTGCACATTTCGTAAAATTTTCATTGGTAAAAATGCTTGCATCCCTAGTATTTATAGCAAGTTGCTAATATCCCCCTACGACTCTAAATCAAGGTATTGGTATTATTAAATTTGTATGTTAGATTTTCCTAAATTCCTCTGCTTCTTGCTTTTCAGCAGGAACGCATTCTACATTACCTGCCTTACTACTACCACTACTACTTACTTATTACACTTTTTTCTTTTTCATTTTTTGCTTTGAATGGCAAACCCACACCTTAGGATTGTCATAAAGGTCACATTTCAATAGAAATGTTTCCATCTTTGAGACAATGCTCATATGTTTATGAGAAAATTAAAAACTTGCAGACAGGACAATTGTGTTTAATCAATTTTGACATTGTTTATGAGTTTCTTTCTTATCATTTTCAGCCTTCGCTCAGTGTTTGAATTTGTACAAAAAAATCAAATGAAAAGAAAACAGATCGTAATCTATGACATGGCTAATTTGTAGATTGAATGTAGGCAACTTTCCTCTATGATAATCATAAATCCATCATGCTTTAATGTCATACACACAAGTACACACACACACACACACACACACACACACACACACACATACAGAGTCAGTTGGGTGGATAGAATCATAACAACAGCTAAAGAGTTGACAAAGTCCTGTTTGTAGAGGAGTCATTTGTAAACCCCTGTGGGCAAGCAGGAGAAGATACAGGCAGTCATGTGGATAGAAAGTATAGTACACGCACAAAATCTGTATGGACAGAGTATAAAAAAATGGAAGGCGCAAGATAGCTTGATATTAGACACCTGAAACATTGGAAAGAGGGGTGGGGATGGAGTGGAGGTGGGAAATGTCCCTATAATAATCAATGTAATGGGTTTTGATGAAAAATGTGATATGCTAGGAGCTGAGAAGCGATTTCCAAGCCTGGTCAACTGTCTCCTTTAAGTGATATAGTTATAACAACAATAACAACAACAACAATAATAATAATAATAATAATAATAATAATAATAATAATAATAATAATAATAATAATAATAATAATAATAATAATAATAATAATAATGATAAAAAAAAATAAAACAGTATTTGGTAATCATTCTAACATCTCAACATACAAAGTAAAGTTTTCGTCTGCATGTGTGTTTGTGAGTGAGCGTGTGTGTGTACGAGCGTGTGACAACTGACTGGGGAGCCATACAAACCAGCTGTAGGCATATAATAACATCAAGGCAAAGCACATAACTCTTATTTTCATACTCCAAAGTAGGGCATCAATGTTAATAGATATAGTCAATCACGCCTTAACATAAACACCATTTAGACCGGTGTGTACAGGTATGGTACATTATTTTCAAAAAGAAAAAAACCCAAAAGAACAAAGAAATCAACATAGACAAAAGAAAATCAGACAAGATGTGTAAATCTATAAAACTGACTAGACAAGCAACAAACAATGTGCTATTATAAGACATTTCTATAAAATAACTCACATTATTTATAACATATCATATGATATCCAAGTGCTCAACATGATATCTAGAAATGTACAAAGAGTGAATGGTAGCCGAGTTAGAAGTGGACAAATGAACAGATGAAACATTTTTTTCTAGAGCATGGGTTTTTATCATAATTATTTATATTATACACAGACATGAATTAAAAAAACCCCAACAAAACAACCCAACCCAACAAAACAGTCAACCATGACAACCACAAGGAACAATCCCAAAATACATGTAGTTGCACAGTAAACAAGTTTAGTAAAGAACAGAAAAAATAAAGGAAAATATTTTTTTTTAAAATACACAATTCTTGAACCCATTCATTACTGCGGCAATAAAAATATTCCCTGGCCTGAGTGTTAAAAAGCCAAGGGACAGAACATTTTAAGTTAACACACTTTCAATATTACAGGGGGGGGGGGGGGGGGAGAGAGATCATGCTCAATGACAATGATCATAAACGTATACTTTGCGACATAACAGTGAAAACGTCTCCACGTTTATGGCCGTCACAGGAGGAAAGCACAGTAGTTTGATGTTTCTGGTCTTGCTTACTCATTGGATGAATCACCGACACTTATAAAGAATTGAAAGTCAAATAAAAATTCTCCTTTACTAGGGTTCTTTCCGCTTTAGAAAACAAAGCATTTTTATGAAAGTAAACTCCATCTCCCCTTGTGGTTTTTAGGCGTCCATCGACATTTTCATCAATTTTCAATGTCTTCACAACATGCACAATAGTTTGGATGACAAGGAAATGAAAGTGAAGGAGACAGAGAAGGTTTCTCACCAGTTGCCACCTGTATCCAAAGGAGCCAAAAACCATTTGCTGCGTCAAGAGACAAGAAAGTCATAGCACCACACACCTAGTAAGAGCTACAACCAATACGTGTTAATGAGCTGGCCACTGGGAAGTGGTTTACGAGTGGCTGGTGCCTGCTGGGGAAAGTTGAAATAGATGGGGCAACAACAAAAAGAAAAGAAAGAAGAAAGGGGTAAAAAAAGAAGAAGAGAAAAGAAAGAAGACGGGGATAAAAAAACCCCAAAAAAACCAGGGGAAAATGAAGAAGAAAGAAAGAAATGGACAAGAATAATGAATGAGTTCTCGACTTGAAATTCCGACCCAGGCACGTAGCAAAGCTCTGGTGGAAAGGGGATGAAGGCTAGTAGTAAGACAGTTGTGATCCTAAAACATTGTTTGTAAATATGACACCTCTAAAAATCCATCTCTTTAAAAGCTTGATGACCCAAGCAAATAAATAATATGTGTGTATAAATCACATGCTAACCATCATTGAAAGAATTTTCAAGTTTAGAAGACCAGATGCTTAGTGGGGGAAAAAAAAGGGGGGGGAGGCAGAAATCTGCTCCTTTTGAGTAATCCACTGTTAAATTTTCACATTTTAACCTTTAAATTCTTATCATTTAACCCACAAATGTACACTAAGACCAACCAACAATAGTCTCGCATTATTCGTTCACTTAACATAATGCTTGTTAAAATTCATAATCGATAAAACACATCTTTCTTTGGATTTCACAATGCTAAAGCATCTTTCACACGGAAACATCAAAGGCAACAATGAGTCAGTTTTGTAAAGGATTAAAAACAGAAAGAATAAACATTAAACGAAAACAAAGTGATTTAAAATAAAACAACAGGGGAAAAACCTTTGTAGGTCACAAATTAGATTTCATTTCCCTTTCAACACCAGCAATTCCTCTTCTCCATCATTTCTAATATTTCATCAGTAATCTACAGATGATTAATCAAACTTTTCTGTGCAACAAAAATTATTGCCATTGTTTCAATTCTTAAGTTTCTCCCTCCTTCCATTGATTAATTCCAGATGTGCAGACTTGAAGCAGCGCTGGAGAATGAAACAGCAAAGACACGTCTGATTAATACCAGTAGTAAACATTATCTTGCTGTCTTGCCAGACTCTCAGAAAATCCCTGTCAACTGAAAGCGGCGATCTCATTGTTGTCTGGAGGCAAAAAGTCCACATTCCTTTCTCTCTTTGCCAGTGAAACTAGTCGGTCTGCTGCCACACTAGGGAAGATAATCCTTCAACATTTCATTACATTGAAGTAAAAAAAACAAAAAACGGGAGGACACGATGCACCTGCTCCTCCAACAGAATCCATGTGGCACAAATTTTATTCCACATCAGCTGCACTACATTTGTACCGTACATGAAATCAAAACCAAACCAGCTAAACATCACATGGAACTTGTGAGAAATAAAAAAAAAAAAAAAAAGAGAAAACATCCCCAAAACATAAGCGCATTTGACAAAATACCCCCACAGTGTAATTTTTTATGCCGCCATTGACAAGTTCACACATTAGTTGGCACCCACGTGCAAATTTTGTGTCTTGATTCTAATCAGTCGCATACTAAGTAGTCTTATGAGAACGTCTTTGTGCCCTGCGGCACTCGAAAAGTTTTACACTTTAATATGTGAATGGGTAGGTATGAGTTTTATATGAGTGTGTTTGTTTGAAAATCCAATGGCATGCGTCTGCTTTTTCTGTTATATGCTTTTGCTTCTTCCAATCAGGAACACTAATGCTTTTTGTGTTATATCCTTTTTCTTCTTCCAATCAGGAACACTACTGCTTTTGTGTTATCTCCTTTTCCTTCATGTAATCAGGAACACTAATGCTTTTTGTGTTATATTCTTTTTCTTCTTCCAATCAGAAACACTACTGCTTTTTGTGTTACATCCTTTTTCTTCATTCATCCAGTCAGGAACACTACTGCTTTTTGTGTTACATCCTTTTTCTTCATCCAGTCAGGAACACTACTGCTTTTTGTGTTACATCCTTTTTCTTCATCCAGTCAGGAACTAGTGAAGTTTCTGAAGTGATGGGAGTCATTGGACCTCATTTGGCAAGAACCAAATGAGAAGCCGAGAAGCATTATCCTGTTGGAGCAATGACAGGTGGCGTCTAGAGTTGTGACAACAAGTCCAGCTGTTGTAAGAGCCCTATCACCGTCACTTTCATCCTCATCCTCATCATCATCATCATCATGATCCTCATCTTTATCATTATTCTCCCAGCAATCATCCACCGGCACAGAAAATAATATGAGAACACTGGAAGTCACTCAAGACGTCCAAAACAACAGCGATGATGATGACACAGACAGATGCCTTCTGCAGCAGGTACTAATGACTAAGGCAGAGAAAGCTGTTCAGGGGTTGCAATTCTTTCTGGCAAGTTAGCTTTCTTCCTCCATTGGCTGTTCTGATTGTTGATCCATGGGGCTACTGTAAAGAAAAACGTGTTAAAAAATATTATTATTTAATGAAAAATGTTAAGATGCTAGAAGATCTAAAATAAAACCCACCGCAAACATTTCGTTTTGCTTAAACATGTTGTCACATAGGAATATGAATACGGGAACACAACCATTTAAATGCATAAATGTATGTCATAGTGATGCTACACAAACTCTGGTTTACCGTCTTCAAAGAAAGAAATTAATCTCAATTAGGGATTGACAAAAAAACCCCAACAAAGCAAGACCAAAGTCCCATCACATGGTAAAGATCTTGCCATCAATGAAAACCTGGGGATATTTATTTCACAGCTTTAATGCTCAATGAAGTTAGAAAATATCTTTTCCAGGTTTTCTCAAATTCATTTTTTTCTCTCTCTTTCAAATAAAAATAATATCTCAACACAATTAATTCCATTTACAATAAACAGAAGAAGCATTACATAAAATCAACAACTCAAGTCTTTCTTGCACGGTACTTGGTAGGTTTTACAAAATGACTTAAATGCTACAAACGGAAGAAGAGCCGTACTTTTGTTTGCCAGCCACCATACTCAGGGAGGCCAAAGCAGAGACAGTGTCAGCTTCCTCCTTGTCCACCTTCTGCAACTCCATCAGAGAGTGGTGAGTCGTGCCCATGTATCGTTTCACACATGGCCAATGGGGGGGCTGCGGAAGAGAAATGGAGGGACATCTTAGAATACAGAAAACACTTGGCATGGAATGACAGAAAGAAAAGAACCCCTCCTCTCTAACCCCAGGATAAAGTCCCCCGCTGTCACAGCGCCTTGAGCTAAGAAGGGAAGGCGCTTTAGAAATGTCCTTATTGTTATCATTATTATTTTTTATTATTGTCATTCCCAGAAAGCAAAAGGACTATCTTCGTAAGAGTACAAGGTGAATTGACCTCTCCACAACCCATCTCAGATAACACAGGTGAGAAAGAAAAGAAGAAAAAAAAAGAAAGAAAGAGGCCAATGATGGTTTGCATTGCCCTTGAAGTTGAACTTACCTTGGATCTGCAGGGCAGTGTCTAAGGTTTCTATTGCTGGTTTGCTGGGTGGTCTCTTCAATTCTTCTTCACGAATTGGAGGAAGCTGGATGAAGGGATGGGTTTGAGATAAATTCATGAGGCATTAACAAGACAGAATGGCAATCATTTTCAATATTCCCCACTATAATGTCCAACCTTAGTTGAAGTAATTTAGAGCTCTGTCCTGTGTAAAGTCAGAAAAACTTTTTAAAATGAATTTGGTGGAAAGAAATAAACAAAAGTTCAGACACATTTCATTCAAAGAGGATTTTACTTCTGCTTGTTTGAGTTGTCACATTTACTTACTTTAAATGATCCAACAAAAGAGATCCTAAATGTTACTAAAGGTTCTTTGAGGGTTTACCTATTGCGAGCACAAAACATGAAAATAGCAGCGACTTACTTCTTCTCCTAATAAGGCGCGTACTGAAAGCTCGGCAGCATCACAAATGCTAGGGATATCGTAACCACCCTCAAGGGCAAGGACTACTTTTCCCCCGGCTAGAGACATCAGTTCCCTTGTCATGTGACCAAAACCTGATTAACACACATGGAAAGAGTAAAAGTTAGAACAACAGTACAAGCATATTGCTTATCAATCAAATGAACAGTGAAAGTGGCACGCCTGACAGAACATAACGAGGAGACTAAAAAATAAAAAGTGGTTTGTAGAAACTGATGACAAAATGTTGCCATATGTTCATCATAAAATCAGAGGTAATAAAGAAGATTTTAAAATCTGAATTTAAAATAAAATCAGGTTTGGACGTATAATGTTTTTTTTTACAAAATATTCTCTAGGCGAGTGTAGGTAAAATCACTCAAAATTTGTATGTAAATTACCCTAACACTGACTGAGAAGATGGCAGTAGAAACCTGTATATTGGCGGTTAATCACCAAATGCGGCAACACAGAGGTCACCTGGTTTCTGCCAACATTGATGGTCGCTTCGGCCCATCGCTGTGTGCTGTAAAAGAGGTGTTGCGTGTCAGTGTGTATGTAAACACACGCACAAGCATAGGATGTGTAGGAAAAAAACAAAAAAATGGTCATTTTGACGTCTGTTTTCACACAGTGCACATCTAAACCTAGATTTATAATTCTCTTTATATGAGTAACAATTCCAGAGACTGTCGAAAGAGTAAGGGGGCTGCTACAACAAGGAAATCCTAAAGCGTTTGTTTTGTGTTATTTTCTTTTGATTTTTTTAACTTGCATTTTTCACGAAATGTAGTTTTCCCACACTAAAATTCTAGCTCCTCCACCATTTACTGAATGCTTTGTATTATATTTGGCACACAGGTTCCTCTTGTCAATGTTAACAGAATGATGTTGGTTTTTAAAAAATATATTTTTAACTTTTTGAGAAATTTGTACATTCACGATATACAACATGTTAAAAAATTCATTAAAAAAAACCTATCAAAAATATTTTAAAAAAGCGATATCACTCTTTAGATATTGAATGTAAAAAACCGTCTGTACAGGTTTTGAATGATTTTATTCATAACTAAGGAAGGAGATAGATTTTGAAAATTAGGTCAAAATCCAAGATGGCGGCCGTTTCTATGGCAACCAAGGATGCTACAAACTTTTCAATGATATAGGATGACTGTATTTTGATAGTTACTCATGTACATACTAAAAGCAAAAATCATAGCTCAAAAGCAAAAGAAATCACCCCCCCCCCTCCGGAAGAGGAAACCGCAAGATGAAAGATACATGAAAAAGGTTAGGAGAATAAAACTAGGACCCACCAGCAACGCCCTCAACCGCCCACTCACCAAATGAAGACAAAGCTGAACTATAACCATCCTGTCCTCCCACCTCCCCTCTCTTATTTCTCAAATATCCCAACCCTGATTTTGTTTCAAGAAAAAAACCCAATGACTTTAACATACCACACTGTAGTGATAATGTAACATCACCTACTACATCATCTCAAAATCCGTTGACAAGTATGGGAGTACAGTGAAAGGATTTTGTTTCGATGAAATTTCCTTCATCCACCATATGTAGTGCTCTCAGGGTTAATGAAGAGGCAATGGCAAGATGAAAGATATGTGAAAGGGTGAAATAAGAAGAAGAAGGACCTACCAGCAGTCCCTGCCACCCGCCCACTAGTGAAAGAAAAAAATAAATAAGGATGATGCATCAAATAACAAACAGCGGCCAACAACAACCCAACACAACACAGAAACCGGAATGTAGAACAAGAAAGAGACGTACATTCCGATGAGACTTCGTAGCCTCCCAAAGCCGTGGTGTGGCCCTTGGCGGCATCGTAGCCAGCTGATACCAGAATAAGTTCTGGGTTGAACTCTCTGGCTATAGGCATCACCAGGGTTCTGGAGGAGGAAAAGACAAGAAATACAAGAAAATTACTTGGCCGTCACTTTAAATAATACTGTGTCAATGTAACTTATGCTCCATGAGTCCGTCCATTATTAATTCAACTCCGTTGAAAAATCCCAACCTGATGTATACAAAAGCTACACTACCTAGACAAGTGAAACATGGCAAATAGATGTAAATAACTCTGCCATTTTGATTGTGCACATTATGCTTTCGCTAACATAGATATTTGGCTGGAAAAATTATATAAAAACTTTTTTTATCACTTTATGCTCATTATGAAGGATTTCCGATAAACACCTTAAGTGCCATTTGGTCGATTAGTAGCCATTTCGTGATGGGATTGGGGCCATAACTAGCAGACTTTCAGCCATGTTTAAGATACACATAGCTATTGTACTTGCACATGCAAACAAGCAACCAACCAGGCGTGACCCCAGTACATGGTAGAAAATGAAAAATGTTCATAGTAAACACAGAAGCTGGTGTTGGGGGGGGGGGGGGGGGGGGGGGGGGCAACAATTGGAATAACAAAAACCCTGTGAAAGAAAATGAGCACAGTTTTGGACCAAAGGATGGATTTTCTGTTTTTGCATATTCGGGTAGAAAAATCATTTATCTACAAGTTCATGGCAGAAAAATGTCCACATGAAGTAAAAAAAAAAAAAAATATTTTGTAGTCAAGGGTAGGTAAAAACAATCAAAATTTTGATGTAAATTATCCCAACACTGACTAAGAAGATGGCAGTAACCTCTATATTGGCGGTTAATCACCAAATGCGGCAACACAGAGGTCACCTGGTTTCTGCCAACATCGATGGTCGCTTTGACCCATTACTGTGTGCTGTAAAAGAGGTGTTGCGTGTCAGTGTGTATGTAACCACACGCACAAGCATAGGATATGGAGGGAAAAAACAAAAACCTGGTCATTTTGACGTCTGTTTTTACAACAGTGCACATCTAAACATAGATTTATAATCCTTTTTACATTAGTAACAATGCCAAAGTTTGTCGAAAGAGTAAGGGGGCTGCTACAACAAGGGAAACCCGTCTGAAGCGTTTGTTTTGTGTTATTTTCTATTGATTTTTTTATTTGCATTTTTCTCGAAATGTAGTTTTATCACACTAAAATTCTATCTCCTCCGCCATTTACCAAAAGACTTGTATTATATTTGGCACACAGGTTCCTCTTGTCAATGTTAATAGAATGATGTCATTTAAAAAAATATATTGTTAACTTTTAAAGAATTTTTTTTTTTGAAATAAAAATGCCGTTTTTGTACATTCACGATATATAGTATCTTCAAAAATTCATTTAAAAAAACCTATCCCAAATATTAAAAAACAAACCGACGTCACTCTTTAGACATTGAAAGGAAAAGACGTTCTGCACAGGTTTTGAGTCAATTTATTCATAACTAAGGGAGGAGATAGATTTTGAAAATTGGGTCAAAATCAAAGATGGCGGCCATTTCTATGGCAACCAAGGACGCCACAAACTTTTTAATGATATAGGATGACTGTATTCTGACAGTTACTCATGTACATGCTAAAAGCAAAAACCTAAACTCAAAAGCAAAAAAATCACTTCAGGAGGCAGATATTCAAGTTGACACACTGACATACCTAAAGGCAGCCAGGTATTCAGCATCTCCCATAGGCGGATTCAAACTGCCGCCAAAGGCGATGTTGACATTGAAGCCAGCGGCAGCTCCTTCCCCACACTCTAGAGGGGAGCCAGTTCCAGGAAAGAAGTTTCCGTTGTCATGACGGTGAATGGACATGTACAGGATCTTAGGGTCATCATAAAGCATCTTCTGTGTCCCGTTGCCGTGGTGAACATCCTAAAACAAATAAAAGAGAATACAATATAAAAGGGACAAAGATTATATTATAAACGACATAAAAGGATGTCAGTGGTACAAAGACAAAAAAATCTAAACCATTGTGACATCATGAACTGGAAGAGAATTAAACTTTTAGGAGATTGAGAGTTTTCTATAATAACACAGCTGAATTTTGTAGTAGCAGAACGGAAAAGAGGAGAAGAGTGTGTGGTGTGTCAAGCTAGGCAGAGAAAGCAAGTAACTAATTATTTTCTATCCTTAAGTTACTCACCCAATCCAAAATGAAAACACGCTGAAGTTTCACCTTCTCTGTTAATTGTTTTGCAGCAAGGGCAACAGAATTGAAATAACAAAAACCCCTGTGAAAGAAAATGAGCACAGCAATTAGAAATTTGAGATGTGAATCATGGAATAAGGCAGTGTGTGTGGAAAAAGGGAAAAACAAAAAGCTGTAAACTCCTACACGCATAAACAGAGGATGAAGCAGGAGGACAGTATAAATGTGAAGTGGGGTGGGGGGTGCAAGGGAATGAGTAGGGGATGAGAGAGGGAGAGAGAGAGAGAGAGAGAGAGAGAGAGGAGAGAGAGAGAGAGAGAGAGAGAGAGAGAGAGAGAGAGAGGGGGAGAGAGAGAGAGAGAGAGAGAGAGAGAGAGAGAGAGAGAGAGAGAGAGAGAGAGAGAGAGAGAGAGAGAGAGAGAGAGAGAGAGAGAGAGAGAGAGAGAGAGAGGAGAGAGAGAGAGAGGAGAGAGAGAGAGAGAGAGAGAGAGAGAGAGAGAGAGAGAGAGAGAGAGAGAGAGAGAGAGAGAGAGAGAGAGAGAGAGAGAGAGAGAGAGAGAGAGAGAGAGAGAGAGAGAGAGAGAGAGAGAGAGAGAGAGAGAGAGAGAGAGAGAGAGAGAGAGAGAGAGAGAGAGAGAGAGAGAGAGAGAGAGAGAGAGAGAGAGAGAGAGAGAGAGAGAGAGAGAGAGAGAGAGAGAGAGAGAGAGAGAGAGAGAGAGAGAGAGAGAGAGAGAGAGAGAGAGAGAGAGAGAGAGAGAGAGAGAGAGAGAGAGAGAGAGAGAGAGAGAGAGAGAGAGAGAGAGGGAGAGAGAGAGAGACCCACACACACACACACACAAAGGGCAGAGAAAGAAAGGGTAGTGAATAGACTAATTGGCTTGCAAAGTTATATAAATCAAGATCAGCTAGACTATTCCCACAATGTTTTGACTTGTTTGTGCCAGCCAAAGTGCCTGGAACTCAGATATTGACATAATGATCAGCTATAGAGTCAAGATTGACAAATGTGTCAGTATGGCTATGGCTCTTTTTAAAAGCCTATTAAAATCCTCATACTTATTTATCTATGAATACATCTTTGCCATGGGTTTTGATAGCACCTTGGAAACTAGTTTATAATATCAGCTATATTTTATATCACATTTACATTAATTAACACCCTTCCTACTTTTATCACAAGAGATGAGAATAATTTCTTAACTTACATTGGAGTATCCTGTTCTGCATGATGACCAGGAGGTCGCACCAGAGCAAAACCATTCTGTAGAGGAGCAACAACGTGAAACAGTGTGAAGACCTGATTTCTTTATACTTGAAAGAATTTGAATTTTTTTTCAACCTGTCAGGCACTGAAACCTTTTGGTTGAGAGGCCTCTGGACCACTGAGTTCTCATAAACATGGCTTAAAGTTCATGATAACACAGACCGGTAATGACATTAGGTAATAAGTAAATTGTCTTTACCTTTAAATCACCAGCAGCCACACGGCAAGACAGTTCTATGACACAGCCAGCAGCCTAGAGGGGTAAAAGCATTGAAGTAGAGATTTCAACATGATCAATACAGAAACAACTATTGTAATTGAGTATACATACTTTAACAAAATTAACCATTTGACTCAAAGCAAGTTATAACTAAGCCTTCTTAAAGCTGCTTCTCTCTCATTCACAATACTTTCCATGACTTATTTTTATCTCTCTATAAAATCACCAATTATTCACTACAGTGTGTTGTCTCCCTTGTAATGCCATCCAGCAGCTGGTTGCCTCTGTTCAGTGCAGTACAATACCAAGAAACTTAATTGTTATGAGGGAGAACTGTACATAAACCGTTCTATTGTGTGGGTGCATTGTGAATAACATTTTTGTCTTACGTACATACATACACACGCACATTCATAAGAGCCATCGAAATGATGATAATCTACATGAACCATTCAGATGTAAAGAGACCATTCAGATGTAAAGAGAATAATTAGACCCCTATAAGTGAAGGCATTAAGCATCAGAGAAACTATTCTCAGACTACAGAGTCAAGAGTCACTGCAGCCTTAATTAGAGTCACTGCAAGTTTTATGTGTCAAACTCATGGGACAGAGTTTGGCACCAATTGGAACTGTTATCAGATATCATTAATCATCATTATCTGAGAAAGAGGTTATCTGATGAGAGGTCCAGTCATGTGCAGACTACAATTTCAAACAATGTATCATGATTACCGTAGAATGCAGCATTTTAAAGAACATACCGTCCTAGCAGCCGTGGAAGTGTACATCTCATTCCATACAGTGTCTGAATCTACCCCAACACCACCACAATTAAGAATACAAAATTTTGTGGCTGAACTCTCTGAAATTCATAAAATAAAAACAATGCATAAGTCTACTTCAAAGCAGAGACTACAATCATTACAAAAAATAATTCACTTTTCTTTTTGCTTCATTAAGTTTTTTTTAAAGGACTGAAAAAACAAAACACTTTGAATAATCTTACACATGGGATGAAGTAGGTATAGATGCTTTTCAATATGACTCAATAGATAAATAAAAGAAGAAAATAGCTAGATCTTTCATTGTCAATTTGACACTCAGTAACGGACAGAGAAAAAAAGACAAGAAAAGGGATAGAATGGGAATTGAGGTGTTCTCTTGAACTTGATCAATCAAATCATGCAAATTAAAAAGGAACATAAAACACATTCAAGCAGGAACTTACCACATAGCTTCTGTCTATTATAAGGATTTCCACCAAATATCATGGAGTATTGTTCTGTGTGACAACTTTGTAATTCTTCCACTGTGGCCTTGCGAGGTCGTACTTTCTGTAGAGGCCCATCATTGAATTTTGATACAATTAATTACGGGTCGCACAGACAAAATTTAAAAGAACTGGCAGATCCAAATAATCCAGAATAAACAATCGTATGAAGATTTAATTAACAAATGGTTAGCCAATGGGCTGTCAATTCCTTTTCATTATAATTGAATGGTGAGTTTAAGGATGACAATTTCAGCCGCAGTAAAAAAATGTATGCCTTATTCTAACATATGATAACGAAAACAATAATAAATGAAAACACAAGCTTCTTTGCTCAGTTTTATTTGGTTTCCTACGCTATTTAGCTATACACAAATTGCTTGCGTTCTTCCACAGCTCACCTCACAACGACTCTCTAGTCCAGTTTCAGACAACCGGTTCCAAATGCCGAGAATACGTCCAGCATGCTCTAAGTGGTTGGAACTGTCATTGCAAGTACAGCGGTGTTTCAGCATCATTGTGTCGTAGGCTAGGCCTGAAGAAGGAGAGTGATTAAAACAAGTCAGCAAGTTGCCCAGTTGAACGTAATTTTCTATAGGATCATACGAGTCAAGTTGGTTGACTAAATATGTACTGGCATGTTTGAATGAATAAATATATAAATGTTAAGAGTAAAAAAATGCTATAATATATCTTGGAGTACAAACTACATACGTGTCCATGTAACATCCATATGGTAGGATGGAAACCATCATGTGAAATCCGACTCTCCGTCTCTCCCAAACAAACAAACAAAACCAACAAAAAAACCAAACCCCACCACCACCACCATAAAAATCAAAACAACCTTTGGCAAACATAAAGGGAATGCAACATTCTACAATTTCATTCTAATTTATAACTAACAGGGTGTTAAGACAATGTTAAGAAAGTCTGCACACTATTGGCCACTATTTGATTTGCACCATGTCAGACAACTATGAGTCAAATTACCTGTGGTGAATGTGTAGGAGATGGGTCCAGAATCCTGTGATGACTGGGGTGGGACTGAGAAAGTGACCAGGGGACTGGACTGGGTGCGAGATAATGGCCGGTGATGGGACGGACCTCGTGGACGTACGCGCTGCTGGCTTTCACGGACAGGACTGAGTAAAGACTGAGCCTGATATTCCCCTGTCACCTCGGATATCCCAGACTGGCCACTGGGTGGCGCTGCTGCTGATGATGAAGACGGTGCTGTAGTAGCTCCTGATGGCATGGCCACCTCCTCCAATGCCTCTGCTTCTTGGGATTCTTTCATTTCCTGGGAATAAAATAAACCGCATGGCAATATTATATTATGTTCTTTTTCCCCATGGTAAAAAACAAAAATCCATTATTTCTAAATAGCTCTACAAAGGGCAAACTTTCCACGATAAAAACAAAGATTGGCACCAAAAACCAAATTCATGCCAGGAGCTGTCAAGTTAACTTATGATAGATCTGACCCAGGAAAAATGTCTATGGTTAATTCATTAGCAATGATATACAGTTAGCTCAGGACTTGTATTAGATTTTTAAAACTTCTATGAGGATTAAAGTCATTTTTTCTCTCTTCAAAAATTATCTTCAAGTTGATATATATGGGATACTGA
Organism: Doris montereyensis; assembly: GCA_037039925.1. Lineage (NCBI taxonomy): Eukaryota > Metazoa > Mollusca > Gastropoda > Nudibranchia > Dorididae > Doris > Doris montereyensis. Next base: position 56,874 of record JAXRKP010000808.1, on the reverse strand, counting down.
AACAATATTAAGGTGTGGTAAAACTTGGGCGTTTCAAAAAAAAAAAAAAAAAGTTAAGGCATAGAAGCAAGAATCAACATTAACGTATTAACAGCCACAAAAATGTTAGCCTGCCAGTAATGACGTGGAGAGTTTCTCAGAGTAACAATTTTTTCTAAGAGCTTCAAGAGTGCTACAAACAAGCCTCAAGTTACCTAAAGAAAAGCATCTGTTCAAACTATTCCTATTTGAGGCATTCCATTTCACTATTTACCAGGCATCTAATGCATCATAATTTCATATAAAGAAATTTTTTTTTCCCCATCCTAGAAAAAAGCTCTTTACTGTTGACACAGAATGGGTGGAATGTGTCGCATTAAAAATCCGGTCCCAAGGCTCACCTGGGCTAATTTCACCTCTGTTTCTTCATCTACATTTTCCATATGGCTTTTACTGCTGGTTCTTTGTAAAACAGCTTGGCGGATATGCTGTGGACAATCATGTAAGATACTTTTGTGAGAATTGTACACAAAAAAAGTAATAAAATGAAAATATGCATGGATGAATGCTTGGAGGAATCCAGGATTTATTTCACAATCAGATGGAGATATGAGAGGTTGACTACATAGAAGCATGGGAAAACAGAAGGCTGATAAATGAGAATGAGAATGAGAGAGAGAGAGAGAGAGAGAGAGAGAGAGAGAGAGAGAGAGAGAGAGAGAGAGAGAGAGAGAGAGAGAGAGAGAGAGAGAGAGAGAGAGAGAGAGAGAGAGAGAGAGAGAGAGAGAGAGAGAGAGAGAGAGAGAGACAGACAGACAGACAGACAGACAGACAGACAGACAGGGACAACAAAGAGATAGACAGAGAGGGAGGAAAGACAGACAGACAGAGACCAGGATAAAGAAAGATAGAGAAAGAAACAAAGGACTATACAAAAAAAAAAATGGAAGATAGACTAAGAAACGCTTACTTGTTTGACATAAAGCGTCTGATCCTTGAAGTACTGGTCATGTTGTTGCTGATGCAGAAGAAAGTTGGGCTGTTGTTGCTGGAACACACCCACACCCACACCCAAAGGTAAAGGTGCTGAATGTGTTCTGCCAAGCGGCCGATGTCTGAAAAGAGGTAAAACAATTTGTGATGACAAGTCAACAAATGTCATGACAGTCAGATGAAGAGGGAAGGATAGGAATGGAAAAAGCTTTAGAAGACATTAAAGGAGGGCCCTGTAAAGCCACAGAGCCCTTTCAAAGCAGTTTGATTTGTCTCTCTCCTTACTTCTACCCTGTCCACCATATGCAGTGATCTCAGGGTGACTCAAGAGGAAAAAGCAAGTTGAAAGATATGTGAAAGAGGCATGAAGGAGAATCTATAAGAGTGCCCGCCAACCACCCAACCTTCAAAGCCAGGTGTGAATTCAGGCTTTCGTAGCGTTAAATTGGAACAAACGACACGAGAAAATCTTCTTAATAGGACATAAAGTTTTGTTTTAAACAAGAAGAGTTCACATTAGGTGTCATTTCAAGTTGAAGTGCTGCCGAGCATCTTGATTCAACTTACTGCACAGTATCTTACTTATTAAAAAAAGAAAATCCCACCTACAGTTTCTATTTGTTCAGTAACAAAGACTTGATCTATTGCCCTTTCTCTTTTTGCACGATTGTTGCATATTGATGATGCATTTATTTCTGATGAGATGACTTTCTATGAGGACACCGGTATAAACTAATCAACATACACAGAGCTTCAAACAAAAAATAAATAGAATAACCATCAAGCACACTTACCTATGCAATCTATGGGAGGTGTGAGGAGCTCCAGAGACTGGAATGAAAGGACTAGCCATAGGGGAGGAGCCTTGAGGCCCAGATGGCGACATCTTGCCTTGAGATGCCAGGAAGGCGGCCTGGGCAGAGCCCGGAGAAAATTCACCTTCTAAGCCTGTGTAAGCAAGCAGACATAGACAAGGATAGGGGAATGGGAAAAAGATAATGATTGATTGTAACTAGTCAAAAAATGACACCAAAGATATCTTATTCAATTTTTCCAATAATTTTCTTCCTTCCTAAATCAATAAAGACAGCTGAAATGGAAAAAAAAAACAAACTTTCAACACAGGTGCTAGACTTCACTCAGCAGGTGACTCATGGTTGAAATCTAGCAATGACAATCTCTTATTGGTCTTCTAAGAAAAGCTCACAGCCCTTCTTGTCTTTCTTAATAAAGCAGGAGTGACTGGGTATAGTCTATAAACCAACTTCACAATGGCCGTACACAGGAATGGCATTGCCAATTCATATGCATGAGATTTTATCTCATGGTTATAAAAGCATTTTCAGTGAATGGGTTGTCAAGCCCAGTATCATTGAGGCCGTTAGGTGTGAAAATGTAAATGTCAAACTAGAAACAAAAGTCACAAAATAACAAAGGGGAAGGAGATAATGCTATCAGGCTGCTCCCCAATAAATCTTCAGCACACAAACATGCCATTCAGAGTTCTCTCGCCTTTCTCATACACAGGTGATTTTCAAGTAGGTTTCTCAAAATGAAAGTAAAGCTCCATCTTCTTTAGATCTTACTCACCGGGAAGGGCAGACAAATAGCCAGGCAACGCATTTGGAGGCATTATTGGTGCGGCTCCAGGGGCCATTCAAGGCGGGCTGACAAGGCAGCACGAAAGTCATCTTCAGTGCTAACTGGGGAACCCTGAAGACGTGAAAGATGCAACGGTATTTACAAATGTCCCTCAGAAAAAGCTTTAAAAGAGAATTCTCTTCTATATCTTCGCAGAGATTTAAAGCAAATTGTAATCATCTGTCTTAAACCTTGCAAAAAATTTACATTGATTTATCCAAAAGGACTAACGGCATTATAAAATTAATTAATTAATGACCTCTTTTCCTATTTCTGTTCTTTTTCTTCTTAAATTTTGAACACAGAAATATTTATCCTGTCTTTTCAGCTAATTTCTCCCCTTCTCCCATTCAACTACTGTTCTGTCTGTTTGTATCATACAGCATGAAATAAATGGGCATGAGCCCGGTTCAGGAATGGAATAATATCACAGGAAGAATTTTTGAAATTCATTCAAAACAGCATTGGCCCGAAGAATAGATACTCAGGCAAACATGTGCTAAAAGGCAATGGACGGAATAAGAGAATAAAGCAAGAAAAGAAATATAAAATGACAGCATACATGTAACCAAGTCAAATGACACTGAGATGATTTTTGATTAAAATCAACCAGATCAATTAATTTACATCACCCATTATGAATAATGATCCCAGTAAAAATGCATGAAATAAGCTTTAAGGATGGTTGAATAATGAGGAATAAATTCTTCAAAAGCTACCAGAGTGTGTCGATAATGTTGCTAACGTAAAAATAGCTCTAAGTAAATGAATCAGCTCTAAGGAAGAGAAATGAAAAAAATGCATTTAACTCTGTGAAATAACAGTCTAATGATGTTTATAAGATAATAGGAAATAAACACATCTGTCAAGGTGAGAAAAAGATAGGGGCTTTGTGTGCTAATACAGAGGAAATTAGGTTTGCAGCAACCTTAAACCTGTACCCCCAAGATCTATAATGAACAAAAGATCCCCAGATAAATAGGCCTAATGAGAGGAAGGCCAAGGAACATTGAATCAATACTAATCTGCTATGGCTAGTTGTGATGTGCAATTACAAGGATAATAAATGGAAGTGTGAAAAACCTTTGTTACCGATGCTGATGTTGGTGGTCTGCCCAAAGATATGTTTGGCATGGAGGGAGATGTGTAGAGAAGTTCCGTGCTTGGGTAAGCCAGGTTGGCTTGAAACGGATTAAACATGTAGCCTGCTGCTGATTCCTGTGGGAAAGGCATAAAAAACAATAGTTGAAAGAAAAAAACAAACCAAGAACAAAACAATTCTTTTTTTCCTTATTGAAATTTGTCATTTTCATTTCCTTGAAAATGCCTTATGTTTGCTTCTTTCAAAAGATAACAAATAAAACTGAAATTTGCCTCTCTTCCTCCTTTTCAGGACCAGTCATTGTAGTTTTGTTTACCAATGAGCTTTCCTCACCCTAACCAGATTTTAACACTGTAAAACTAGCAATCTTAAACAAAAGACAAAATATAATCCATAAAACAGATAGGGATGATACACACACACAAACACACACATTTATATATGTATATACACACACACACATATATATATGTATATATCTATATCATTACACAGCATATTAAGTCATAAGAAAAGGAAACTGGGAACTTGGCGTCTAACCTCCAGTCAATGTATCCATGTATATGTATGAGGATCAATCCGTGTCAGGCCCAGTGATCAACAGGCACTGGCATCCGTAAACACTGCTAGAATAGTAAGGGTATGTCTTCTCTGTGTGT
>JAXRKP010000808.1:30000-47500 GCA_037039925.1 Doris montereyensis | reverse complement strand
GGAAAAGAAGTAGGGGCCACCAGTCGTAGGCAGGAAATAATTATTATGGAACTCAAAGAAACGTTACAGTCAAAGCTAGTGTAGGGTAAAATGTAGGGTTAAACTTTTGCATCGCTTGAAATCCACCCATGGAGAGATGGGAGTATTGAACAGTGCGAGGTGCAAAGTACTGCAAACGCATGGCCGAAATAATGTCGCATGTTCTTGAAAATATTTTTGGGATATGTACATAACACATTCACACCTTCTGGTGCGGTCCTTTCTTGATAGCCCTTTTTTTATTTTGTTAGTTATTTGTGCGAGGGAGCGTTCCTATCCCTAGTTGTCTGTCTATGTTGCCTCTTCCATCGGCCCTTGCAATATTCGTAAGGAAATAAGCTGCAGGTTTTTATTTCGTTTGTGGATAGGTGGTGGTGGTTGTTGTTGGTGGGTGGGTTGTGTTTTTTGTTTGTATGGTGGCAGTTGGGAGTGGGGCGGTGTACATTTACTTCTGTTCTCTTTCACTTGTCCGGCTGCTATTCTTTAAAAGTGAAAGAATAAAGGTATTAATTGGAGTGCCATTTACTGCTTACGAGAAATCATTCTTATCATACTATGAACATTAAAAATAGTACGACAGTTATCTTCATACACACGAGAATTGTGATAATAACAAAAAGAAAAGAAAAGAAATGAAAAAAATGGAGAAAAGAGAGTCACGTATCCCATATACAAACAATGGGACTAATCGGTCTTAGTATCACCAAGCGCCCGAGGCGGTGACAAGATCTGCAATGCATAATGATAAACGTGAATGGATAACAGTGACTTTAAATCAGCTGATCTCCATCCATCTTTTGGGTATCGTATATTTAAACAGCTAACACTAACCGCGACACACCATAAGTGGGTTCTACACGAAAACCGTCACGGGAAAGCCTAGCGTAAGGGTGGAAAGTAGAAAATTGAAGCGTTTATAGATCTCTTCTCCCAAATCTGGAAAAATATTGATCGATACCTGGAGCTCTAATGATACTGCTGATACTGTCATCTTCCAAGCAATCTACAGATAGGCCAAAAATAGACATTGACATCTTCCCTAAATGCGATACTTTCTCGGGGTGCCAGGTTCATGTCCACCACCGACCGATATCATCCTTCGATTTTCCGAACCAGCCATTCGATACCGGCTTCCAGCAGCCAATCATCGAGGGGCCCCTAGATCGCGCGTGCCAAGATGTGGGTGTTTCTTTTTCTCTCGTGCCTTACTCTTGCGGCCCTCGATGGCCATCCTTTCCTCTGAGGCAGATATTATGCAGGTAAAAATAGCCACTCGGCTTTTAATCCTATCGGTGCAATGTGGATGGCGAGACCGAAAATAGAGCTGGGCGAAAAAGCCTGTCGTTAACAACAGTGCCCCTCCACGAAGAACGAACAGAAGGCGAGAGTAAAACGGGAGGGTTGCATGCGGAGGGTGCTCGGTCCTGGAGGTAGTCATTATCAAAGATCTATTTTCAGTCATTTTTCTGGGCCGTGGGCTATTTTAGACACATCGTTTCTCCTTCCTCTTGTCTAGGTCTGAGACTCCGTTTCTTTCCATTTTTGCCAGCTACTTCAAATGTTTTTAAAGTCTTGCTTTTCGCACGCTTTCTTGGCATTCCCCACCGAAAGCCCTTGAAAGAAATTAATTTTGTTCCAGTCAAACGCAAGTCACGACTGAGATCCATAACGTAAGTTACATAGTAAGACAAAACATGCCTTATATTTAGCGCTTGCCCACTTCTATGACCATACGTAGCAATATAATAAATTAATATTAAGTCTCTCTCTCTCTCTCTCTCTCTCTCTCTCTCTCTCTCTCTCTCTCTCTCTCTCTCTCTCTCTCTCTCTCTCTCTCTCTCTCCCTCTCCCCCCTCTCTCCTGCACCTTACTATGGCCGGGCAGCCTTGTTAACTGTACCAGACAGAACCAGACCGCTTGCACACGGGACCTCATGAGCTTCCATCCACCTTTGACCAAACTCGGTACTAACAGGTCTCCGTTAGATCAATGGATGGATTTTACCCAAGATAAAAATAAATCGATGGTCAAATGTCAAGTGGCGTGGGATAGTTAACTATCGACCGAATCTCCCCCCTCTCTCTTTTCTCTCTCCCCCTCTCTTTCTCTCTCTCTCCCCTCCCCCTCTCTCTCTCTCTCTCTCTCTCTCTCTCTCTCTCTCTCTCTCTCTCTCTCTCTCTCTCTCTCTCTCTCTCTAACATACACACAGCGTTTCTGGAAAGTGACAGCTTCATCAAAACATTGCAACAGGGTGGCCTAAAAACGTACTTTAAATGTCACAAAAATAATTGACTGTGATAACCAGGTACACCTACTACAAAGGATTGCCAAAAGCAAGCGTTAATTTGTCCCAAAACAATCTAAATTTCCCTCCCCTTGTCAATTTCGTTCTTGCTGCTTTTCACAAACGTATTCTGGGCATGACATTTGAAAAATCAGACAATTACGTTGGCATACCGACTAAGGTTTGGGAAAGGAGTTCGATTGTTGTTGGAACTGGCATTTTAGTGGAGGTCTCTGTCACTTTCCTTATTCGTCGACAGTGCCGATCGCTTTCCATGCGAAAACAGTTTAATCAATCCATTTTCCTTCTAAAAAAAATGTCGATGTGTTTTTCGAAAACTCCATGTTTGGCACCTTCGAGATCCTTCTCCCAAACAAAACAAAAAAACCAAAACAAAAACAAAAGCAAACAAAAAAAACAAACCCAAAACAAAAACAAAAACAAATCGTAACATATTCTGGCCCTCATCTAATCTACTGGGATTATACTTTACGTCTGGGAATCTTTTCCATCTCCTCCTCCCCCCCCCCCCTATTCTGTCTGTCTGTCTGTCCCTCTCTTCCTCGTTCCCAGTCTGTCTATCTTTCAAGCTGTTTCTGTCGCCACCACCCCTGAAAACAAACCCAAATAAATTACAACCTAACACCCCCCCCCACCCCCAATCCTCATTCCAAACCATTAAAAAAAAAACTCCCCGGCAAATTCGTTATGCCTAAAAATAAAGTTTTACAAAGAATACAGTAACGACTTCTTCCATTGATGGAATAATGTATTGCCTGTACTTTCTTCTATTGATGGAATAATGTATTGCCTGTACTTTCTTCCATTGATGGAATAATGTATTGCCTGTACTTTCTTCCATTGATGGATAATGTATTGCCTGTACTTTCTTCCATTGATGGAATAATGTATTGCCTGTACTTTCTTCCACTGATGGAATAATGTATTGCCGTACTTTCTTCCATTGATGGAATAATGTATTGCCTGTACTTTCTTCCATTGATGGAATAATGTATTGCCTGTACTTTCTTCCATCCGTGCGTCCACTACGCAATGGGCATGGTCATGGTTGAGATAGTGATGAGTTTCGACCTTCTTTTACATAGTTGAACCAGATACGCGTCGTGACTATGATACATATTACAGTATACGTCGTGACTATGATACATATTACAGTATACGTCGTGACTATGATTCATATTACAGTATACGTCGTGGCTATGATACATATTACAGTATACGTCGTGGCTATGATACATATTACAGTATACGTCGTGACTATGATACATATTACAGTATACGTCGTGGCTATGATACATATTAAAGTATACGTTGTGACTATGATACATATTACAGTATACGTCGTGGCTATGATACATATTACAGTATACGTTGTGACTATGATACATATTACAGTATACGTCGTGGCTATGATACATATTACAGTATACTATGATACGTTGACTATGATACATATTAAAGTATATGTTGTGACTATGATACATATTACAGTATACGTCGTGACTATGATACATATTAAAGTATACGTTGTGACTATGATACATATTACAGTATACGTCGTGACTATGATACATATTACAGTATACGTCGTTGACTATGATACATATTATATATATTACATATTACAGTATACGTCGTGACTATGATATATATTACAGTATACGTCTTGACTATGATACATATTACAGTATACGTCGTGACTATGATACATATTACAGTATACGTTGTGACTATGATACATATTACAGTATACGCCTTGACTATGATATATATTACAGTATACGTCGTGACTATGATATATATTACAGTATACGCCGTGACTATGATATATATTACAGTATACGTCGTGACTATGATATATATTACAGTATACATCTGACTATGATATATATTACAGTATACGTCGTGACTATGATATATATTACAGTATACGTCCTGACTATGATATATATTACAGTATACGTCTTGACTATGATTTATATTACAGTATACGTCGTGACTATGATATATATTACAGTATACGTCTTGACTATGATATATATTAAAGTATACGTCATGACTATGATATATATTACAGTATAGTCCTGACTATGATATATATTACAGTATACGTCTTGACTATGATACATATTAAAGTATACGTCGTGACTATGATATATATTACAGTATACGTCTTGACTATGATATATTAAAGTATACGTCGTTGACTATGATACATATTACAGTATATGTCTTGACTGTCATATAAATTACAGTATACGTCGTGACTGTCATATATATTACAGTATATGTCATATATTTACAGTATACGTCGTGACTGTCATATATATTACAGTATACGTCGTGACTGTCATATATATTACGGTATACGTCTTGACTATGATACATATTACAGTATACGTCCGTGACTGTCATATATATTACAGTATACGAGGTGACTATGATACATATTACAGTATACGTCTTGACTATGATACATATTACAGTATACGTCGTGACTGTCATATATATTACAGTATACGAGGTGACTATGATACATATTACAGTATACGTCCTGACTATGATACATATTACAGTATACGACAGTGACTATGATACATATTACAGTATACGTCTTGACTATGATACATATTACAGTATACGAGGTGACTATGATACATATTACAGTATACGTCTTGACTATGATACATATTACAGTATACGTCCGTGACTGTGATATATATTACAGTATACGTCGTGACTATGATATATATTACAGTATACGTCTTGACTATGATACATATTACAGTATACGTCGTGACTATGATACATATTACAGTATACGTCGTGATTATGATACATACTACAGTACACTCACAATATGACTTGAAAACATGCACTGACACAATGTGCAGAAACCCCAGGATTGTGTGCGTGATATAATAATATTATTTAGTTTAGCGACTGAGGCCGTGTTATATGAGATGGGGGATTGGTGGAATCAGTGTAGTGTTGAAAAAGCGTGAGGCAAAGTTACAACTGATTAATGAAAACGGTGACAGGAACAGAAAATACGATGAAAGGCAAGAGTGATGAGGTTGGGGGGTTAAGGCAAAGGAAAAGGACAGCATAGGTCAATAGATAGACATTTGGATAGATAGATAAATGTAAGTATGTATGTATGGATATATATATATATATATATATATATATATATATATATATATATATATATATATATATATATATATATATATATATATATAGATAGATAGATAGATAGATAGATAGATATATATATATATATATATATATATACATATATATATATATATATATATATATATATATAGATAGATAGATAGATAGATAGATAGATAGATAGATAGATAGATATATAGATAGATAAATAGATAGATAGAAATATAGATAGAGAGATAGCCAGATATGTACGCTGTACATAGATCGATGTGAAAACGAAGAACTTTACAAACAAGTATTATCTTAAAATCCGCCCACCCCCTCCAGTAGTAAATCAAAAACAAACAGTGCACACATATATACAATGACATATAGACAGAGTTGAATAGGTTCGAGAAGAGTCCCTCGAAAAGAACATCAACAAGGTGACTACAGGCCACGAACGGACAGCAGGAAGAAGCGAGGGATGAAGCTTGTACATACGAGGGTAATGACAAGGATCGTCACTAAAAGAATAATATTAAATAATAATTTTAAAAAATAAAAAATTTATAATAATAATAATAATAATAATAATTTATAATAATGATAATAATAATAATAATAATAATAATAATAATAATAATAATAATAATAATAATACTATGAATTCAGAAAGTGAAAAATGTCAACATTTGGGATTGGGATTCAGGCGGCAGTACATGTAGTAGAAAAGGAGATGGCGGGCTCTGAGGCCTGAACCAAGGTGAAGGACACGTACTTGCCAATGGGGTCTTCCGCTTCAGGCCCAGAGGCCCCTTGTCCTCCGGCCTACCAAGGGGCTGTGAGTGATGAGCGCACGTCGCACCTCCTTCTTCTGCTTCAAAGCAGATCGTAGCTTTAGTATGTTGGATTCGGAGGCTGAAAAAATGAGAAGGTTGAGGGGGAAGGTTGTTTCATGCAGGACAAAGGCTACAAACGTCAAAGACACACACACACACACATAATCATACTCATCATCATATTATCATCGTTATCAAAATAATCCCCTACTAAATTCAATTGGCAGTGAAGAAAACCCCAAACATTTAACCAAATTAAAAAAAACAACACATACTGGCGCACCTATTCACAATGGTGTGGACACACACACACACACACACGCATACACAAACAAATCAAATACACACACCCCTGAATGTACATAGATACAAAGCAGATAAAACAAGAGTAAACAATTAAACTTGCTTAATGTTGACCTCAATGTACAACTAGTTTAATTGCTTATCGCCATGAGAGTAGAGATGTTCCTCCTATTGTCATTATCGGCACACGTCGTCTGAAAACTATGATGCGACCCCTCATTGGCATCTCTATCGTTAACGTGGTGTCCGATTCAATACAGAGTGCATGGTGGTGGCACCCTCATTTTCTGAGAAAACCGTCAGGAATGACTAATGCAATGTGTACTATGACTAACGCAATGTGTAATTTGAGCGACACTTAAAAAATCCACCGTCGTTGTTCTAGCGCGGCGCAGTCTTTTGTCTAAAGGCAGGAAGCAATATGACGTACGTTTTAACACCTTGCTTGAGATTCGTTGATTTGATGATACATGATGCGCCCTTCCTTCGGGATGGCAACACATACTTCATGTAAACCACGAACAAACCATTTGATGTTTTGGCCTCACCGTGACTCTCTATGCGACGTGTAATCAATGCATGGAATGTCTGGTTCAGCTGCACTCGATTTCATGGTACGTGTACTATTCTTTTCTGAGATGCGGTCAACAGCATGAAATGTATGTACCGCCAATCAAATCAGAAGAATATACCATGGTGATAAAGAGCCCCCGGAGGACCAAGACACACAAGGCATTTTTGGGGACGTTGACATGAACTCCTGAAAATGCAGATACTACCTCATTTCCTAAAGTAACTAACAAATCTCTCCCCCCCCTTTCCCTTCCACGCCCCCACGCTCATGGAAAAAACCCAACCCTAAAAACCCTAAAAGCCTATCAATCTATCACCCATCCCCAGACGTCCCATCACGTAAACATAAATAGCCTCTACCTCAACCAACCACAAAACAAACAAAAAAAAACAACACACGACAAAATAATAACCCCATCCCAAACCCCCCGAAAAACAAAATAAAACAACCCAGCCCAACACACATAAAAACAACAAAACAACCCCCCTTCCCCAACCTATAAAAAAAAAGTCCACACGAACAAACTAGAAAAGAAGAGTAATAAACCAAGAATAATACTGACAAGGACGCATATCTAACACGTCCCAAAATAGCTGATCTATGTATCATTTTCAAGAGCCAAAAAATGTTCACCTTTGTATTTAAACGAGGTGGGAGGGGGGGGGCCACAAAGACTTCAGAACTTCCCCCTCCTCCCCCCCCAAAAAAAAATATGTGAGAAGATGGAGAAAAGTACACAAGTACTGGAGAAGAAAAGAAAAAAATAAGGGGGGGGGGGGGATATTTTACACCCAAACTCGATGCTTACTTTAAGTAATCAACTAAAGTGCACACTCTCGGAATTCCTCAACCCATGTCGAGCAGGTATTTTCACCGTTTCATCTTCCCAGACAACAGCGCCGAGACTCACGTTTAGAGCCGATAACAACTCGAAGATCCGGCGCCCGTTCCATTTCCCTCCCACCTGTCTCGTACGCATTCCTCCAGGCCCTCCCCGCCTTGAAATTCCAGCTAGCGGTTCCCATTTTTTTCCTTCTTTCACGACGTTTCTCCCAACAAGTTTTAAAACTTGCCCATCTAAACATACGCATGGAGGCATTCTGAAAAACCGGAGGAAAAATAAAGGAGGGGGGGGGAGGAGGGAGGCGGAGGGGAGAACTGGTATCCTCCATGCTCATCACCAGGTAAGCGCCACGTCTGCCTCCATCTGGAAGAATGCAAATGAAACCGATTCCACTCCTCACCATAAAGGTTAGTTTGCCCGTCCAAAATGTCGCTGAGCGAGATGAATGGGCGAGAACGGATACAAATGAGCACCCGCGAAATAAATAAAATAAAAAATCAATAAAAAATCCTGACAAAAGCAGTACCCGATTTACTAGACATGATAAATATCTTGTTTCCAAAATGGCGGTAGAACCAGAATCTCTACCGGCATCTTATTAGTTTTAGCCGCGTCAAACAGACGTTGGGATCTCGTAACTGATGGGAAGCTGTGACTTGAGTTTTAAAAAGCTGAGTTCTTAATGTACTTCATAATATTATGTAAACGGGCTGCTCAAAATGTATAATTTATTATTTTTTAAAAGGAGCATCATGATAGTCTGCCATAATGTATAATTCATTATTTTTTAAAAGGAGCATCATGATAGTCTGCCATAATGTATAATTCATTATTTTTTAAAAAGCATCATGATAGCCTTCCATAATGTATAATTCATTTTTTAAAAGGAGCATCATGATAGTCTGCCATAATGTATAATTCATTATTTTTTAAAAGGAGCATCATGATATGCCATAATGTATAATTCATTATTTTATAAAAGGAGCATCATAATAGCCTGCCATAATGTATAATTTTATTTTTTTAAAAGGAGCATCATTAGCCTTCCAAATGTATAATTCATTATTTTTTTAAAGGAGCACCATGATAGTCTGCCACAATGTATAATTCATTATTTTTTTAAAGGAGCACCATGATAGTCTGCCACAATGTATAATTCATTTTTTTATTTAAAAGGAGCATCATAATAGCCTGCCATCCCTTGTGGGTGCACGTAGATTTTTCTGAGGGTGTGAAGCACTTTCCTAACGAGTATCTTCTCATACTAACATACTGCACTCGAACCAAAACCGTCGACAATTTTGTCAACCACCCCTATCCATATTGCAATCTTCACCAACACGGAATTTCCTCTTTCTGCTTCATACTTCGTACTGCTTTCAGAATAAAATAGTCACGGATTCTACATGTGCATTATGAACGCAATTATTTTGTTCAATAAAGTATTCAGAGAAATAACTATTGCTATCGAGTGAAGACACTTTCTGCATGGCTGATCAAGTCCGATGCTCCAAATGACGATCATCTCAGCGTAATCAGATCTTACAAGATCGTATTTTTCGTCAAATGATTACGTATCGATAACGCAAGGGGCTCATCGTTAAATAAATGACCCTTAGCTAATAATAACCTCCTTTCTTACAAATAACACAAACAAAACACGTCTGCAGGATACACACTTCTCCCATTCCCCTCTACAAACAAACATAAAAAACAAACAAACAAGCAAAACAGAAACACAAATAAATGAAGTGAAACACACCAGGCACTTTACACAGACATGATACAAAGAGATCGCACTTTCATCCACTATAACAGATGAAAACGAAAAGACAAAACACTTTCATGTTAGCACAACATCCAGGAGGCAGTCTCGTTGTTGTTTGTTGTTGTTGTTCCACCAACAGGCAAGCACCAGACTTGTTAACAGAGGACATGTGTAATCTCACTGCTATCAAATCATCTCACACGTCCAAAACACCGTTCGCCATCCATCCATTCAGGCAAACACGTCACCACAGCACAACGTAAACGTTGACCAGGTATGGCAGTCATCCGTTACCTCAACACAATAAATTTCATCAAACACACCCCCCCCCCCCCCCGCTAAAAAAAAAAAGAAGATAGGAATTTTGACAGAAGACCTGCTAACTAAAATGTATTAGTAGCCATCTCTATATACTTTTAACGAAAACATTATTGCTTTCAAATGACTTTCGTTATTACAGAAACAAACCCCACCAAACAAGAAATAGGTTGGTCAGTAATGTTGGGTTGAAGATTGAAATTTCAATAGAACAAATGCATCTCAAATGAGCAACAACACAAGTACCCATGCAGTATCAGCGGGCATTCGACACAGACAATGCTTAATGAACTGAATCAGAGAGGGGGTAAAATAAAATAGAGGCTGAAGATGCAATGGATAAAGACAGAAACAAAAACAAGAGAGGCTAAAAAGTAAGAAATAAAAAAGATTCAGACATATGGATAAAGATGCAGATAAACCAGAGAAGAAGAAGACGATGAAATAGGGTCCTGCAATGGCAGTCCAAGGAAATGATCAATTGATGAAAGCAAATAGAAAGAAAATAAGGAAACAGGTAAAAATAAGAGAGTGAAAGAGAAGATCAAGAAAACTATGAAAAGAAGTCACATAACTGGGATGGGAGTCTAACACCCGTGCACACTAGCCATTCTCTTATTGCAATCAGAAGCGAGGTGATTCCAGCCCTACAGCCGTAAGCCACACCTCCCTACCGACACGTTCTAAGCCCATGTCCCTTCAGCCATAAACAAAAATAATGCCTAAAAATTCTCAAAATGAGAAACTCTCTAATTCAAAGAAAAACAAAACAAAAAAACACCTCAAAACAAACACAAAACCCTTAAAAACAACAAACCTGTGCCAATTAAGAAGTATATTAATCACCCAGCTCTCTACTAAAATTGATACAAGGGCTTATAGCTGCATGTTGAAATTCTTGTATATAACGTCCTCAGGTTAGGAACAACTACATTTACACTCCCTGGCCTGCTTTGATAAAGAAGCTACATTGTCAGACGTACCACTTTAAGCCTTACAAGCATAATGACCACAACCCCACCCTAAAAATAAATGTATAAACATGACGCCAACATTCGTTAAAATCTACTTTATACCATGTCAATATATTATGCCCGATGTACACTAGGGATCCTCCCTCCCCGAAGTCTAGCCAAAGATTTTGACCATGCTTACTGAGAGCTGACTTCATCAGAGAAAGGCTAGAAGACAGGCTGCTCATTTCTGAGGCATTGCGATAAATAAATAAAAAGTCAGCGGAAAGAGATGGTGACTCCCTGCGGGTCAGAAAACATGAAACGCTATGCTGTGAACTTACCTGTCTTTCTCAACGGAAAATCATCTTCATACTTGGCCATAAGGTGGTGAGCATAAGGAGGGGACAGGTTTAAAGGGGGAGAGCCTTGATCCAGGGATCCCCGGGCCGTCGCCCTGGAAAAGAAAGAGAAGAGAGAGAAGAAAAAACCCTGATCAGAATTTTTCTCATGTTTAGCGTAATCCTATTTTTAGAATGGTACAAACACATTTATGTGATGTCTCCTTCTCCCCAGAAACTAGGCTCACAGACATGATATCATACATCACTAGCTGGTCATTAAAAAAAAAAAAAAGAAGTTATTTCAACTGCAGGGGGAGTCTACTGAAAATGTAATGCAAGGCATGTCTTGACTTCATTTTGACCATGTCCTCCACAGTATTCACAATAAAACTGGATGAATGGGGCGGACTCATTGCTTTTCCCCCTTGACTACACACAATACGTTGTTGTAGGGAAGGGCACTGGGGAGCCTCAAACAGTGTCTGGCACCAAGCAAGTTCCAGGTTAGTATAACCATCTGATATAGACTTTTGAGCTATAACGCTCTTCTCTCTCTCTCTCTTCAGGCACACTATAAGACTCTGGTTTTTTAATTAAAGGCATCTAGGATTTATGCTCGGCAATTCAAAAGCAATGAGACAGACAGGGAATAAACGACTGAAAAAGAAGGGAGAATACGGAGTTGGTAGCCACATAAAATATGGTGTTCCTGACAGTTGTTGAGACTGCGTTGGGACTACTGAGATGAAACACGATGTTGAGATAAAAACATGATGTTGAGATAAAACACGATGTTGAGATAAAACATGATGTTGAGATAAAACATGATATTGAGATAAAACATGATGTTGAGATAAAACACGATGTTGAGATAAAACATGATGTTGAGATAAAATATGATGTTGAGATAAAATACGATGTTGAGATAAAACATGATGTTGAGATAAAACACGATGTTGAGATAAAACATGATGTTGAGATAAAACATGATGTTGAGATAAAACATGATGTTGAGATAAACATGATGTTGAGAGATAAAACATGATGTTTAAAACATGATGTTTAACACTGATGATGACAAGAAACCTGATGTTAACTCATTGAGACCGATGAGACAAATGCTGGATTCCATATCTTTAAGAATTCATTTGATTTGATTTCGTAATGTGACAGTGAGAGGGTGAATAAATCTTTCCCAAAAGAAATATATGCCAACGCTAAAGGAATAATTATACCAACGGCCCGGTCATGATGCAATGCATTCATTCTTGTTCCTGAAAAGGAAGGTTGACTTTCCTAGTTCAAAATGAGCTGGGATGCCAATGAATGTATTTCATGTTCATGTTTCATGCTCAATATTGCAGTATATAATATATGCTTTAAAGGCAACGGTAGCTCAGCCAGAAGAGCGCCTGACTACCGCCCCTGAGGCACGAGTTCGATTTCCAGTCCGGGCACATTTTTTCTGGCCCTTCTGTCGACCCAGCAGCGACATAGGTAGCAAGGTCTATTTAGGCTTGGCGAACGTCAAGGCGGCGTGAAAAGCAATGGCAAACTACTCCATTATGCCAGTATGCCTAGAAAACCAGGGCTCTACTTGCCATTACCCTATGCTCCACCTCAGAGTATGGGAGTTACTTTCCTTACTCTAATCTATGCTTGTCAATTTGTAATTGATGAGCAATCTAGAAAAAGACATTGCTGTAACTCATAATGAAGAAAAGGCAATTGATTACTATTTTCATAATACAAAAACTAGGTAAGAAAAGTAATCTCTTCCCCAGACTGACAGTATTTGAATCAGATACAAAAAGATGAAGATATATAGAAAGAATTACTTACCAGCGACGGGAAAACTGTGGTGGTGAATTGGTTAACTCTTTGACGGCAACAGCTTCTCTGTGTTTTTTTGTCAGCACAAATTCCTGGAGCTTTAACTTGACGGCAGATGATGCAACTGCACCTTAAGAGAAATATTAAAACCAGAGTAAGTTGGGAACAGTGTTTGTAGAAGAATTGCAACTGAGTCCTGAACAGATTGTATTCCTAGAGACAAATGGGGAAAGACACCAAATTGCATCATTAATAAAACATATTCAGAAAAAATAAATGTTAACTGAGGTGGCTACTGTAGCCCATGTAACCTTATTTTAGGGTAAGACAGCCAGACACACAGACTGTCATACAGAGAGACAGGAGGAAAGAGAGAGGGGGAGAGAGAGAGGAGAGAGAGAGAGAGAGAGAGAGAGAGAGAGAGAGAGAGAGAGAGAGAGAGAGAGAGAGAGAGAAAGAGAGAGAGAGAGAGAGAGAGAGAGAGAGAGAGAGAGAGAGAGAGAGAGGGAGAGAGGAGGGAGGGAGAGAGAGAGAGAGAGAGAGAGAGAGAGAGAGAGAGAGAGAGAGAGAGAGAGAAGGGGGAGGGAGGGAGGGAGGGAGAGGGAGGGAGGAGGGAGGGAGAGAGAGAGAGAGAGAGAGAGAGAGAGAGAGAGAGAGAGAGAGAGAGAGAGAGAGAGAGAGAGAGAGAGAGAGAGAGAGAGAGAGAGGGGGGGGGGGAGAGAGCGCGCGCAACACAAGTGGATAGTCCAAAAGTCACATACAAAAACAAAGAGTTATGCTGACCGATAAGAAAGATAAGTGTATAAATGGAAAGTTAAATTCCGAGCTATGCCATTTCCGTGTTGACTTACTTTCCTCATCCTTTGTTTTGTTTTTGATTTGTTGTAGTCTCTCTTGCTCATACATCTCTTTTTCTAATCTCTGCTGTTCCAGATTCTTTTGACGTTCCAAAAATACCTATATAAATAAATAAAAAAGGTCATTGGCAAAATTGGGAACATTGATGTCAGTGGACAATAATTGCAGATGAATTAAGACAAGCAAATTGCAGCTTGTGAATCAATGCTCTGAAAACGGATCCCATTGTAACATACAAAAATATACAACTTATGTAGAATCCAATCTTGGAATGATTTCATAGCAATTAAAAAAGGACACGATTTGTGATACAAGTAAAATGAAAACACAAGACCAAAATCCCATCATTGATAACATTAAATACACAATGCAATACAAAAGAGCAACTGCATCTTAGTAATACCCTCAACCTGTGATTGGGTTGTGTCATAACTATTCTGTAAAACAGACTGCACTACTCTTTCTCTCTCTGTTTTAACTTCGTTGTGGTCATATTCATTTTAAGGGGAGAGGGGAGCCTTCATATAATTGATGCGCTATACTTTGTTTATGTCGCATGCCTATCTGTTCTATGAAATATTTAATTAACAAGACAATTATTTTCATCTTTCTCAACAATCAGCCTAATAACGAAAATTGTAATTTAAAAAAACAACCTGTGTATACGCTCAGAGTTGACAAGAGCTGTCCTATTTCTTTTATTTTTTTTATTCATGTTAGATATTCACCTGTTCACGAACATGGCTTAAAAAAATCTCTTATCATGTAGTGCATGTACGCATTGGGGTTGACCTTAATACACAGGCCGACACCATTAGACTAGCTGTGTTATAGTTTTCTGCCAAGGACTACTATACAGTATAGTAGTCCTTGCCTTCTGCAGATTATAAGAGGGTGGTATCATGTAGTCTGCATGTTACCACCCTCTCCTATTTAAGAAAAAATCTGAAACATACAATACGCGTAATAATAATAATAATAATATTAATAATAATAATAATAATAATAATAATAATAATAATAATAATAATAATATTAATAATAATAATAATATTAAATAATAATAATAATAATAATAATAATAATATTAATAATAATAATAATAATATTAATAATAATAATAATAATATAAATAATAATAATAATAATAATAATAATAATAATAATAATAATAATAATAATAATAAAAATAAAAATAATAATAATAATAATAATAATAATAATAATAATAATAATAATAATAACAATAGTCATAATATAAAGACAGAAAGACAATAAGAAGAAAAAAACTGACAAAAAAGGAAAAGACCCAGTAAATATTCATAAATGGGGGTTGTGGTGGAAGAGAAGGAGATCGGGAGGTAACAATCTAGTCGAGGAAGTGGAGATTGTAATACCATTGGGGCGGGGGGGAGGTATAAATATGCAATTATATATTTACACCTTAGAAAACCAGATGGCTGGCTACGGCTTATTCATTTTAACATGTAAACTCCTTCCTACCAAGATGATGGTTTGCCAGGAAGAGAATAATATCGTGTTGGACTTAGGGTGGGCTGGGGGAGGTGGGCGGGGGGGGGGGAGGGGTTCCCAGCCAGAAAGGCGTTGGTAACAAGGGGATAATTTATGGTAATAACGGAAAGAATTTACAGCTCTTGACTTCAGGTGACATTCAAAAGACATGCAAAGGGAGTGGCCGAGGTGACTTGAATTTAAATAACGTTATAAACGTAATGACTTTTCCCTGTTCTTTGGTTGTATGTGAAACTGTAATTTAGCCATACCGCCAGTCGCTACCACTTCAGGATGGTGGGTAAGACAGCACTTTGTCTTGATTTCTCTTAAGTTCCTTGGGTTGTTTTTTTTGTGCTTAAACTTATGTATTATTATTACATTATTTTTTAAAAATCGGTCAAATCTTCCATTGAATTGTCAGTTAACGTAATTGCGTGGTCAATGAGTGTGAGTGTGTGTCTATGTATGTGTGTGTGTGTGTGTGTGTGTGTGTGTGTGTGTGTGTGTGAGAGAGAGAGAGAGAGAGAGAGAGAGAGAGAGAGAGAGAGAAAAGGAGAGAGAGAGAGAGAGAGAGAGAGAGAGAGAGAGAGAGAGAGAGAGAGAGAGAGAGAGAGAGAGAGAGAGAGAGAGAGGGAGAGAGAGAGAGAGAGAGAGAGGTAAAGTAAAGTTCTTTCGAGGCCACCGACCCATAGTGCTGGAGCTTATCCCGGTTTCTATAACGTGAAGCGAAACAGGTGATAATAATAACCTCCTGGCCAGGACTCTAGTCTGCCGCAGATTTTTACTCCCAATCCAGTGCTTGTACCCATTAACCACCTGTGTAGAGTGGGGAAATGTATATTAAGTGTCTTTCCCCAGGAACACAACGTCGGACCTAGCTCTACCAAGATTTCAACCTTGGACCTCATGATTCCCACCGCTCGGCCATCGACGCTCCTGTATTTGTGTGTCTGTGTGTGTGTGTGTGAGTGTGTGTATAAATAACATACAAGGGCGATGGCACTGGGTGTGGTGGTGCCTAGCCCCTCCCCCCCCCCCCCCCCCGCCCCCCAATAGGCGTAGTTTGACAAACTTGGAGAAACCAATTACTATGTTTAGACGCGAGTTGTTTTTTTGTTTTGTTTTGTTGTTTTTTTTTTGGGGGAGGAGGGGGTATTGGGTAGCATTGATGATGATGTACATGTCTGGACTAAACCAAAATAATTTTGTCACCGAAGTACAAACTTTAGACTTACATCTCAATATCTATACATCCCTCAAATTAGATCCAGATTTAAAATCTACCCAAGGTTCTAGAGCTGTGTATTATTGATCTAAAAGATCAAAACACGAGGCACGTACACATACATCAAAAATTATAAACTGGTAACGTAGAGATACCGCATCAATAAAAAAAACCCAAACAAATACACCCAAAACAAAACAAAAACTATTTATAAGCATAACCCAACATAGATAACCCTGACACAACAACAAAATTAATGACCGCCCCTTCCTCCAATCAAAACTACCCTGAATTAACACCGTCCCATTTCTCCCGAAAAAAGTTCTCTGCCCCCCCACCCCCACACTCGCCAACCAAAAATACCCGTAAGAGCAAACTCTTAAAGAAAAACAAAGCCCAAACCCTGCCAAACAAAAAGACCCCACACCAGTCACCCCCCCCCGGCTCTCGCCCCTCCATTCAACCAAAAAAACCAACAACAATACCAAAAAAAACATGAACATCTGAGCGTTTTTCGCTTCTAAAACCTGCAGCTCATAAAAGATTTGTTTTTAATGCACCTAAGTTGAGTGAGGAAATCAGAGAGGTGTCTTCCTAAGACCACAGCGTTATGAAAAGAA
>JAXRKP010000808.1:15000-27500 GCA_037039925.1 Doris montereyensis | reverse complement strand
AGACCTATACGATTTTCTTCTATCAAGCAGATATTTTAAGACAGATGTAAAATCAGCATGGATGCGTGGAAATCACACTGACACTGGAAACCGATTGAAATTGTGATTTTAAAAAGACTGGACGAACGACACCTATCCAAGTTTGAAGAGAAGAAAACGTAAATAAAAGAAGCTGCACGAGCGATCTATTTAATCGATTTCAGATTACACAACCTACAATTAGGGACTTGCCAATATCAGCTCCTCTTCTCATAGATTGATTTCAATCAAATTGTCAGCACACATGGCCGATCGCTAACAGACCTAAATAAATGTGAACTTATCTACATCTCCTTATCAGTCTGGACACGATAGTCGGGCCAAGGTTTATAATTTGACGCTGCTTTTCCCTTGCTTCATTCACTGATCCTGCCAACTATGTGCGGTGGTCTCAGGATGAATAAAGAAGGACAAAAGACAAGATGACAGATGAGTGAAAAAGTGAAAGGAAAGAAGTAGGACATTACAGAGCATCTGCCAAACACCCGCATTTGATGATGCACTGCATGACGGCGAGAGAGAGAGAGAGAGAGAGAGAGAGAGAGAGAGAGAGAGAGAGAGAGAGAGAGAGAGAGAGAGAGAGAGAGAGAGAGAGAGAGAGAGAGAGAGAGAGAGAGAGAGAGAGAGAGAGAGAGAGAGAGAGAGAGAGAGAGAGAGAGAGAGAGAGAGAGGGGGGGAGTGAGAGAGTGAGAGAGAGAGAGAGAGAGAGAGATATATAGAGAGAGGAATGTGAGTGAGAGAGAAAGATATATATATATATATATATATATATATATATATATATATATATATATATATATATATAGAGAGACAGAGAATATATATAGAGAGAGAGAGAGAGAGAGAGAGAGACAGAGACAGAGACATAGTATATAGGGGGAGAGAGAGAGAGAGAGAGAGAGACAGAGACAGAGACAGAGAGAGAGAGAGAGAGAGAGAGAGAGAGAGAGAGAGAGAGAGACAGAGACAGAGAGAGAGAGGGGGGAGTGAGAGAGAGAGAGAGAGAGAGGAGAGAGAGAGAGAGATAATTATACACCAACAGAAAGAGAGAGAGAGAGAGAGAGAGAGAGAGAGAGAGAGAGAGAGAGAGAGAGAGAGAGAGAGAGAGAGAGAGAGAGAGAGAGAGAGAGAGAGAGAGAGAGAGAGAGAGAGAGAGTACAAGATAGGCATACGCACATAATTATACACCAACAAAACATGAGATATTCGGGGGGGTAGTTGCGCAAATTTCACTGTCTGGCTGTCGCTTACCTATTGATAAATTCTGCTAGAAGAGTCTTTTCAGTGTTCCACTTGACTTCTTTATACTAGAAAAAAAAATCCACTAATACGACAGTCAAGTGAGGGGATAATAACATTGCCACGGTTAAAGATAATTATAAAATACAATGCGATAACGCTATATCTAAGATATAATTTTAATACAATGTTATACACGGATCTGAGTAACAGGGTATGTCTCTCTTCTCATAAACTTACTATCGCGGGAAAGTTTACATCACCAAGAACTCACCCTTTTAGCTTTGTCAAATGTGCTTTTTTGTTATTGTTGTCGTTGGAGCATTAAGTCCTACTCCACCGGAGCGGCGATCCGAATGTTACCTTGAAATCATTTATCCGAAAACTGAGTGAGTGACACCACACGAACAACCAGCCAAGAAATGACATCTATGATAACATTCATCCAGTGCGAATATCGTATAGCCGTGTCATTAATAACACACGCAATGTAAACACGCCCTAGTTTCCTTACAGCTAAACTGGATAATCGCGAAGTAATATGTCAGGAGATTGTAGCAGGAAAAGAAAATCACACAAACACGATCAATGATGTACGCGAAAACCTTTTTTCTCTTTAAATCTTCACAACTACTTGAAACCAGCAGAGTGCGAAAAGATGAATAAATCACAACCCACTGACATAAATAAAGAACTAAAGCTACTACTACTGTTGTTGTTGCCACTGTCTGCCGACGCTGACACCTAGGCGACAAAGATGCCGAACCGACACCGTTTGCGGCCAGCTCCCTGCACGACACGTCTTGTCCTCACGGGGTTGGAATAGACCCACACGGGGTTGGAGTAGACCCAAATCCTGACACCCCATACCTTGTATCCGTAAACCACGACTCACTCCCTCTTCGTCACTCTTCTATATTCCCCCTGCAGATGGTGGGGCAATTATTCGGGATCCCAACCGCGCGCCTCACGCGATTTTCCCTCTCCAAGTCCAGTTAACTAAAAATATACCTTCGTCGTTACGTTGCCCTTTGCAGCTGTCCGCGCTACTTGAACCCCCCTACGCTGTATAACAAAATGGACTCGTCCGAATCACAAGGGACTTGGTGGCCGTTTATTCTGGGCTATAATTAGACACACTGGAGCTAAAAATAACGGTTGACCTTTTTCACAACAGAGTAGAGAGAGAGAGAGAGAGAGAGAGGGAGGGGAGACGAGGATGTCGAGTCATGTCTCCCGGACGTGAGCGCGGGCGTTGACGGATGAAGGAGTTGGTCGGCGATCGCGGACAGACGGAGTGAGTCGAGTTTTAAAGTTACTCAATATTTTATGTCAACGGATAGATACACTGTATGCGCTAAAGTGATTATTTACAAAAGACTAAGGTGTTTTCGTTCATTCGTAAATTGAGTAAGCGTTTGTGGAACGATGCGTTTAAAGATTTTGGATTTATGTATTTGATATAGACTAGATGTAGGAAAGAAAAGAGAAAATGGGATTCGACTTGCTTCGAGACAAAACACGAGAGAGGTGAGGTTGGACGAGCAGTTGAAGGGAGGGCGACGGATGTGAACGCAGGAGATTCAGGAGAGAGTATGTACGTGAGAGAGGAAAGGAAAGATAGGGGAGGAGGGGGGGACTTAATGATCGCAGACGTGGTACCAAGTCCATCGATCGCAGGTCGTTAAAAGTGTAACAGTTCTACATGAGGACTTTGGCCAGGGTACGATGTGAGATGCCCGGGAAAGGAGAAAAAAGGAGGAGGGGGTAACAGGTGTAAGAAGAGCAGGAAAAGAACATAGATAAGGGATGATAGTAGGAAGAACAAGAATAATAATAAGTATGACTTAAAACGTAAATGGACGCAAAGAGTATGTTGTTTAATTTTGAAGAAATTCGGATGATAGAAGGAGAAGTAAACAAAGACTCAGAAGTTGAGGGCCGTGTGCAGCGCAACTTGACAAGTGTGTCGGCTGCGGTTGAAAGAACAACTTAAATCGACCATAAGGTACAATGATGAATACCTAGTAACACGAGTATGAAAATAAATACAGGAGTTTTCCAAGCAGCAAAGGGGGGGGGTGGGGGCGGTGATGAGCGCCTCGTCCTCGATGAAACCAGCAAGCGGCGACCTGATCGCTCTGCCCCAGAGCAATCTCCGTGCATTTTTGAAATGCCTCCAAAAAACCTCTTAAACGCAAGTGGCATTCCAAAAGAACGTCGAAGAAGACAGTTGCCCGAATATCTCGATTCCTCTCGCATGCTCGCTCAGCACGTGACGAAGATCAAGACGGCGCGAGGATTGAAACAACAGGGGGAAAGAACGTTGTGGGTGAGGAGTTGTCTTAGGATGTGGTTAACCCCCCCCTCCTCCTCCTCCTTTCCATCACAATATGCAGCGATCTCATTATTATCGCTATGTAACTAGATTCTAGTAACTAAGACTGAAAGCCATCAGTGGATCTTGAAAAAAAATTGGATCTGGGGTGCGGCTTTTGATTTGAATATTATTCTCCAGGTACTAAAGTTCATGCTTGTACGTCAGAGTTAAACACACGGATCTTCAGGAGTTGAGTTGTAACAAGCATCTCAACATCAAGCCTATCACAATACGCGCTTGAGAAGAAACAAAGAGCACCGAGAGCATCATTTATGCCTGTCAACGTTACTGAAGAAGAATAGCGTGAATAGGAGCTGAAAGGAAAGAAGAATTGTTCCAGCAGACTGCCACCAAATACGAATCCCCCTCAAAGCTGGCCCACAATGAACACACAAAAAGGGCGTCACGGCGCCTGAAGGAACCAACCACCTTGGAGGAGGTAGAGTAAAATTAGGTTACTGATACCCCAGTTTTGATGACTTTTGTGAGACACGGCGGGGTGACTCGGTTTTAGAGGCAAGGCATCGACCTCTCAACCAAACGGTTCGTGGGTTCAAGCCCGGCAGGTTGAATAGTTTTCTCGGAGTCCCCCACCCCCCCCCAGTAAAACAATGCCTCCTGCTTTATCAAGGTAGGAAAATCGACACCTAGTCCCACCGGAGACGGACGATCAAAAAGGAGGTCACTGCACAGACGACATAATGATTGATCCCTCGGATGTTTACAGGGCAGTCGGGGCAAAAATAAAAACCGTAACAAAACCCCATGAGATCACGTTAGTTTTGAATGTGGGTAAACTCAACCATCCTCTCTCCTTCATCCGCCTATTCTTATAATATGTTTTAACATTTAGCATTCAAAAATAAGCCTTGAACAAGAGTTCAACCTGAAGGAATTATGAATGTCACTAAGAGAAATCGTGCGAAAACTCATGTTTACTACACTTAATAATACTTAATAATAATAATAATAATAATAAAATAATAATAATAAAAACAATACTATACTACTACTACTACTAACTACTAAAACTACTACTACTACTACTACTACTACTATAATAACAACAACAACAACAACATAATACCATCAGAAGTGATACAAAACAATGTTTGTCCTTCGTATCACTCCACTGCTTAACTAATCGAAATTTGCCTCGTCCACCATCGTGGTGATCCTGGTGGTGAATTTAGAGGAGACAGTAAGATAAAAAAGAGAAGTGAAAGAGTAAAAGGAAAGAAGAAGGACCTACCAGCAGCGCCCGCCACTCCACTGCCGTGCTATTATGGGGGGGGGTGGAAGTGAATGTAGATCTAATAATATTATAAGAAAGCATGGGAGAGCAAGACTTTAAAAAAATCTCTTTATTCTGAGAGAAACCCACGACACGGAACGTCACCCGAACACAGCGTGTATTTTCCCTCCTCTCGCGTGCTGATGAAAAGTCGTTCTGGACAAGATTATCAACAAACGACGTTATAACGTTAACTACACACAACATTTTGAGAACATATTATTATATTCCTGGATGACACGTTAGTAGGTCATAGACCGAATCGAAGGCACTTTTATCGAAACGATTATAATGTTACTAATTATAGAAATATGCTCGAGCCGTGTTGGAGGTGTGGCGAAGGTGAATCTAAAATTATTATTCTTTAAAAAGAGGTCATAGACCGTGTGTTTACATTGCCGTGTGTTTACATTGGCCGCCAACCCAAACCTAATCGTGGCCAAAAATACGCCGATAGTATTCGTCGTTGATGCAATCAAACATCCCTTACAATCAAAGAGATCTAGGTCTAGAGGCCATCCTAATAATATTATGTGTCCTGGCGCCTCCCGCAGAAACGTTTAGGGTATTTCTATTACAAATAATATCACACCTAAAGTTTGTTCCATCATTCACGCGATAACAATAATACATTGCAAATAATAGCAGTATTATTATCGTCACCATCTTAAGTTTGTATTATAATTCACGCAATAATAATAACAAGAAATTGCGAATTTATATCATCATTTAAGGTTTATGAAGTCGTAAACACATTTGTAGCAATACAAATTATCATTATCATCTTCTTAAATTTGTCCCATTCACGCAATAATAATAAGAAAACGCAAATAATATCATCATCTAAAATCTCACCCATCATTTACGCAATAATAATAAGAAATTAAAATTATACACATCATCTAAAAAATGTCCCATCGTTCAAGCAATAATAATAATAATAAGAAGAAGAAGACGAAGAAACTATATTTATTTCTTAATTCACCGAAAATCAATGCTCATCACCGAAGCACGGAAAACAGTATCCTTTTTTTTTTTTTTTTTAGAAAGGTGGAATCTGCCAGTTGTTACAATAACACAACCGACTTTCGCTAATTGATATCTATTTCTGGTGACACTGACCGATTACGGAAATGATGTCAAGCGTGAGGGACGCATGTATTGCATGTACATGTACTGACAAAATGATCGTATAGATAATGACTGTGCTTCAATGAAATTTATCCTATTCATAATATATGGGGAGAGTGATCTCAGGGTGAATTGACAAGGAAACAGCAGGATGACTGTAAGTGAAAGGGTAAGCAGAAAAGAAGTAGGACCTACCAGCAACGTCCGCCAACCACCGGATCGTAGAGATAAGAGAAAGAACAGTCTTTTCCTGCTAAGAAAAAAGCGAGACAAGCCCACAAGAAGAAGGCAGCTGAGCGACGGGACCGAGACAGGGAGACCCTAATTCAAGTGCCCCAAGAAAAAGGCAGTAGAGCGACGGGACCGAGACAGGAGACCCTAATTCAAGTGCCCCAAGAAGAAGGCAGTAGAGCGACGGGACGGAGACAGAGAGACCCTAATTAAGTGCACCAAGAAGAAGGCAGCAGAGCGACGGGACGGAGACAGGAGACCCTAATTTAAGTGCCCACAAGAAGAAGGCAGTAAAGCGACGGGACGGAGATATGTAGACCCTAATTTAAGTGCCCCAAGAAGAAGGCAGTAGAGCGACGGGACGGAGACAGGTAGACCCTAATTAAGTGCACCAAGAAGAAGGCAGTAGAGCGACGGGACGGGACAGGTAGACCCTAATTTAAGTGCCCACAAGAAGAAGGCAGCAGAGCGACGGACGGAGACAGGTAGACCCTATTTGCACCAAGAAGAAGGCAGTGAGCGACGGGACGGAGACAGGTAGACCCTAATTTAAGTGCCCCAAGAAGAAGGCAGTAGAGCGACGGACGGAGACAGGGAGACCCTAATTTAAGTGCCCCAAGAAGAAGGCAGTAGAGCGACGGGACGGAGACAGGGAGACCCTAATTTAAGTGCCCCAAGAAGAAGGCAGTAGAGCGACGGGACAGAGACAGGGAGACCCTAATTTAAGTGTACCAAGAAAAAGGCAGCAGAGCGACGGGACGGAGACCCTAATTTAAGTGCACCTAGAAGAAGGCAGTAGGGCGACGGGACGGAGACCCTAATTTAAGTGCCCAGTATACCGCTGGAAACAGGGAACTCGATAGTTCAGAGACATCTTATCGCGCTTTCCAACAAAATGTCGTGGGTTCAAGCCCCAATAGGTTTAAAGTTTTATCCAGTTCGTTGTTTTCTCCCCCCCCCCCCGCGAGTAAAACCTGTCCTCCCTGGTCCAGGTAGATGGATCAGTACCTAGTGCCATCGGAGACGGACTGTAAAAAAGGAGGTGCCGTGTGCAGATCACAAAAATCTGCGTACGTTAACGATCCCTTGGCTGTTTACTTGGCAGTATGGGCAAAATTCAAAATCCCACCCAAAAATCCCAGAATCGTCGTAGTTGTGGATGGGGGTAAAATACGAACAAACAAAAAAACCACAGGGAAATAAAAGGGAACAAAACAAAGAGGTTTCGCATCAATAAAGAAATGAAGTAATAAAAAGCCCATGGGGATGAATGGTGGGAAAAGAGTGAGGAGGGGGGAGGGTGATGCCGTAAATAGACTGGGTGTTTTCATCAACTATGTAGACCGTGAATTACGGTCATCGCTTCAACGGTGAAATCCATGAATGAACACGGAACAGAGACAAAAACAACAAAGAGGAAAGCTAAAAGTAGTACTAACCGAAATAGCAAAACAGTGACAACGGGTGTAAAGTGTTTAATTGAAATTGACCCTGTCCACCAGTGTGGTGATCTCATGGTTAAATTATGAAGAAACAGTAAGATAAAAGAAGTGAAAGAGTAACAGGAAAGAAGTAGTAGGTCGTGGGTTCAAGCCCCACCAAAGGTTGAAAAATGTTCTCAAGTTTTGTTCGAGTACAATCGATCCACCTACCTGGACCAGAAGAGGGGAAAAGGGGCGGGGGGGGGGTAAATTGTACTAAAAAAACCTCGAGAAATGTTTCAGCCGTTGGCGGGCATGAACCCACGACGTTTGGGTTGAGAGGCCGACACTTTGCCTCTGGACTACCGAGTCCCCTGCGCGAGAGGCAACAACAATAAAAAAAAAAAAATGCAATGCACCCACACACAGAGACCAGCAAGCAAGACTCCATCGTGGAGTGGAGAGGAAGACTACTAGATCTAGTACAGACAACACGCGACAGTCTCACCTATTGGCTCCTGGAAGCCCGAGTCCACACTGGTGCTCCTTTGTAGAATTTGTTGCCGCCGCTCGTGTAGTCTGAAGACAGGAAGGATCCAGCACAACCGAACCATGCATCCAATGGAAGGCGATGTGCACAGTGAGTAAGGGGTGGGGGGAAAGGGGGAGGTGGGAGGAGATATAGAGAGAAAGAACAAAAATCAATTATGTTTTGTGACAACAATTGATGTGTCAATGAGATGCAATGATGAGGAAGCTAATGATGGATTATGACACTTAGATGCTGGTGTGACACTTATTGTCGAATTCAACCCAGCACCCAAATATTATCCAAATAACCTTACCCGTTAATCTTCTTACAATTTTGTTTGTTGACCTGTTTAGTTGCTGTTCTCTTTTGGGAGAGGGGTAGGTTTGAGTTGGGGGTAAGAGTTTGTTTACCACTGACAAAAGTATAAACAACAGGTAAGCTGGAAAGATAAGATGCTCCAAAAAAGTTACAGTTCTAGCCCCCCCCCCCCACACACACACACTCCTAAGGTTTCGATTCAACAATTCGTGCTCACGTGAAATATCTCGTGCGTGACTTTTACTGTGAAATTTTAAAAAATCAGTTCCCCATATTTAATAAAATGCCCCCCCCCTCCCCGCTCACCTCCCTCGCTCACTCTCTCACTCTCTCTCTCTCTCTCTCTCTCTCTCTCTCTCTCTCTCTCTCTCTCTCTCTCTCTCTATCTCCGGCATTCACAAGCGGACATAATTAAATCCATTAAAAGCCCAATTCCAAAAGCCTTATATGCATATTCATAAGCGAACAAAATATATCTTAAAATCCCAATTCTAAAAGCCTTATATCGAGACATAGATTAGAAACAACATAGACATGATCTTATCTAGACAAAGTTCATCCGTGTATAGACCACAGGGAGGAGGTGGGGTGTTTCATTAATAAAATAACTCGACACTTTGCTCTTCTCTTCCGGCTCACATTTAAGTCCATACATTGCAGTTGGTGTCAACTGAACTTGGATGTACATGTATTATCAGTCATTAACGAATTCTAACACGTCAAGAAAAGGGGACAATGCAACTCCCCTCCCCCCTCTCAAAGCTAGGAGTCTCTCAACGTGCTGGGCGCCTTTTCCTAGGACAAAACATCGTTCATGGAGACGGTTGCGATTCAAAACCACCACTTATTATAGAAAGTATCATCTTCACCCGCTTATCGTGAGAGAAACATCATCAAGAGTTAAAGTTACGGACACAATTAAAATTTGATGTCCATGTGTTTCATAGGAATTTACCCAGTCCATCATGTTATGCGGTGATGTGAGGGCGAATTAAGAACGTGAGAAAAGAGTAGACAAAATGAATGACCAAAATATATTTTTTAAAATGTCTACTTCTACTACTACTACCACCACTACACCAATGCGTTACTACAAATTTGACATGAGACTTAGCACCTCTATAAGGTGGGTAGAATTTCCCCGTCGACTGCTTGCTATAATCCCTGAGTCAATTACCAGGAGGAAGACTTTTCACTACACAAAAAGTCAATTTGCAATGTGGAAAATCCAGATTCAAATCAGCACGGAATGGCTAAGAAAGAGTTTAAAACTTAAGGCGAGTCCCCAAACCGACAAAAGCTCTTCATGCGAAAACTGTGATTCGCGTGTTTAGTGTCGAAACCGTTACAAATGATCTAATAATAGTGCTCTTGTAAAATTCAAAGCTTTCGACCTAAATCAGGTAATATTTGCATAATATGAAACCACAGTGTTTTGATGTTTGGGTTGATTTCGTTGACCAGTGATTTTATATTTTTTTAAATGAGCTGAAATTTATAGCTATATGAAAGGCTATAGATTTTATATAGATCAGTGGGTGAGCAATCATAAACTTAAAGTGGCAAGACGTCCACTTAATCTTCAGTTTATGGAATCACCTACCTGTATCAACGATTAGGCTAGACATTCGCAGTGTCAAAGTCACAGGGAGAACATTTCCTTATGCTCTTAGTCATTATGTATTATGCCTTTGTGTAGATCGACGTACACAATAGTACGTAGATAGAGAGAGAAAGACATGCATGAAACTATGTCATTTATGGTAAAGAGTGTTGAAAAGTCTATCCTTGTGCTTTATGAATTGTCAAAAAACTTCCTCTGTACGGTGGTTCAATCCTATATGGGCAATAGTTTTGAGAATGTGATTTGATTTACCCACATCCACAATTGGGGTTGGGTTTTTTTTTCCCATATAATCTTATCTTGCCCTGACCGTCCTGCAAACAGCCAATGAGTTTTTAACGTGCATAGTGTTGTGACTGTACACGGGACTTTCTTACTGGAAAACAAAACTCGAGAAAAATGTCCAACCCTGTCGGGCACGATCTCACAACCTTTTGGTAGAAAGGTCACCTTGCCTCTAGACCACGGAGACCCCCCAAACCAAGTAACGTTCCTTCTACGAATTCAGAACACATTTTTAGATTGAGAATTTCTTCAATACTGTGAAAGCGAGACATGACTATTCTTGTTTTCACATGTGAGCTTGTGTGAAAACGTTGTGTGCCAAATAAGTTCGCGCTACTTCAACCGACTACTAAGCCAAATCAAATATCCTTGACCTAATTATAGCATATACATATATATATATATATATATATATATATATATATATATATATATATGTATACATTACATCGTCATGAATTATAAATTTCAATGTTCCAACCAAAAGTAACACAATAGTACGCTGATTTTATGCTACCTGTATGACGACACTGAATGATTGACAAAAAGACCAGACAACAGTTCTTATGCAGGGATAGAGAAACCTTTTATATTGCTCTCAGGTTAAATTCTTGATTGAACAAAGATAGGAATGAATGTGTCATTGAGTAAAATCGTTATTCTTTTCAAGAAAGCTGCCCCCTCCCCTCCCCCCCCCACAATGTTACTCCGTCAAGCGAAAAAGGCATTTGCAAAATCGTGATCCCGATCCGTCCCAGTAATTCAAAATTGTTAAAAGTTTCTTTCTGGGGGAAGGTTTCCCAGTGTCCTTTCGTTCCAGCACGTTTTCTACACACATCCCATCCCCCCCACCATCACTTGCCCCTTATCACCCTTTACACAAGATCATCACAGTGAGGCATGTAATGCAGTATTTATTTCAATCATAATCATGAAACCCAACACTGTCTAGCCTCACCGCGCCCTAGTTAACAGACTTCCGCACAACGCAAGTACAAACAAAACTAGTACATACATTATAGTGTCCCCACACTACCAAGATAATATATGGGTTTTTTTTATCAGATAAATTTACATGAAAAAAATATGAAGAAGAAAAGGACAAATTGAAATTGTATTAAGTTTCAGATGAAAGAAACTTCACTGAGACTCGTATGCCTTGGTTAACGCCAACGCGCTCATCCGGTGTGCAACGTGGCTGGTCTACTAGATCTAGATCTAGATCTAGATCTAACATGAGACCGAGATGGGAAGAAGATGGAAGAGAGTGACAACCAACATACAATATTACGACGTTTTCTCTTTTCATACAATCAAGTGAAATGAATTGGGAGCCCCAAGTAAGGAGTCAACTTGAAAGGTCTCCGTTATGGAAAGAACAAGAACATAGTTATGTTTATAATAACCATAGAAAATGTATTAGTATAATAATAATAATAATAATAATAATAATAATAATAATAATAATAATAATAATAATAATAATAAGAAGAAGAAGAAGAAGAAGAAGAAGAAGAAGAAGATCGGTACCATTTTAACTTACTTCCCTAAAGAAAATTTGCATAATTTTATTAGGGCTGTATTCATCCTGTGTGGGGAAAAGTTTGTGTATGTGTGTGGAATGTGAATTCATGACAGTATTTACTGCTAACCGCCTTTCTTCTTCTTACGTAGCTTGATGTATGAAATTCATATTGTGTATCATATGTAATACATGTATAATATATTTTTTCTTAAAATATGTAATGCGCCTAGAGCCTTGTAGGGATGAGTGCGCAATAGAAATGTGCATTATTATTATTATCATTACCAGACATGAATTGGGAGTTTCCAAACATAGAAACAAGGGTTCTTATACACTTAAAGTGATGATTATATATCATGCACACCTCTTTAAAATGAGGAAATACATCATTGACAATCGTCAAATATGGAGACAATAATATTTACTCACTTTATTATATCAAATCGTATCAGTATTGAATACAGCCACAACTACTATAGTA
>JAXRKP010000808.1:0-10000 GCA_037039925.1 Doris montereyensis | reverse complement strand
AGTCTTGTCTTGTCAGAGGGAAATGATCCTGTCCAAGAGCAGATGGAAATGGCCTTCGTCCAATCAGAGGGAAATAACCTTAGTCCTTCAGAGAGAAACGACCCCTGGTCCTATCTTGGGTGGGGGAACGACCTTGATCAAATCGGAAGTCAGTTAATCATGCCAACACTATACATGTTAAAGATCCCTTGGCTGTTTACAGGGCAATCCGGGCAACATGAAAAAAATCTACCAAACTCCCGAGATCATCATAAGTGTAGTTGTGGGTAAATCAAATCAAATCCAGAATCCAACTCAAAGCTTTGAGAAGGGCACCCAACAAAACTATTGTTTATACTATTTCTCCAACTGGAGCATGTCGTTAACAGTTAATAATATACTACCTCATCAAGTTCACACTGCAAGCCACTCTTCTCGATCACACTGGCGCAAAACTCCAATTTCATATTTTATTCACACCAGCTGCAGAGTGACACTGACTACTTGTGTCCGTAACTCATGCACTTAAGATCATCTTTGTTTGATAAACATCAAAATGTTGCTAAGTGGTCGCTTGCAACCATCGATGGCCAATCTCACCATCATTGCCTGTTTTCCATTCACCCTTGCTAAAAAAATGTTTTCTTCGTTTCATTCAAGATTCAAAAGATTAATTGTCCAAAATAGGCACATCGTTTTGTCAGTTATATTATACAACAAGACAGTCTATATAATGCTAACGAATAACACACTGTGATAACAGTGGAAAGACGTAGCGAGTTGTAAAAGCTGAAATCCATTCCTTCTACTGAATACGGTGATGTCAGTGTGAACTAAGATGACAAAACAGGAAAAGAAAGGCATGTTACAGATGGAAACGACAGAAGCAGGACATCGCAGGAGCAGAGCCCGCCAACCACCCACGACAATACGTTCCATGATAAAAAAAAAGAATACAAAAGAAAAACACAACTGCTAACTTATGTCTCCTGCTCACTCTTCTCAATGTCCACCTACACAGAATCCAAATGCCACCCGTCTTATTTCAACCCTCCTCGCTCTATTCTCCTCCTGCCTCCCAAACTTCTTCAACCTCCCTTTCAGGCTCATAATTTGACGGATTCTCCATTGGCAACCTCACGTCCAAGGTTTCGGGCCTTAGTTGGGGGGGTAGACAGAAATGCAAAGACAGATAGACAGAGGGAGAGAGAGAGAGAGAGAGAGAGAGAGAGAGAGAGAGAGAGAGAGAGAGAGAGAGAGAGAGAGAGAGAGAGAGAGAGAGAGAGAGAGAAGAGAGAGAGAGAGAGAGAGAGAGAGAGAGAGAGAGAGAGAGAGAGAGAGAAAGGACAGACAGACAGATAAAGAAAGAAAGGCAAACATACAGCCAAGCAGCTACCTTGTAAAACATTGTTAACAAGCAAAAATAGCTTCCAATCGTTACTGTTGGCAGACTACGTCGGGTCGAACGCGGACAGGCGCCACACTGTCATATTATTATTACAAATAGCCACCCACATCATTGTACATTGGGCACGTCGTTATCGAGGGCATTTGTCTCACCCACACACAACTCTTTGGCTATACAACAGAACGCATCCATCCACCCACGCACCATCTACCTCGTCATGATACTACTGCACTAATATTATAATGATGATATGATATGAATCCAAGACAGTGCGCTTCATCCCTCTTTCCCGGTATGACAAATATGTCTATTTTTCATCTCATTTATTTCTTCTCTCTCTCTCCCTCTCTCTCTCTCTCTCTCTCTCCTCTCACTCTGTCTATCTGTCTGTGCATTCCGTAAGACCCCCCCCCCCCCCGAACCTCTGTTTACAACAACAAAAAAGACAAACAACCCCAACAAGATTCAGCTGTCTAGTGCTTCACGAGTTCGGACGAACTAATATATAACAAAATATATGAATTATTTTGTGTCTTTGCAACTTACCCGACCACCAGAAACGGTGATCATAGGGTCAATGAAGAGGACACATCAAGGAAGGATGAGGAAAGAGTGAAAGGACAGAAGTACTACCTACCAGTAGACCTGTTAAACGCCCATACACCCACTAAGTATATGAGGTAGACACCTTTATTAAACGTCTTTATGGTCATTTCTTTAGCCTAAAGCCACATACCCCCACCCCACCTTTCCCAAAAATGTTCACCTAAAGCCCAACTCGACACAATAGAACGGAAGGGGATCATATTAAGAGTGTTTGATTCCTTTCGGGATAGCACTTGTAGAACACAAAAACTACGGCAATCTCTACCGGCTAAAATGACTTGTAACACAAGGCGTTTTGAGAGTCATCCTCTCACGCGGGTATCATGTGTACGAAAAGATACAATGTACTTTTCGGGGCTCACACTTAGTTCACAAAGGCATCATGCCCACAGACTGTATGTGTATGTGAGTAGAATGATGATTAGGAATTTACTCTGCCGACCATAATATTATATCGTCATTTCAGACTGTGCGCGATGGCAAAAGCAAGATGAGATATATGTATAAAAGAATTAAAGAAAAGAAGCAGGACCTTCCAGCAGGACATTTCAAAGGCCAACACAAGACTCAGAGAGGACACAGAGACAGACCTACCAGCAGGAACTTTCAACCGCCAACACAAGACTCAGAGAGGACACAGAGACAGACCTACCAGCAGGACCTTTCAACCACTGACACAACACTCAGAGAGGACACAGAGACAGACCTACAGCAGGGCCTTTCAACCGCTAACACAAGACTCAGAGAGGACACAGAGACAGACCTACCAGCAGGACCTTTCAACCGCGGATACAACACTCAGATAGGACACAGAGACAGACAGCCAAGACTGATTGCAACAGTCAGGAAGGGCTGAATTTGAAAAGAAGATGAGTAGCAGGTTACGACTTCACGCGCACCATGGCTTTTCGCGAGCAGAATTGATATTTTATACGCGACTGTGCACTCGAGTGTGTGCATATTATAAGCTCATGAGAATGTATTGTAACTTGATGCCGTGCCAAGCAATAAGTCAAGAAACTTTGAGCCTTGGCATAATGTTGAACAATAATTTATTTTTTTTAAATTAAGAAATATGAGAAAAACGCGCTTACAGTCGAAACTTTGTTCAAGACGAAACCCTAGATAGTGATCTAATTGGTCTCATTTCCATACCCTGAGAAAAAAAAAAAAAAAAAACCCACGTCTTAAATCAATTTCAAAGGAGAAAACACACAGCTAGCTGCGGTACATTGGCCTGGAGTGACCTTTCCAGCCTAAGTCTTATTGATGTTGGTAACATGATACTTCCAGGCGGGCGGCACATTTATCATGATAATATGACCGCATTTATTGATCTGTACAAACAGGCAAAGAAAACAGCCCTGCTTTGCATTTGTTTTAACATTACACGAGGAACTTAAGAGAATGGCTGCTCTGTACAAACCCTATTCCTGTATACCAAAACAAATTTTGACCGATGTGTAACCAACCAATTTACATAAATCGTATTACATGTTTACATATCAAATTATGCCTTGTATTACTCTGGTTAAGTCTGCAGCATTATAACACATCTTTTTAAATCCGAAAGCCTAATCTGTACTCAGAATAAAAGAAAAAAGATGTGCATTGAGAGGAAAAAATCTCCAACCTTTAAGACAGTTTATTGATTCATTGAAATTTTGCCCCATCCACCATTGCTGTTATCTCAGAATGAGCTAAGAGGAAACAAGATGAAAGAAAGTAAAACAAGGAAAGGAAAGAAGTAGGACCTACCAGTACCCCCGTCAAACGTCCGCACCTTTAAGACGGTTGTGGCGCTATTAACACGCCCCAAGATGTCCATGCCTTCACATGAAAGAAATAATTTCATACGGTCAAAAAAGATAGCAAGTAATATTGACATTGTGTAGCTCTGTGTGTGTGCGTGATGTAATAGTATCCGTTTACCTTGCTTCAATACTTCACAATTCGTCCCTGCAACAGTGGGTTCATTTCCCTCGACTCATGACGCTCAACGACGAAAGCACGAACACAAGTAAATCCTACCTAGTGCATGTCGTGTCTATAAGTTACGACAATGCAAGCAAACCAGCAATATTCACACTCAAAAACCCAATTTAACGTACAACACGACGTTGGCGAGAGAGAGAGAGAGAGAGAGAGAGAGAGAGAGAGAGAGAGAGAGAGAGAGAGAGAGAGAGAGAGAGAGAGAGAGAGAGAGAGAGAGAGAGAGAGAGAGAGATAGATAGAGAGAGAGAGAGAAAGAGAGAGATAGATATATATATATATATATATATATATATATATATATATATAGAGAGAGAGATATAGATAGAGAGAGAGAGAGAGAGAGAGAGAGAGAGAGAGAGAGAGAGAGAGAGAGAGAGAGAGAGAGAGAGAGAGAGAGAGAGAGAGAGAGAGAGAGAGAGAGA
Source organism: Doris montereyensis (assembly GCA_037039925.1). NCBI lineage: Eukaryota > Metazoa > Mollusca > Gastropoda > Nudibranchia > Dorididae > Doris > Doris montereyensis. Next base: position 5,590 of record JAXRKP010000808.1, on the reverse strand, counting down.
GAGAGAGAGAGAGAGAGAGAGAGAGAGAGAGAGAGAGATGCCAGGTAGGTATGTTATGAACAATAAAAACAACGAAAGAAGCATCACCTACCAACAAAACCCTTTAATCAATACCGGTTGCAATAACAGCAATACAATAAAAACAACAGGTACCTAAATATAAATATTCCAACAAATTTTGTGCAGAGTACAAAACCTCTTGTTTTCAATCAATCCTCTGTGACCAAAAAAGACTAGAAAATATTGCCAATAAAAGATTCAAGGAATAGTCATGACTCTTCATTTCACACGCGTTATCGATCTACACATCTTGTTTACTCTCAGCGCTAAAGAAGATCAACGCTGTTTTTTTCCTCGTAATTTTGTTTTGTTTTTGTTTGTCTGGTCTTTAAGGTGTGGTCGTATGACCTGCTTTTTCTTCCACGGCACGCTTTCCTCCCGTCTCCTTCCCACTTTCCTACAGCTCCTTCATCACATCTTGGCATCGATTTTACTGGCAGCGGGGGATGTGGAATCACGAGCCGATCAAAGCGCGCATTGACTCCATTACACAAGTCGTGAGCTATTTTTAGCACGTTCGTAGCGGGCCGCAAGGACCACCACGGCTCTTCACGCCTATTATGCGGAAGGTCAAGGCTGTTTTCCCACACTCTCCATAACACACGGGGGCTATTTTAAGTTACAGTCTCCAAAAGCGATTTCCTAGACACGCATTAACTCACGGGGAGATCGAGGAATTAATCGATGCTAAGAATGCATTCACGCAGAAAAGCGCGCAAGTAGCCTGGTCTTAAAGAGGAATCGCGCGATATTACAAGAGCACAGAGGGTATTCTTTCTCAACGCTACGTTTTAACAACAGCATAACAAGGTTGAAAATGTAATAACAATACATAGGAGACGCCAGGACATCTTGCAACAGCTTTTTATGAAACAAAAGTACAGCTACCAACATCACACACAATATGTAACGCAACACTTATAAATTACGCTGTTTGGTAAGCGACCGACAGCACTTAATGTAGGTGTAATATAAAACAAGCATCTCATAGATACAGTTGTTCAATAGTGTGTTTTGAGTGTGGATAAGAGTCGTAATTGTATTTACTTTTCTAACAAACTTTCCTCTCTTTTCTTCATTTTTATTGCATTTTTTTTAGAGATGGGGGGGGGGGTAAGATTCCTCACGTGAATTCTGTCTGCATGTGTGTTTGGTTTTTATCCTGCTGTTGGCCAAAAAGTGTATTCGGTCGTAACAGAACTCGATGAGTCTGCGACCGTAAAACTATTTTATGGGATACAATTAAAAAGTGATCTATTCAACACAGTTCGTGAACGTATTTATAAGACTGCCAGCAGATAAAACACAAAACCAAGTGTGGAAACTACAATAACGCGTGATCATGCCAGGCGAAGAACATGCAAATAAGATAAATTATTTCAAATTCTCGAAAATCTTTAATAGTACTTAAGTGCCAACGAAATTGCATCATGTCATATTCTATGGATTATATCCGATATCCACTTTAAAAACAAACCCAAAATGTAACAGCATGGATTGATGTGTCTTTCCACTGCGGTGATCTCAGTTAACAATAACGATATGTTCTAAAGCTTTCAAAATAGTCAACGACCTTTTCTGAAGTAAAAACAGAAAAGTAGTCCAAAGCCTGTATTAAACAATGAGAAAAAAATAAGAAAGGGTTGTTGTGGAATCACAAGTCATCCAAGCTAGTCATAACTCACACAGTGATGGCGAAAGCTTCAGCAAATGCCCAGTCTGCCAAGTTTGAAAGTCCTGCATCAAGGGGGAAAACCCAACATAGATCACCAAAGTAAAGAGCAGTTCCACATAAGTTGTCCCCTGGCATAAGTGACACGAGCTTTCAATTCTGATGCATGAGCAGCCTTTGAAGCTTCAGAGCTAAACATTCTATTTTCAATGCCAGAGCGGAGTGTCGCAACAACCGAGAGGAGAAAAATTATTGACCGTAAACTATAAAAAGCTTACCATCATGTAAACGCACGCACAGACGGGCAAAAGTTTTAAAATTAGTTCAGAGACAGGGAACAAAATCAATAGTTGCCTCAATCTGGGATCGAAATCCCGGCACAGCCCGCTCGTCACCGAGATAACAAGGGGTTACAACGTTTCTATCTCTTGTCTTCAGATCGTTACCATGGACCCGAACACCTGTGGTTCACAGAGTGCCGTGCGTTGTGTTCGCTGACGGAACCAAGACAAAGAGAAGATGGCGGATAATGTCAACGAAAGGAAGACCCTCTGAGCTCGGGAACGAGTCTCCAGCAAAAACACAGAGTAGTATTAGTACATGGATAACCTGTCCAAAAGTCCCAACGTGAAACACGTGTCAATAAATACGGAAAGGGGAAGGTCAGCGATTGAGAGAAGGTTATAGCGATAATCAAAACATCAGTTTGAATAACTAAGAATGAAAATTCTAAAATGAACATTTAAAATGATTGGGGGGGGGGGGGTGAACTGCTTTCCTAACAAAACAAAGCTATCAACGACAGTCACAGAAGCACCTCCTTTCATTCTGAGAGATGCAAACCGAACAGAGCGCATGTGCCACTAAAAAGTGTAGACTTGCAAGTCTTTGTATTGTTTGCCCAGCACAAACATACGATCTGAGCATGAACAAAACAATCAAACTCACTATAAAAAGGACTAAACTAATACTCACTTGCAGGATGATTTTAATCAAGAGTTCTTCCTACTAAAAAGCCTATCTAATTGTTCAAATACACATTTTTTCTCCCTTAAAAGTTCATAAGAGGCCATACAGAGCAATGTTACAGTTTTTGTCTTCTTGTAAAATAGGTTATAATATAACAAGGAACTTAAAATGGACTAGTTCACTGCAATGCTGCTAACAATCTTTGGACCTATTCATTTTCAAATAAAGGTACTATGGACAAGTAGAAGGACAGCTTTTATCTGATATCTATAGATTCATTGCCTCTTCTGTCTTTTAACAAGCACGACTTGCTTTGAACTGGCGGTGTATTTTCAATGATGACCCATCAAGACGTTCATTGTTTACTGTGCTATTTTACTATCAAAGCTCTTGGCGTTTAAATGCCTAACTTGAACCCTTGCTATAAACTTACAAGAGCAAATACTACCTTTAAAACAAATGCAAGAGATACAATGGGGTTGTTTTTTTTCTCCTGGGAACCTTCAAGTAATAGAACACAACTCTCTACAAACTGTATGTTATAGAAAAACAAGAGGAAACTAAATTTATTAAAAATCATAAAAGCTTGCCTTCCTTTCATCTCTATTTTTAAAGGAAAAACCTAAGCCCTGCTGAATGTGAGAGATCAAAAAATAGAGAAGAGAGGTCATTATATGCAATATGTTTAGCCATGGAAAAGCTTAGTTTCTGATATAAATTTTGCATGGAAAAGAGAGGAATCTTTAAATAAGAAATAAAGTATATCATTTTAAATAATCAAATAAAAGATTACAATAGAAACATCTGCACAATGCTCCACAACAACAATGTTGATATAAGCAATTGATGAGGTAAATGACATACTTCAACAAAGAGGAAGTCATACTTTAAAAAGTTAATTTTAGTTCCCAGTGCTATCCACATCAGGTCAAACATGAAGCAATAAGGAAAAATTCATAAATGTGCGAAGTTCTAATTTAACAAAAATGATCCTGAAAACAGCTTCTTATACAGAATTCAATGAAAATATTTTACAAACACCAAATTTTGCTGATTTTGTATTTAGCTGGAAATATTGTAGTGTGAGTGGCCCAGGGGCTAATTTACTGACTTGGAATGATGAAGTCTTGAGTTTGGACCACAGCAATGCTAGGTTCAATGTTGTGTTCCTTAGGACAGACATTTTGCACACATTTTACCCACTGGACCCAGGTGCAAAGGGATACCAACAACAGCTTGGGAACAAAAATCTGTTTTTGAGTTTGGACAGCAGCAATGCTAGGTTCAATGTTGTGTTCCTTAGGACAGACATTTTGCACACATTTTCCCCACTCGACCCAGGTGCAAAGGGATACCAACAACAGCTTGGGAACAAAAATCTGCTGTAAGACTAGAGTCCCATCAGGAGGTATTATTATAACCTATTCCACTTCATGATATAGAAACTGGGATGCGCTCCAGTTCTATAAGCCATAAAAGAACTTTGTTGGTTTTTTTAAATTTTATTGTAGAAGCAGTCCTATGGACATTAAAAAGTTGATAAAATTGTCTTCCTTTAAAACACAAAGACATATTACAACAGTGAGTTTTATTGTCTATATGTACTCTTGAGGTGATCACCAAGATTAAAGGCTGAACAGTCAAAATTTTGTGTTAACAACCTATTTCTCATCGACAGAGAAGACCAAATCAATGTTGAAAAGTTGGGAAATAGTCCTCTAATTAACAACTAAGGCCCCATATTGAGCTTTGAGCATGTATCTCAAACACCAGTCAGGTATCCTCTCGAAAGAACCATTCAATAAATTTAAAAAAGTAATAATAATAATAATAAAAATAACCAATAAATCCTAACACAAAGCATACAGAGCTAGCTTGTTGTGTTAGAATATCAGTTCTATCATTGTGTATGATACCAAGGCATTTACAGAAGGTTTAAATACCTACTACAAAAGATTTAAAATTGATAATTGAAAACAAAAAGGAAATGTTACTCTCTTGTTTTCTTCTAATAAAGCTCAATGATGCCTAAAATTACAAAGCTATGTCCAGTCGTCACCAAAAGGATCTTGAAGAGGCTTTCATAGCATTCATACCATTCAAAAGAAAGTCAACTCACAGTAATGCTATCCTGATATTGAATTCACAGCACATAGAAATCTATACTTCTAATAGTCTCAAAAGCTTGATCGAAACTAAATATTTACACTTTAAATTTGTTTTTTGTTTTGTTTGCTTGTTGCGTCACTGCATTAACGGTACTTTTCCAACCCCCATGTTCGGGTCCTTAATTTAATGGGTTATTTTTGTACACTAGCCCGGTCTAAATAAATGATTTAAAGATCATTATTTTTTACATGGTTTATCATCACTCAGGGCCTAGAAGAACCAAGCAATTAACAAAGCTGTTGCTGACTGCTGTGATTGAATAAATTTAGCCCATTCATCATAAACAATGATTTCAAGAGGAATTAAGAAGAAACAGCAAAATCATGGACTGATGCAAAAGAATGAATGAAAAGAAGTAAGACCTACCAGCAGAAACTACTAACTACTCGCACTGGTGGTTATGAAAAAATCTAATTTCTCAAATAAAATCAAAATGTTTGAAGAGAAAGAAAAAAGAAAGGCTTAACATGGATAGCCATTTCCTAATTTTAAAACCAAGGTTATTATAAAATTAAATCATCAAGCTGAAACCAATGATGAAAAAGATTACAGGACTTACACGGCTGGTAGTTGTTTGATGTCATATTTCTCTCACACCCACGAGAAACACAGCTTTAAAATTACACAGTCATACATCCATGAATTTAAAGTCCTGAGGAAGGAAAAATGAAAATTTAGCAAAGGGCTTTTCATAAAGAAAGAACAAATTTACTAAACTGC
>JAXRKP010000807.1:210000-212500 GCA_037039925.1 Doris montereyensis | reverse complement strand
AGAAAATTGTCCAGGGTAATGGGCAAAAACTTACCTCTGTACCACCGTGTATCCATTACAGCAGACAAACAGGTGGATAGATAGAAGTCAGGGATAGGCAGACAGAAACAAACCGGCAGATATACATTCATACATAATACATAATACATACATACATACGTACATACTTATATACATACATACATACATAAATACTTACATACAGACATACACATAGACAGATAGACAGACAGACAAATAGGCAGGCAGGCAGATAGACAGAGAAACAAAGATAGGCATTGTCAAATAGACACACATAGACAGAGAGACAGTAACAAAGAAAACAGAGAAAGCAGTAACAAGAAAAAGATATAGAAAGCAAGATAGGGAGATAGATATAGAGATATAGAGAGAGAGAGAGAGAGAGATATATATATATATATATATATATATATGACGAGAGAGGAGAGAGAGAGAGAGAGAGAGAGAGATGAGGGGAGGAGAGAGAGAGAGAAAGACGAGAGAGAGGAGAGAGAGAGAGAGAGAGAGAGAGAGAGAGAGAGAGAGAGAGAGGAGAGAGAGAGAGAGAAAGAGAGAGAGAAGGACGAGAGAAGAGAGAGAGAAGAGAGGAGAGAGATGAGAGAGAAGAGAAGAGAGAGAGAGAAAGAGAGAGAGGGAGTGAGAGAGAGGAGGAGAGAGAGAGAGAGAGAGAGAGAGAGAGAGAGAGGAGAGAGAGAGAGAGAGAGAGAGAGATAGACGAGAGAGAGAGAGAGAGAGGAGAGAGAGAGAGAGAGAGAGGAGAGAGAGAGAGAGAGAGGGGAGAGAGAGAGAGAGAGAGAGAGATGAGACAGATGAGAGAGAGAGAGAGAGAGAGACAGAGAGAGAGAGAGAGAGAGAGAGAGGAGAAGGGGGAGAAGAGAGGGAGGGGGAGAAGACAGAGGAACAGGAAAGAAAGAGAGAGAGAGAGAAGAGATATAGATATATGAGAGAGAGAGAGAGAGAGAGAGAGAGAGAGAGAGAGAGAGAGAGAGAGAGAGAAAGAGAGACATACAGAGAGAGAGAGAGAGAGAGAGAGAGAGAGAGAGAGAGAAAGAAGAGAGAGAGACATACAGACAGACAGACAGACAGACAGACAGACAGTAGACAGACAGAAAAGAAAGAGAGAAAAGAAAAAGAGAGGGAGAGAGAGAGAGAGAGAGAGAGAGAGAGAGAGAGAGAGACAGACAGACAGACAGACAGACAGACAGACACAGAAAGAGAGAAAAAAAGATAGAGAGAGATAGATAGAGAGAGAAAGAGATAGACAGACAGACAGAGAAATAGAGAGAGAAGAAAGATATATATATATATATATATATATATATATATATATATATAGAGAGAGAGAGAGAGAGAGAGAGAGAGAGAGAGAGAGAGAGAGAGAGAGAGAGAGAGAGAGAGAGAGAGAGAGAGAGAGAGAGAGGATGAGACAGACAAATACAGACAGGCAGACTTAAGTTTGGGTAAAAATAGAGTAAAGAAGAAAACCAGAACTTTGTAGATCTAGTCATGCGGACAAAAATTGCGTTTCCTGTCAATGACTGTTACTCCAGAGAAAACATTGTGTAAGCTGACACTGTCCCGTGTGGCGATACAATGATACTGAGATGATAACAGAGAGGCGGAAGAAAATTGTTCCATCAGACGCTCTATCTTCGTGCTAAAAAAAGAAACCCACATTAACTACAAAACCTTATGACTCTCAGAATGAAAAACAAAACAGACGGGGAAAAACACACAAAAAACCCCACCTAGAAAACATCCAGCAACAACAAATTTTACGGAAATATCATTGGTATAATTTATCAGAGAGAGTGCGGTGATACAGCCATCAAATGTCTTGTAATTGCAAGGCAGTTTTGAGTTCTGGCATTGTGATTGGAAGAAAATCCGGCTCCAAAAATAGCCACCAATCAGATTATTCAAACGCAAGGCAGCCTTGCAATAACAAAAATACAATCATGAACTGATAATAATCGAACTTTACTCGAGAAGGAAGAAGATCAATACTTTTAGATCTAGATCCATAATACTCATTTTGACACCAAATGCGTCATAACCACACAAGCGTACTTACTCATCGCATGTTAAGCATCTGATTGGTGACTAATTTTTCAGGACCCAATCAAAATGCTGGAAGGCGCCTGGCAAATAGACGCTACACGGTAGAGACCGAGAGGCAAGCATGAAATTGCATTGGCTTTATTGACTTAGGACTCCGTCTTGGCTAACGCAAAGGCAAGAATACAATCGTTGGGAATAAAAGCTTGTGCGTTTAGACAAAGGGAAACGACTCGTGAGACCAAAAAAAACATTGACAATTATATATCAACAAATATCACCAAAAGGCAGTCTAGGGCAACTCAAAGGGCAGTTAAAATAATCCACGCCACAACAGAACGATATAAAATCTCGTTGTTTTTTGACAAAGCACCATACACTGGAACAGCTAAGACGAAGACATCGTACGCAAACCAACAGT
>JAXRKP010000807.1:62500-205000 GCA_037039925.1 Doris montereyensis | reverse complement strand
GAAGAAGGATCTTCCCAGAAACCTGAAACTCGGAACACGGAATACTATTATTACTATTATGGAACCCTATAACAGATGGGAAACACCTGCAGATACCACTACATGACATTGGGCCAAAGGACAAATGTCCAAAGCGCTACTGTAATAGTAACAACAACAACAATGAAGAAGAAGGATATACATTAAAAATTTGAAGCGGGGGGGGGGAGAGGAGAGGCAACAATTGTACACACAAATAAAAAATAAAGGACCTGAATCTAGATTGGATCTTTGATAACAAATTTTTAAGCGAATTCTTCATTATTCATTCCAGTACAAGTCAGTTCAATATGAAGAAAACATAATTCAATCACTGCAAATAGGTCAAAATTATGCATCAGGTTAGACGCCTTAACGCACAGATATTGAACAAAAGCAATTATCAGAACAGGTGAAATCCATTGATAGACACATTTTCAATGCACCTTAAATGAAAGGAAAGTTTCAATCCCTGTGTAAATTGTACGGAGGATACTAGACCAAAGAACTGTGCACAGCTTGAGCACAATTAGACAGCTGTCATCTGACATGGCTCTATACAGAACTCAGGTGAACTATGACTGTCAATAAAGGAACATCAAACTATGCATGCAAATGGACGGGACTAAAGTGTTTCAGTTTCATTTTGGTTTCTGTGACCTTGGACTTTTAAGTATATTCGTTAAAGTTATTTCAAACATATTTTCTCAAATTTTGATTTCTCTTTGCTTTTCATTCACCCAATTGCGCTAATGATAACAGCATAAAACTTACAAAAACATGCAATAGCATGGATTCATTTTATCATATGACAATCCAGCCATAAAAACAACTTTACACAAAATACGATATGAAATAAAGACAGAAACATACAATTTGATTATTCAAAGTTTTTTTTTCTAAATATGCTTAAAACATTGAAGTTTTTTTAGTATAAACATTACATCTGTAAGAGGCCAAGGAGATTGAATATATATATTATCTAAAATGCAAAAAAAATAACAAGTCTCAGTCGATCATTTCACTAATCATTTATGTCGTCATAAGTATGAGATATTGAAATGTTCAGGAAAAAAATAAGTCCACTCCAAATCTCACATTCAATGTGGTTTTGTTCATGAAAACTCTCTTAACGATCTGGCAGCAGCTCTCCTTTATTCTGAAATAAGTAAGCATTGATGAAACAGTCAAGCCGTTCCATCCCTTCAGACTTGCATCACATGCCACGCACAGACCCAATTTAGTTTTTTCTTTGTCGTAAAGAGAAAAATTTCAATTTCCCACAGATCTAGGATTTGAACCCAATAACAGCCAATGGCCTCTTGTGAGTGATGATGTTTGATTCGCCTTGTAAATTCTCACGTATGAGACAGTGATTTAATTAGTAACTTTTCCCCCCACAGTACAAACCCTCATCTGTAGCAAAAGCCAAGACAGGCAGGCAGGCAGTCAACCAACCAACAACTTGCCTCTTCTTACATATGTCACATAGTTGGGCAAGTGATAAGTTATAGCATTTCACAAAATCTTTTGGGACATGAAACAATTTATTTTACCTTACGGGGTGTTCAAGAACCCTCACGCCACTTGTGCGCATTTGCACCTGGGTCGAGCGGGGGTGGGGATCCCATGGTAAACGTCTTTCCCCGAGGAACACAACGTTGGGCCTAGCTTTGCTGGGATTCCGGGCGTGGTACCTCATGATCCCCAGTCCTGCAGACTAATCACTTGGCCGACATCACTAAGGATACAGTAGTTAATGCATTCTCTGAACCACTCCTAATGCTATTTTTTGTGTGAAGATGATGTACTTTCCATCTTCCACACTTTTATGAGCTTGATAACTCTTTACGTATGATTACATTAATGTTGCTTCTCTCAAAGGATGTATTTGAACCTCTAGTGCAGAAAGAGACCACTAGTGTTCATTGGTAATTAGAAGAAGCCGTCACTTATTTATGCAAATGTTCATTTCACGTCTTGACAATTTACAACAGTGAATTTCATTAAATGTCCCCTCCGTACGTTCAAGAATATTTCCGTTGCCTAAATATTAATATGGGCTTTATTGAGTACTTTTCTCTAGATTCCCTTTTTCCGCTTGGAGAAACAACAAAAAATGCACTAAAACAAAAACCCAAATAGACACTAAAAGTGACTAAAATTTCACATCAATAAATTATTAACATTGTGAACATTTTTTTTAGAATGTGCTAAAAACTCAAATTTCAAAGAACAGCTTGAGCACAAACCAATACACAGGAAAGAATTTCTCTTTTGTGCCTTTACAGCAGCACATGCACAGAATGGAATTTTTTTCAAAATTTCTCTTTTTGTGCTTTAAATGAACACAACAAATCATTTGTTTTTTTTAAACTTTAAATGAAACAACAAATTATTGAAAATAAATGGGGGAAAAAATCAACAACTGATCCTTTTCTAAAGTAATTTTTTTAAACCCAACAAAATCAGCATTTCACGGCAAAGAAAGTGATGCCAAACCAAATTACCGATTATGGCATAAAGAAGAAGTGTATTTCACTACCTGTCCTTGACAGGCTTACAAATCCACTTCCATTTTCTACATGATGGAGACATGATCTTGCCAAAAAAACCCTGACATCCCACTCTTGAACGTTCATTTTGGATCAGGCTGACAGAAAAATACAGACATATGAATCTTCACATCTAGAACAGTCAGTAAGATCAACGACAGAACAAAAACAGTTTTTAGTTTTAGGTTTAAGCAAGCCAGACATAAACAGATATCTGGTTAAACTTTGCTATGGTGTCCAAAACAAAGCTATGTTGCATAGTTGCAACACCACGAGGCAAAAACTCGAGCAGATGTGCAACATTACATGAAAGGCAATACTGTGTTGTCATGGAAAGGTGATACGTGAAATTCACATAATTTGATGGAAGTTTATTTCATTCAGTATATAAATATACATATGAGTTGATGTTTGACTCAAAATTTTGCTTGTGTTTATCAGATGTTATAATTTATGGAATGTTAAAGTAATTCTCTCCTCTTCAAATTTAAATCTTTATTTGTCATTGAATACATGTGAATACTGCCATTAAGTTGGTATATTTTAAGTGGTGGATCTATTTTTGTGAGCAATGGACAAAAAAAAGACAAAACACCAATTAATAAAATGAAGAGGAATTCATTAAAATAATATCATTATAATATGGATGAAATTCAGTTGCAAAATTAAGTAACATTTTGATTTGCATTCAATTTGTTCATTACTCAGAAAACACTTAGAATACATGTGCAAGGCAGAGGAAAGCATAACATAATACATTGAATGTCAAGATACAACTCTGGACAATGGATGGAAGTTCAACCAACATTTCTACAAAAAGTTTCCTGAAATGCAAGCAAGTCACACTGCTCAGATCTGCAAACACATCAACAAACACATATAGTACGTAATAAATATGATAGTATATAATATAGTGCATAGCTGCTTCTATGAGTTTTTTTTGATGAATGCTTCTTTCATCACAGTGGATTGAATAATCTGTCTATAAAGCCATATTAATTACTAACAAACTCTTACAGAGTTTTTCTTCTAGCCTTCAATAAATTGTATATGCAGTTGATAACAAACACAAAAATTAAGCGGCCGTCTGTCAGCGTGGACGCGAAAGGTGTTGTGCCTGGCATTCAAATTTCTTTAGAAAAGGAACATAGATTTACCACCGGACTTATGCCCACAAAATGCCTGAAGTGAGGTTCCAACCCAGTACCTCTGGGTCACACTGCAACACTCGGCCGGCCTGTCCCCCAGTTGATGTAAGCTTTGTGCTATTCTTCTTCACATGTTCTCCTCTAACCATAACATATAAATTTCAGAGCTATCAGACAGAAATAATCATCCCTCTAACCATAACACCATAACATATAAATTTCAGAGCTATCAGACAGAAATGATCATCCCTCTAACCAATCTATCATGTTTGATGTAACAAAAGCAAGGAATAAAAAATCCACTCAGAATTTTTAAAAAATAAAACACAATTTTTAAAAACTGTAGAGTACATCCTGTACAAAACTTACATTCACATGCCAATACCATGATTAGGTGATTTTATATTTCTTTAATACTTCATGATTACAAAGCTACGGAATGACTTTTGTGTAAATTTTTTTATTTTTTATACTCAAGCTGAAGAGAATCACAATAGAAAATAATTCTTTCAATAAAAGATTTGAATTATAGCATAGAAAATTATTATTTAAAAACATAGATAAATAAATAAATATATATATATATATATATATATATATATATATATATATATATAGGTAAGAAGTCTATTATATATAGGTAAGAAGTCTATTGTGTTAGTGTGCTAACATACTGGCTTATGTCAGACTTGGGCCATAATGAAACTGATTCTGTTTTAACACTACTCATCCTATCTATGATCTATTATCATAGTTAATGTGAAATTTTGCGCCAATGCTTCCCTGAGTTGTCATGGACAAATCATGTCGGCCCAAATATCACTGGCTGAGTCAGGCCAGAAGAGTTTTTTTTCCCCTTTTCTCAAAGCCACCAAATGACTCAGGCCAAAATGTTAGCAGACGGACGATATATATATATATATATATATATAGTTGGCTTTAAATTTTTATTGTTCAAGAAAGCTTAAATAAAGGCTTTTTTTTTTCTTTGTTCTCTTCTGTTTAAGTCCCTGACCAAGGCCCCTTTTAGGAGAAAATCCTCCAAAAAATGTGTGCATTAAAATAATTAAGTAAACATTTTACCAATAAACAGTAACAAATAGTAAAGTATGTTCTCTACACTCCTATTTCCATTATTTTAAAAATATTCATGACAACAAATATAATCATAATTATCATTGATATTATGCGGCGGGGGGGGGGGGGGGAAGGGTGGCAATTTCTTTTTGCTGTTGTTAGTGTTTCTTTAATTTTTAAAATTTATTCCAAAAGGAAAAGATTCCCTGACACCAGCATGACATGCTACAATCAAAGCCATGAAAGAAGAAGGAGATAGAAAACAAATTTCAAATGCATAGCGGCAACTACATCAGGCTTTCAAAGAAGTCCCTTGGTCGCCTTCCAGATCAGACGGAGACATGAAGTTCTCTAACTCTTGGCGTCTTTGCATCAGATTCTGTATAGAGTTGAGAGAGAAATGAGGAGCGTGAGAATAATACACACCTCAAACTGTAGCAAAATGCAAACAGAAAAATAGACTTTTTTTCCGCGTACCAAAGAAAAATAGACTTTTAACGCGTGCCAAAAAAAAAAATAGACTTTTCACGCGTGCCAAAAGAAAAATAGACTTTTTACGCGTGCCAAAAAAAAAAATAGACTTTACGCGTACCAAAAGAAAAAATAGACTTTTACACCTACCAAAAGAAAAAATACTTTACGCCTACCAAAAGAAAAAAGCCTACCAAAGAAAAATAGACTTTTTACGTACCAAAAGAAAAATAGACTTTTTCCGCATGCCAAAAGAAAAATAGACTTTTTACGCGTATCAAAAAAAAATAGACTTTTTACGTGTACCAAAAGAAAAATAAACTTTTTACGCACCAAAAGAGAAATAGACTTTTAACGCGTACTAGACTTTTAACGCGTACCAAAGAAAAATACTTTTTACGCCTACCAAAAGAAAAATAGACTTTTACGCCTACCAAAAGAAAAATGTTAATGTATATCACAAAGGTATTTTAGTATTAACACACTGACTAAATGGTGATCCTTTTCCAAATCTTCTCATGTTTGTATGTGACCAAGCTTTTGAAGCTTGCGAGGTTTGTGTCCAAAACGAAGGCCTGAGACAAAGCAGCATGAGCAAAGCGGTACAGTTCCACGTGAAAAACACAACAACATAATAAAAGGATGGAGTTGATGAAATAAAAGTAAAACACACCACTGGTACCAGTAACCAATATTAACAATAACAAAACTAAAAATCCAATCAAAAAACAAGTTGAATATCGCATAATATGTCAACCTTATTTAATGACCTCATCCCCTTATTTCAACAGTCGATAGAAAAAGGCTTTAAGTGGGCACCCCCCCCCCCACCCTGCCTTGACTGGCTATTGTCTGGGGACATTTGTGTGATTCTGATTGGCTTGACACCTATGTGAGAGTGGGTACCCAGCATTGGGCAGAGGAGGATCTTGTCGAATGTTAATAAGAAGCACTTGCCAGGCAACTGTGTCGTATCCCCCCTCCCATCCCCAAAGGATGTTGCCCCAACAAAAAGCTGATGAAATGAGAACAAATAGACACATTATGTAATATCACAAATTACATTTCTTGTCAAATTTGAAAGTGCCTCTTTCACCCAGTAGACACAGCTCCAAAAATTGCTCTGAGAGAGAGAGAGAGAGAGAGAGAGAGAGAGAGAGAGAGAGAGAGAGAGAGAGAGAGAGAGAGAGAGAGAGAGAGAGAGAGAGAGAGAGAGAGAGAGAGAGAGTGGGGAGGGAGAGAGGGAGAGAGGGGAGAGGGAGGGAGGGAAGGAGAGAGAGAGAGAGAGAGAGAGAGAGAGAGAGAGAGAGAGAGAGAGAGAGAGAGATTGAGAGAGAGAAAGAGGGAGAGAGGGGGGAGGAGATTGAGGGAGGAGAGAGAGGGAGAGGGAGGGGGAGGGGAGGAGAGAGAGAGAGAGAGAGAGAGAGAGAGAGGGAGAGAGAGGAAGGGAGAGAGAGAGAGGAAAGGGAGAGAGAGGGATGAAATGAGGAGGGAGGGAGAGAGAGAGAAATGAGAGAGAGAGAGAGAGAGAGAGAGAGAGAGAGAGAGAGAGAGAGATAGAGAGAGAGAGAGAGAGAGAGAAAGAAAGAGAGAGAGAGAGAGAGAGAGGCAGAGGCAGAGGGAGAAGGAGAGAGAGAGAGACTGAGAGAGAGAGAGAGAGAGAGAGAGAGAGAGAGAGAGAGAGAGAGAGAGAGAGAGAGAGAGAGAGAGAGAGAGAGAGAGAGAGAGAGAGACAGACAGACAGACAGACAGACAGACAGACAGAGACACACACTGACTTGAAAGTTCATAGTACATGACTCACCACAGATAGAACTACAATGGACACACACACACACACACACACACACACACTGACCTGTTTGAGAGAGGAGAGCTGTTGGAGAATCATGTCCTGTCTGGCTGTTGGGTGGTCAGTCACCAACTGTGGGTTCAGAATAGGGTTCTGGGCTGCTGCCTACAGGACGGAGGTGGTGGTGAGAGAGAGAAGGTAAACTAGACGCTTTTTTTTCTTCTCTAAATACCCTTCTAAAATAGCGTGTTACTCAGATCTATGATGTTTTCTTTTCTTAATGCATTATGGTAACACAATGTTTTTCTTATCTGAAATGATAACATGTAAATCAAACCTATGTTTTTCTTATCTGAAATGATAACATGTAAATCAAACCTATGTTTTTTTCATCTGAAATGATAACATGTAAATCAAACCTATGTTTTTCTTATCTGAAATGATAACATGTAAATCAAACCTATGTTTTTCAACATGTAAATCAAACCTATGTTTTTCTTATCTGAAATTTGTAAATCAAACCTATATCTGAATATACTATGATAACATGTAAATCAAACCTATGTTTTTCTTTTCTAAATATACTATGATAACATATAAATCAAACCTATGTTTTTCTTTTCTAAATATATTATAACATGTAAATCACACCTATGTTTTTCTTTTCTAAATATACTATGATAACCTGTAAATCAAACCTATGTTTTTCTTTTCTAAATATACTATGATAACATGTAAATCACACCTATGTTTTCTTTTCTAAATATATTATAACATGTAAATCACACCTATGTTTTTCTTTTCTAAATATACTATGATAACATGTAAATCAAACCTATGTTTTTCTTTTCTAAATATACTATGATAACATGTAAATCAAACCTATGTTTTTCTTATCTGAATATACTATGATAACATGTACATCAGACCTATGTTTTTCTTTTTCTAAATATACTATAACATGTAAATCACACCTATGTTTTTCTAATCTGAATATAATACGTAACATGATAATCAAACCTATGGTTTTTGTTGTTTTTTTTATCCAAAGATAGTACTATAACATGTTAATGGAATCTACTTTGAAAACTGTATGGTAGTGTATAATAAGCAAGAATTTGACATGACCGTTTTAACCAATAACAACTTTGAACTTGTCTTTGACAATAAAGTCCAGACATACTAAAAATGACGCAAAACACACAGATTTAGCCCATAAACAGGATTGGAAAAGACCCTTCTGACATCTACACACACACACATGAGAAACCATGAACTCCTGACTTCACTTACTTTCAGTGCTGCCTCTCTCTCTCTGTCCTGGTACACGTTAAGCTTCTTCCCTTTGTTGGCAGGATGACGAGTGTCGTGATAGGACTTGCGCGCTCTTTCCATGCGCGAATTTTCTCGATATAGCCATGGGATCGTCCGCCTCAGCGGGATCTAAGATCTCGGTCGTCCTCATGAAGGGGAACAAACTTCGCCGTCGTGAACCGGCGCCGTGGTGACGCTGACGTCCCCGTAGCGAGTGTCGCCTCGCTGACGCGGGAGGACGGAATTCGTGTAGGAGTAAGGATTGTTGGGGTCCTCTCCCTGCGTCACGGTTCGGTGCTTCACCGTTGGAAGAGGGGGAGATGATCTACCTCGGCCGGCTGGTGATTTTGACCTGGCTCTGTTGGTCCTGTCGGCGTTGAGAAGGGAGAGAATGTTGGGCGATTCGGCTCTGGCTGCCTTCTTCGTCCGGACGGGGTCGGGCGGCTTTCTTCCCTCTCTCCGCGGGCCGCCTAACATTCTCCGGTGAAGCCGCGGGCCCGAGTCGGGCTGAGATTGGGGATTCGCTCTTTGTTCAGCTCTTGGAGATACTGAAGCTGACGCTCCCTCTTGATTTTCTCGCCTCCGCCTCTTCCCTTTTCTGCTCGTAGAACGGGTCCTTTTCCGAGTTCTTAATCACCGTTTTCCTCTTCCTCTGACCCCAGGCCGGTTTTTCGTTGGGGTTCGGGGGTCTTTCCTTGCCCATCGGCCTTCTCTAGATGCTTCTTTCCTTGGCGCGGTCTTGCGGGTCCTTCTCGTGTCTTCAGCACTTTTGGAATGGACCTTCCTGGTAGGGGCTTGCTTCATCTTTTCCTTTTCCTTCAAAGCTTCTTCAACACGCATCTTGTACTCAATCTGAATGTCGTCAGGAAGGGACTTCAGTATAGCCTGAAGGTCTTTCAGTTCCACTGGGGGAAAAAAAGAAAGTAGAATAAAGTGAGTAAGGCAAGGGAGGATCTGAGGATCTGAGAAAATGTGTAAGAATCTTCAAACTCTGTCAACTATTTACCACATGCTTAATTAAAGAACGCCTTATGTGCCTCTGAGCTAAGTGGAGGGGGAAGGGGAGGTGCTTGGTCTTGGGTCCTGAACAAGAAATATTGTTTCTTTGTTGCTGCCCAAGGGTGGGCCACCCAAAATGTCTTTGTCCTGTCCCCTTGGTCGATTTATTAGGCCTTTCATTTATATATTTCCCATTCCCCTCCTGATGCTGGCACCCCTTTGCATCTGAGGCGAGTGGGGAAATTTGTGTTAGCGTCTTTCCCAAGGAACTAAAAACATTGGACCAAACACTGCTAAGATTCAAACCCGAAACCTCACAATCATAAGTCAGCCAGCCACAGCGTAAACATCAACAACAACAAAAACAACAACAAAAAAAGATTGTTTGTTCAGAACAATAATATTTCCTCAAAATGCTCACGCGTTTGTGTGCCAAACTCCCGTCGGGCGACCCGAGTCGTCCCTGGGTCTGCTGGGGTCACGGAACCTGCTGGGCGTCAAGACACGGTCCTCCATGTACGGCTCCTTGGTGTAAGACTGGCCAATGGGACGCTTCTCTCTCAGCCTGGTGATAGTTGCCGTTGTGGGCCTCTTGGGGCATGGCCACGTGGTCTGGGACGCGAAGACCAGGCTGTGAGGCCTGTTGCATGGGCGGGGGAGACGGAGCCCCGACAAGCCCGGGATGTTGAGATTTCGTATTCCTTGATTCGGGGCGTCGCTGCTGTGAAACACGTGAGGGAAACTTACGTAAAGCAACTTTCGACACGAAGCTCTTAATGGCTGGAGGCTGCAACGTAACAACAGAAAGCCCTCAACACTGCACATCCAATTAAATACTGTGAACAGACGTGTCTTTGTGGAATGAAACTAGCAATCGGAGATGTGTGGATAAAAAATAATCTTAAACGGAAGGGCAGTATAACCTCTTTGAAACAAACACTATATCGACGGTAAAAGCCGCAAAACCGTTTAACACCTTTTTCTTTCGGTTTTTTTTAACATTAGAAGACCCTATTGGGTCTAGTCTAGTTTTGGACACTTGCAATCCGTGCGTGTCATTGAAAATAGATTAACATGTGCAGCAGCTATTTTGATTTTCTCAAAAACATAAAAAAAATTTGACTTCCACGGTTTACGACTTTCACCGTCGATATATTGATACTCATTTAGACAGTTTGGTATTGATGAAGGATGATAGTCACTGTTGTTCCAACACCCTTCATCCCAATCTTTTATTCGACATATATGTCCCGTCAAGGAAGAATCCTACAAATACTTCATACCCGTATATAAACAAGAAAGATGCCGTGAAGAAGCAAAGTACGTTATAATAATCGAGGGCTGACAGCAACAACTGGATATCTCCAATTCTTGTAGTTTTGAGAAAACTGAGAATTATCAACTTGTTGCATGGAATGAGAACAACTTGTTGCATGCAATGAAACGGTCTTTAGAGATATACACTTATTGTTACTAGGATGTTAGGTCACTGAGCACATGATGATGTTGGTATTAGTTGAGAGTGCAGAAGGCGACAGTGTGGAAAATACAATTTTGGCGTTATGTGGAGATATCCATTTTGTTGCTGTCAGCCCTAAATATACGTTATGTTCATTTGACACATAATGGTAGTAGGTGAAATTACGTTACAAGACTTAAATCAACTTGATAATGGCCAGTCTCTTACTTTAAAAAATACCTCCAATTGAAGAAAATTCCTTATCTAAATCAATGCATTCAATGCTCCAATCAATCAGTTTTGAGTTTGACAAGGTGTGAAGTCACCCAAGCCTAGACATACAATTGAAGGGGTCATTTCAATATTTAGAGAAAAGTGCCAAAAACAATGGACTTTGGCACAGATGGCTTTGGGAATTCCAAGCTTCAAACGGCTACACAACGTGATGTGTTTTCATCATATCAGACTTCATACTTTTCTGAAGCATGACTTCCTCTTATTCCCTAGGATTATCTCTCTATCTCGTTTTCCATTAAAATGGACATAAGTTCACTATGAAATTGACCCCTTTAATTCAATCTTGCTGCCTCAGCCTAGGGATTTTTACTGCTTTTATTCTTCTTTTTATTTTGAACTCGGGAAGTGACGAGACTAATTCTACTTAATTTCTATAAGGGAAGAGTGCTCTACTTTCATTCTGTACATCGCCAATATCTTTTATTTCATTCAATGGACTACTGTCCAATGGTGATGGGAATTCCCACACCAACATTGTCAGCTTAAGGATTGAGTAAATTGATAAAACCTAGAGTACAGTCCCGATAACCCGTGCTCAGGTGTAGTGAACTGTATTCATTGAACTACTATGAAAGTGACGACTTATTCCTACCACAATGGCTTCATGTACATATTGTTTAGATTATAATAAACATTCAATCCAATCGCATCTTTGCGTTGGAACCAATCATTTATACACTTTAGTGTGACATTAGCTCATAAGACTAGAAACTGGATGATAGGAAAGCTTGAACCAGTGTCACAATTCCTTGTTTGGCCACTCTTATACTCAATTCTCCTTTGTAAATCCTTTATGAAATGCAAAAAGTTTGGACATATACAACAGTCATTTGAACATTCTGGGTGGAAAAATTCAACACACCAGTCTAATCAAGAGAGACACTCTAAATTGTTGAGTATTACATACTCATCAAAACGCATACATTCTTACTTTCAATTTTGAGTTGGGTACCTTAAAAATCATGACTGGAAAAGGTGAGTACAGAAAGTACAAAAACACAACGTTTGAAATTGAAACATATGCTAAACAAGATTTGGGGGTGGGGGGAGGGGGGAGAGAAGGGAGGTTAATTTCTACTAAAAGAGGAACAAAAAGTATAACATTTAATGTTAGATCAATTAATGTATTTGATCACACACATACATCACTTCTATTTTTCTTCACAAAACAATTATGAAACGTTATCTCAGTTTAGTTCAGTAGAGTATTAGAAAGCAGAGAGGTCTGCAATCTATTTTTGAAGCTAAATAACAGAAGTTTTGTTAGTTTGTCAATAAAGTAATTATATTTTATCTGCTAAAATGAAAATGCATCACAAGTGGTAGACAAAAGACCAAATTAAAACGAGACAAGGGAAATTTCCAACAAAAAGATATGAAAATCTAAAAAAAACACATTCACCAGGATGAGGTGACAAAAGGTAAGCACACAAGAGGATATAACATAAGAAAAAAAAAGAGTGTGTAAGATTGAGATATTTATTAACACTACATTTAGTCATTTGGTTCGTTGTTCAGTTATTTAGTTCTACATATAGTTCTGTAAAAGTTGTTTTGTTCTACATTGAGTTATTTAGTTCTACATTCAGTTATTTAGTTCTACATTGAGTTCTACATTCAGCTATTTAACTCCACATTCAGTCATTTAATTTTACATTTAGTTATCTTCAGGTAAGATGGGAGAAGATAATATTCATACATTCTTTCCATAATATTTAACAGGATTGAGAAATCTAATGTTATGAAAAAAAATTTTAATTGCTTTTAAAAGTAATCTTTATAGTAATTCCAACTTTGCTAGGAGAAATGAAAAGGCCATAAACTGGTTCTTTATTGGTGGAAAATAATGTCATGATTGCACTATTTTTAAAGGTTACTGTAAATAAAAATTCCACTTAACTTATCAATGACTTTCAAAATACTATTTCTTCACTAGCAGAAAAAACTTTGAGGGATCATAACTTTTTTTCCCTTAATTAATTTCATTCAAGCAGGAAAATTATTTTAAAGTTATGAGGATAAAATTCACATAAACATTTGTGCTTCCTTTACATTCACCTTTATTTAAGGCTAAAAGTAAGAGGGAAATCTTACGACAAAGTGCTGAGTGCACTTCAAATTAAAACCCATCTTAGTTTTTAAATGATAAAATGCGTGGAGCTAGAATCTCAAACAATGTGTACATTCTCCAGTGTTAAACCAAACTTTTACGTTGCAGGAAACTAAGCACAGGCCATTTTGAACAGAAGGAAACTACGTGAAAAAATTAAAACTTTGAAAAGTAAGAACTCAAAAAGTGCATGAAATTGTGAAAAAACTAAACCAAAACAAAGACACATCCTTTGTTCCGAACATAATTTTTAGAGCCCATAAATATTAAACAATCCTTGGACATATTAACTGAATGACTGATACATCTAAACTGTATGACTGATAAATCTAAACTGTAAATGATACACCAATTCTGTATTTTCTGTGGTAAGAAATCAAACTGTATCAGTGATAACCTATACTGTATGACTGATAAGTCTAAACTGTATCAAAGACCTACCTGAAAACATAAATCTAAACTGTGAATATACCTATACTGTAACTGATAAATCTAATCTATCAGAGCACCTATAAATATGATAAACAAACCTGAATCATACATATTAACTGTATGACTGATAAATCTAAACTGTATGACTGATACTTAATCTGTATCAGTGATAAATCTAAACTGTATGACTGATAACCTAAAAACTTATCCAGTGATATTATACTGTATGGGTGGTAAATCTAAACTGTATCAGTGATATACCTATACTGTATGACTGATAAATCTAAACTGTATCAGTGATATACCTATTCTATATGACTGATAAATCTAAACTGTATCAGTGATACACCTATACTGTATGACTGATAAATCTAAACTGTATCAGATATACACCTATTCTGTATGACTGATAAATCTAAACTATCATGATACACCTATGCAGTGATGCTACTGCTGTATACTGTATGCCTGATAAATGACAGTGATAAATCTTAACTGTATCAGTGATACACCTATTCTGTATGGGTGAAAAATCTAAACTATATCAGTGATAAATCAATAAATAGTTTTCAAAAGAGAGATTCCTCCTAAGCGACTGGCTCAAAAATGTTCCAAAGGTTAAAGTTCAACCCAAAGCCTCACAGCATACACTGTTGTACCTTGAGAAGGGCTTAGCTGGCAGCATGTGAGATCAGGGCCAGACATTCTAGAGACTGGCTCTACATGGACGACAAACGAGCATGTGAAACTATAAATATGGCATGGTGCTTTCAAAGCGGACACTGATAAATCTAAATAACATATATCAGTGTTTGCTTATACATTTCCCGTCCATACTGTATGCCTAAAAGATAAGTGAAAGAGTGAGAGAAAGAAGTAGGATCTAAGTACGTGTTTTACAGTGTGCAGGGGATTCAAACCATTGGACCAATGATAAAAACACATTATCCCTGAGGAAAACGTCTTCAAAAAGAAAATAATAACAGTTAGTCAATCAAATTTCTCATTGAGTCCTCATTAAATCTTGCAAATATTCAATCTTGTTGTCTGCTCTGTGAATTTGACTTTTGTTCATCATTTTGTCTCTTTAGTGTTCATATTTTAATCTTTTCCTTTCAACAAAATCAATTTTTTCATTGAGAGTTCTTAAAAATCATATTTAGTACTCCATCAGTCTTTACCTCTAGTCTACTGTATGAAAGGCGATTAAGAATAAATTGGTTTGAATACGCTTCAGCGATAGACTGCTTATGTGATAAAGTCAATGATGTGATGGACGTTTGTTTGATTAAAATTGTGAGATTCCTGAATTAAGATGAGAAAAAGTAAGATAAAAAAGTAAAAAGAGTAAACAAGCCGAAGTAGGACCTTTCCAAGTGATAGGGCACAAAGTTTTGATAACATAATGAAAATGAGCTGTTAGCAGCTAAAACTTGCTCAAAGGCCTAATACGGGTTAATACATGCTAAACGCTGACAAACTGACACTGCTTGTTGATACCTTGAGAAGGGCCTTCTAAAGCCTAGACGCTGTGAGATCCAGGGCACAAAGTTTCTAGAATGAAAATGGCTGTTAGGGATCACAAACGAGCCTAGTGAAACGTCCATGAAATATGGCATGGGCTTCATTGCTTTA
Source organism: Doris montereyensis (assembly GCA_037039925.1). Classification (NCBI taxonomy): domain Eukaryota; kingdom Metazoa; phylum Mollusca; class Gastropoda; order Nudibranchia; family Dorididae; genus Doris; species Doris montereyensis. The sequence continues at coordinate 189,693 of JAXRKP010000807.1, read as the reverse complement.
AAACGCTGCCATCTTCAGGAATGAAAACTCCCAAAATACTAAAGAACATATATACAGTGTTCTACAATTCATGCATTATCCCGTCTACTGATATACAGGGATCATAGGGAATTAAGAGGAAACTTGCAAGATAAAAGATGAAGTGACTAAGAGTGAGAAAAAAGAAAAGTAGAGGCCTAAGTACTAAATCGCAATCTAATGTTTCAAAACCAAACAAAAGGTAAAAATCAAGAATAAACCATTGGACCAATGTTCCGTTTATCAATAAAAAAACACATTGCAACATCCCTGAGGAGAAACCATGCAACAAATAAAGAAAAAAAAAGGTGTCATCTCTAGCATTTAATTTCTAACTGTTAGTCAATCACAACAGACAACATTGAGTCCCGTGAAAAATGAAATTCTGACAAAACATTTGATCCATTTATCTTGATTGTCTTATGTGAATTTGACTTTTGCCTTTCAACTTGAGACACACATCAGTGTTCCATGGGGATTTTAATCTTTTCCCTTTCAACAAATCAATTTTTTCTTGAGAGTTCTTTCTTGCTTCGTTCATCGCCGTTTTCAAAACTGCATTAACTGTACTCCATCAGTCTTTATTTTCCTCTAATCTACCCTAATAAGAGAAGACGATTAAGAATTTTAGTAAAATTGGTTTGAATACGACCTCAACAATAGACTGCTTATGGGAGACTGATTTTCAATGATGTGATGGACGTTTTATCAATACTTACTTGTTTGATTTAAATTTACCCGTTTATCAATACTTTTATTGTGGTGATCTCAGGGTGAATTAAGAGGAAACAGTAAGATATCAAAAGAGAGAAGTAAAAGAGTTTATCAAGCGAACCGTTTATCAATACTTTTAGGACCTTTATCCAATGGACTTTATTAACAACCGGCCGTTTATCACCACCCACATCGTTTATCAGACTTTATTAACTGTTCCGTTTAACTACTAAAGAATATCATTAAAACAAAACAAACCTAGACGCAGTTTATCATTAAAGTACTAAAGTTTTCGTTTTATCAACTTTTTGAAAATGAGTCGTTAACTGTGCAGCTAAAACTTGCTCACCATTTATCACAATAGGCCATTTATCATTAAATTTGCTAATTGTGATTAGTTTTATCAATACTTTAACATTTGTGATCCGTTTATCCAATACTTTTACAAACTGATCCATTTATATTTTTAAAACTGTGATCCATCAATTCTTTTATTAATGAAAATCCGTTTATCAATACTTTTATCATTAAAGTCTTGTGATCCGTTTATCAATACTTTTATTAACTGTGTTCCGTTTATCAAAAGCTTCATGCAGTTTATCATTAAATTTACTAATTGACTTTATCTGACTACTGACTTTACTGACTTGATCAGTTTATCAATACTTTTACTAACGATCCCGTTTATCAAAATAACTGTGACGTTTATCAAGGGTCTATTAACTGTGATCCGTTTATCAATACTTCCAATCTAAACACAATCTTTAATGTTTCTAAAACATCAAATCAATACTTCTAAAAAATCCGTTTATCAATACTTTTGAGAGTGAGTTTAAAATCAACACCTTTTGCAACTTTTTTATCTTAACTGGATCCGTTTACAATACCATGCAAATCCGTTTATCAATACTTCTAAAACTGTGAGTTTAAAAAATTTTTACTAACTGTGATCCATTTATCAATACTTTATTAACTGTGATCAAATTATCATTTTGATCTACTGTGTTCAGACAATACTTTTAAAGCCCTGAAAAAAACTTTTACTCACTGTAACCTTTACAAACTTCTATTGACTGTGATCCGTTTATCAATACTTTTACTACGCCGTCCGTTTTAACTGTTTATCAATACTTTTTAAGATCCGTTTATCATTATGACCTGTGATCCGTTTATCAAATGCTAAATGATCCGTTTATCAATACTTTTACTAATTGTCATTTTTGTCCATTAAAGTACTACATGTGATCTTTTTCATTACTTTTTATTAATTGTCTTTCATTTATTAAAAGTACTGCCATTTGCTTTTGACAAACTTTCCGTTTATCCTGAATAGTAACTGTGAAAAAAAGGATACATTGAGTAAACAATGGAAATTTGACTAACAATGATCCTTTATCAATACTTTTACCACTTTATGATCCATTTTTCATTAAAATCATAACTGAATCCACTGTGATCCGTTTTATCATTTTACTTTTACTAACTGTGATCTGTTTATCAATGCTTTTACTAACTGTGATCCGTTTATCAATACTAACAATGATCCATTTAACTACTAACTGTGATCCATTTATCAATACTTTTACTAATTGCCATTTATCATTAAGGATCCGCTTATCAATACTTTTACTAACTGTGATCCGTTATCAATAAAGTACTAGCTTTAACCGCTTTATCAATACTTTTATTAACTATGATTCATTTATCAGCTTATCATTAAAGTTAATAAAGTACTAACTGTGATTCATTTGTCATTAAAGTTACTAACTGTGATTCTGTTTATCATTACTTTTACTAACTGTGATTCATTTATCTTTAAATTTACTAACTGTGATTCATTTATCAAATTTACTACTAATTGTGATCCATTTATCTTTAAATTTACTAATTGTGATTCCATTTGTCATTACTTTTAATAACTACCCATGATTCATTAAATTTAACTGTGATCCATTTATCTTTAAATTTACTAACTGTGATCCATTTATCAATACTTTTACTAACTGTGATCTGTTTATCAATACTTTACAAGATGTGATCTCATTTATCACTAAATTTACTAACTATGATTCCTTTATCAATACTTTTATCTAATTGTGATCCATTTATCAATACTTTTATTAACTGTGATCCGCATTTATCATTATTCTACTAACTGGGATGATCCATTTATCATTACTTTTACTAATTGTAATTCATTTATCATTATTTACTAGCTGTGATCCATTTATAATTTAACTCTCATTTATCATTGAAATTTACAAGATGTGACTCATTTATCACTAAATTTTACTAACTATGATTCATTTATCATTAAATTTACTATCAGGGATTCCATTAAAGTACTAATTCCTTTATCATTAAATTCATTAACTGGGATTCATTTATCATTAAATTTACTAACCGATTCTTTTATCATTAAATCTACTAATTGGGATTCATTTATCATTACATTTACTAACTGTGATTCCTTTATCAATACTTTTACTAACCATGATCCGCTACTAACTGTGAATCATTTATAATTAAATCTACTAATTACTTTTACATAATTGTTCATTTATCATTACTTACTAGCTAGATTTTATCCTTTATCATTGGATTTTATCACTAAATTTACTAACTATGATTCATTTATCATTAAATTTACTATCAGGAATCATTAAATTCATTAAACTGGGATTCATTTATCATTACATTTACTGACTGATTCATTTATCATTAAATTTACTGACTGATTCATTTATCATTACATTTACTAACTGTGATTCCTTTATCATTGGATTTACTAACTGGGAATCATTTACTAATTAAATCTACTAATTGTGTGATTTAATTGGATCATTCATTTATAATTAAATTACTAACTGATTTACTAACTGTGATTCATTTATCATTAAATTTACTGTTTCAATTATCATTAAATTATTTAGATTTAACTGTGATTCATTTTTACTAACTGTGATTCATTTATCATTAAATTTTAAATCATGGCCGGCCATTGGTGAGATACAACAACTTCAACATTGTGACAACTCCACCAATGTCGCTTATCACTGTTGACTCCACCCCACTGTCGCTTCTTCGTGTTACACCGTAAACATTGGGACTTCACCTCTCTTTCCTTATTTTTGGATTGCTCCGCCTCCTCCTGTCTCACATACCGATCTCTCTCAAACATCAGTTTTTTTCTCCTCATCCACCTCTTCCCTAATTTTCTCTCTCTCCATTCTCTTCAGTCTGTCTTTTTCCTCTATTTGTGCTTTGATCTGAGCCTGAAAGTAAAGGGACAAAGGAAGTTTGTTGGTACATGCACAAGGGAAAAGAAGTTACCAAAACAAATAGCACAAAATACATAAATGCATACATAAGTAAACAGACGAATAGACAACTTTACATAAATAAACACGTATACGCAAATACGCTTCTCCCCATGAATCCAGCTAACCATTTGACCGTAAAATCAATGAGATGCTATCAAGTTTTTCAACACAATCATCATATACAAGAAAAAAATCACATTAAAAGTAACATGAAAACATTTGAAAGAATTTTAAAAAAAAAGAAAAGTCATTTGCCATTGTTGAACAAAGTACATATCTGATCGACAGTCGTGTTTCCATTAGCATATACTCAATCAAACAACCTCATCTCCAAACACACTCATAAAAGAAAAAAACCTTTAAAACTCCTCAGGTCATATTGTGTTTATATTTGGGGGCCGAGGAAAACAAAAAGGGGATGGGAGGGATGGGAGGATTTGACTGAGCATTTATGCTTTAAAAATTGCAAGTGACCCAAGATTCAGATTGAATAAACCTAGAATAAAGATGGATTAACAGTCAAACGCAGGCTCACCGACTGTACATCATGTAAACCCCAGCAGGTCATTTCATTCAAAGTCTTTCTAAACTCCCAGGGAGCATACAGTACACAAGCCTATCAGGCTTTGCGTACTAACACTCTGACAAGATCTTTCTCTACCTATAGCTGGATACTCATTCACACATGAGTCAAGAAAGGAAAGTAAAGTGAAATCACACATGAGTCAAGAAAGAATACCTCCAATACAGAAAGTCCCAAGTTCAAATATATACATAAAAAAAGGGCATTGACTGGAAGCTTTAGTTGAAACATTATGCATGATTTCTACCCCCACTCCCTCCCCTCCCTATTTGCTTCACTTGAGAGCTTCTGAATACTAGCATCAGTCTAACTTGCTCCAAGCAGGTGGAACACATCATGCCCTGGGAGGGTTTCTTTTTTCTATTTATTGTAAAAACGATGAACTGAATAGGTTCAAATGTTGTGCACACACACACACACACACACACACAAAAGAAAAAGAAGCAGGGAAAATAAATTTTTTAAAAGGAAGGGAAATGACGATGATGCCTTGAAAGCTTTATTCAAGAATATCATCCACTTAATATGTTACTGACTATTCTAGCTTTTAGCAGTAAAAAACCCCAACAACATTGCTTCCAGAGGAACCGTATATCCCTACCTGATATTCTAGATGAACCTCCTTTTTTTCTTCCTGTTCCTTCCGTGTTACAGGATCTATATAAACTCCTTGGCCACGCAGGAACGTATTTCTAGAAAGAATGGAAACAAGAGACAAAACAAAGCTTAAGACATGAACAAATGCAATAAGGAAGCATAAGAAGACAAGTATTGTATAAACATTCAGCTGTTTTTTTAAACACATAGCTTACAATTGAAAGGACTATCTACCTCACCTATCGCATGTGTTTCTTTAAAACATCGATGGCATTTCAGTGGACACTTTATCGGACCTATTTCATGGGTTTTTTTTACACAGTTTACAATTGAAAATATTATTTACCTTACCTATTTCAATTCTTTTAACACATGGTTTATATTTGAAAGGACTTTAACTGACCTATTTCATTGGTTTCAACACACACAATTGGAAAGGACTTTAACTGACCTATTTCCATTTCATGCACGAAGGGTTTCAACACAAAATTGAAAGGACTTTAACTGACCTATTTCATGCGGTTTCAAACACACAATTCACATTGGAAAGGACTTTAGCTGAACTGACCTATTTCATGCGGTTTCAACACACACCACATTGGAAAGGACTGTAACTGACCTATTTCATGCGGTTTAACACACAATTCACATGGAAAGGACTTTAACTGACCTAATTCATGCGGTTTTGACACACAATTACACAATTGAAAGGACTTTAACTGACCTATTTCATGCGGTTTTAACACACAATTCACATTTGAAAGGACTTTAACCGATCTAATTCATGCGGTTTTAATGTACAATTTACATTTGAAAGGATTTTTTTACTTGCTGTTTTTTTATTATATTCATCATGCTTTTCTTCAACACTTACGATTCCTCTTCTTGACTAGTTCTGACTGATAAAGGTGGCATGGGGCACTGATAGTCCTCTGTGTCTCAAAATGCTCGAGGCTTTCGGCGGATCCGGATAAGATGGCCCTTGGCCCGAGTGCCCAGCAAACTGGGTCAGTTTCTGGCGGTCAGTCTGGTAATGATCTGCCCACACCCCGTCGTCTTCCCGACGCTCCCCTTGCCTTTTTGTCTGCTTTGATTCTTCGCTGTTCCGCCTTGGCTCTCTAAAAGCAGTAATAATCTATTAAAACAATAATAATAATAATAATAATAATAAAAATAATAATAATAATAAATAACAATAATAATAATAATAATAATAATAATAATAATAATAATAATAATAATAATAATAATAATAATAATAATAATAATAATAATAAAACAAAGATAAGGGTGGGGGGTTTTTTCAGGCTTCAAACAAATGAAAAGACACAGCAGCCGTAAGCTTTATCTCTATACTAACAACACACGGCAATGCATGGTCATGTAATTAAGGTGAATAAATCAAATTACATTTACAATCTATCAAATGCACGAGACACATGCTTCACAAAAAACAAAATCGCTTACAGTTCCACGACAACATAAGTGCTTTGCAAACACACACAAAGAGAGAATCATGAACAGTAACAATGTTTTATAAGAATATCATTGGTGGGTAAATTTCAGGCAAAAAAAAAAAAAAAACACACCCATAAAAACCTTATAGGCATATAATCTATTACATATAATTTAGAAAGAAAATTACAAACTCCCATTTTCTTTCTACAATAAACATTCTGTTTTTTTCAACATATTTTCATCTTTCATATCGATGGTGAAAGTCGAAACCGTGTGAGTATAAAATTAGTAAAATCTTTTTTTCCCTTTTTTTTTAACATTCGTCTAAGAATTCTGTGGCACAAAAATCCACAGAAACCCTACCAGCAGTGCTTGCATCCCGATGGGGTCTAGATTTTAACACTTACACACCGTGCATGTCTGTGAAAATAGATTAAAATGTGCATCTTTTTCATTGAACTGCTAAACAAAAAAAACATCCAAAATTGGCCTTACACGGTTTACGACTTTCACCGTCGATATATCATGAACTTTTGAACCCTTTTTTTTGGTTTAAATGCGAACACTAATCTGAACATGTTGTTGTTAGATAGACGCTTTTAACAAATCCAAGGTCCTATAATTTTCCTGATTTTACCGAAAGCTTACATATCTCAAAAGGCATATTTCAAGACTAACATAGAATGTTCCTAACAATTCAAGACATTGAAATCCTTTTACCTAATTCGTCCAGCCACTGGCGTTTCTCCTCAGCTTTTTTGTTGTCAAAGCGAGTCTCATTAAGTGTTCCAGCCTTGAGGGGAAGGAAGACGTACAATGAACACAATTGAAAAATCGTTGTTCTTTATAGTTTAAAAAAAAACACACAACTTTAATGTAATCCACTAGTACAAAGTAAAACTATAATAAAAAAATAATTTAAAAGTTACAAATTTGTAAAGTGCAAAAATCCACTAAATAAATACTTAGGTGGAACAATCAACAAAAAATCTTAGCTGGCAAAGTCAGGTTTCAAATGTTTATAAGAAAGTAAACAAGAGAATGTTCTTCCTACGTAAGTTGAAAGCTTTGAGATCGACCATATTTTGTTATAATATCTGTTTTATCGTGCAACGATCGAAAGCATAAATGCTTTCTGCATTACGGGCTGGGGTGGATATGTGAGACTGCGAGAGAAAGTATGTTTGAATAGTATTATTTAAAAACACGTAAAACATCCCAATGCACTTTCCCATCCTTTGATGAAATTTATATATCTTACTGTTCAAGGAAAATTGAAGTTATTGTAACAGACCAAAACCATCCACTAACACCTTAAAATATCAAAATGGTCCAAACACTCCAAAAGACCAATTTATTTTTTGAGCTGTAAAGAAAGATATAAAAGATCATTCTTACCATCATCTGTAAAATCCTTATGACTACCATCACCAATTTCATTATCATCACCGCTCTTTGACCATTATTCATTGCAATGACTATGTTTACGTGCATAAGAAAACTGTTAATTCAAAGTTGTTATGTTATAGATGTTTTGATCTCCTAATGCTCAAATGTGTGTAAGCTATTTGTGTGTGAAGAATAATTTATTTATAGTGAAAATGTGTTCTATTTCATATTATTATATTGAAGGTATTGCATCTCCAAAAACAATGTGCCACTTTTGGACAATAAAGGTGTATTTTATCTTATCTTATCTTAAGGTGCTCGATGACACTTTATAATAATGGACAATACATTTAATACAATAAAACATCCAAGATTAAAACACCAAGATGTAATTTAAAGAAAAAAAAGTTTGGTTTTTGAGTCTTTTTGCTTAAAGATAGAAAGATCAGAAGCAATCAAACTTTTAAAGCATTTAAGCCTCTTGTGTTAAATCATCGATTGTCCAATTAACCGAGCGCATCTATATATAAAGCTGTACGTCTCTATCTTTGACCGCTTATAACTCAGAAACCACTGCACCCACAACCACCATATTTCAAATAGCCTGCTTTGGGTTCTTAGCTAATAAACCCTCGGATCAAATCAGTATTTTAATTGACTGGGAAAAGATTTGTTTTGCCTGCAATCCACAACACTTTTTATTGTTATTGTTACTCATTCCTTCACTTCCGGTCATTAGACATGCAATGAAAAGCCCGCCAAAACCTAATTATCGAATACTGTATCAGTATTTGATATCACCCTGCACCCAGTAACTTATTGAGTAGTTCATGGATGGAAAAAAAGGATGTGGTAAAAAGAGTAATCATAATCACTATGTCTACGGGCATGCTTGTTATGTATATTTCGGAGGGCTCATTCCCGGGCGCACGGCAGAAATAAGATTGGACACTTATTCCTGGCGGTTACTAAAAATAGATAACGTAAAAAACATTGCATAAATTGAGCAAAGTCGAAACGGAAATCTAAGTGCTTTCATATTCATTATTCACTGCCGCTGGCAAGGGATAAAGCAGGATTGAGCGTGGCAAGCCTATGAATGCAGAACGTGTCACTCAGACTAGGTGAGATCTGTTTGATTTGATTTTGAGTTACTCACATTCACAACTAAGGTGATCTATGGGTTTTTTTTACAGGATTTTTAGTTTTGCCCAGACTGCCCTGTAAACAGCCCAGGGATGTTTTTAACATGCACAGAGTGTTGTGATCTGCAAATGAGACCTCTTTTTATCGTCCGTCTCCGATGGAGTAGATTTCGATCCATCTACCTGGAGTAGTAGGTAGGTGTTAAAAACTGCAAGCTAAAACCCAAGGTAAAAGACCCAAAGGCAGACTTTGAAGAAAGTGGGAAGAAGATATAAAGAGGCATTAAAATAAAGAAATTAAACTTTCATGGAAGGAAACAGAAAATGTCAGGACAGGGCAGCTGGAGAAAGATCATTTCCGGCATCTAAATAAGGAAAGAAAAAAAATGTTTGCATGAAGTCTCATCACATTTCCTATAATGTCACCCAGACTCACCCCAACAACCATAGAACTCCTCATGGCCGCAGGAGGAGCCAGCGAAACGGGACCGTCCTCCTCTTCCGATGCCTTTCCCAGCACTGAGACTCGGTTACGTGGGCTCAGACCAGTTCTGGTGTGACAGGAAAATAAAACAACATGAGTCTCTCTTCTTTTCATTTTTTCAAGTTATTATACTCTTCAAGTACAAAACAAAACATCCATGGCGTCCCAATGTCGTACCATTGAACAATAAGACACTGACAAAACAATTCAGTGAGCAAAGGCATTTCAACACTGCGGTTTCAGTAATGACACCTCATTTCATTCATCAATCTAAATCATTTTCCCCCATATGTGCTATTTTCTCTCTGACAAAAAAATGATAACATTAGTGACATAAATACAATGTGAATCACCGAGAATGCATTTAACTATTTAGAGCAAGTAAAGTAAAGTAAAGTAAAGTAAAGTAAAGTAAAGTAAAAGTAAAAGTAAAATAAAAGTAAAGTAAAGTAAAGTAAAGTAAAGTAAAGTAAAAGTAAAGTAGAGTAAAGTAAAAGTAAAAGTAAAGTAAAGTAAAATTAAGTAAAGTAAAGTAAAAGTAAAAATAAAAGTAAAAGTAAATTAAAAAGTAAAGTAAAGTAAAAGTAAAGTCAATTAAAGTAAATTAAAGTAAGTAAAGTAAAGTAAAGTAAAGTCAATTAAAGTAAAGTAAAAGTAAAGTAAAGTAAAAGTAAAAGTAAAGTAAAGTAAAGTAAAATAAAAGTAAAGTAAAGTAAAGTAAAGTAAAGTAAAGTAAAGTAAAGTAAAGTAAAGTAAAAAGTCAATTAAAGTAAAGTAAAGTAAAGTAAAGTAAAGTAAAGTAAAGTAAAGTAAAGTAAAGTAAAACAAAATAAAGTAAAGTAAGGTAAGGTAAGGTAAAGGTAAAGTAAGGTAAGGTAAAGTAAGTAAAGTAAAGTAAAGTAAAGTAAAGTAAAGTAAAGTAAAGAAAAGTAAAGTAAAGTAAATCTCATAATCAGAGTTGAGTGTAGGGTAATCGGGAGTAAAGCCCTGATCTCTCTAGGGCGCACGGCACAGTGTGGTAGTCTGCCACTGCTTTCCATGCCGCCTTTACTTTCACCGGGTCTGAATAGACCTAGCTACCCATTCATATTGCTGGGTCGACTGGAGGGCCAGAAAAAATATTGCCAGGACTGGGAATCAACCTCAGGCCTCCTGGGCGGCAGTCAGACGCTCTACCGACGGAGCTATCAACAAGAGAACAACTTAATTCTCCGAAACAAAAACACATACTGTCCGTATCTTGGTGTCACGTCCTGTGGAGATTTGTGATAGACAAACCGGTCGGCCCACTGATCTTGCACGCCTGCCCGGTCTCTCTCCTTCTCTTGTTGCTTTTTCATTCGCTGTTCCTCTCTCTGTTTATCTATGGAATCAAGGGTGAATGCGTGAAAACGCTGTTTCATTCTAGCAAACAGCTCACAAAAGACTCTTATATTACAAATGGAGAAATGAAGGCATTTTAAGTCATTATGACTCAAACTAAAACAAAAAGAGAAATGATGAATCTCATTAAAACATTGCCTCCATTTTATGAGATCACTTTCAATTAATATAAAAAATCGTAGAAAATTAACCCTGTTTTGAGTGATCTGCCCCTGATTAAGACTTTGATTTGATTTGATTTACCCACATCCACAACTAAGGTGATCTTGGGGTATTTTGGTAAGATTTTGGTAAGATTGTTTTATTTTGCCCAGACTGCCCTGTAAACAGCCATGGAATCATTAACATGCAAAGAGTGCAACTGTGATCTGCACACATTACCTCCTTTTCGCCACCTATTCGGACCTAGTTGGGGGGGGGGGGGGGTGATTTTTAATTTTTAAAAACTCCAAAACAAATTTCAGCCATTGGTAAACCCACGATGAGAGTCATACACCTTGCCTCTGGACTACAGAGTCCCCCTCTTCCTTTAGACAACAGACCGGCATTTCTACATCAGATAACTCCCCATTGAAGCAATTGACAAAGTAGAAAAGGCTCTTTAAGAATTATAACAGATACAACGGTCGCTTCTACAGTAGGTCAACAGTCCAAGAAGACGAGATAAAAATGAAAATTCAAAATTTAAGCCAAGCGGAACAAGGGAGGTTAGGACAGAGAAATCCTGACAGACAGACTTTATAGCTCACCCAACTCTGCCAACCATTTCCTTCTATCTTGTTCTTTCTTCGTCAGATGAGACATTTCTTCTTCGGTGTCAAAATGCTGTCATTTGGAGATAAAAAAAAGTGAAAAATTAGCAATGGTGCACACAACTTCCTTTCAAAATATTATGAAGAAAAAAAAACCCTGCAAAGCCCAACCCACTTTCCAAATGCAGAGATCCATTTCGTTTGCCCTTTCTTTTTGTTTTTATTATTATCAATTCTGAAATGATTTTATTTTAAATATTTGTCCAATATACCGTTCATTGATTTGACCACAGGAGGAAAATATTTCTCTTTTAAATTTCATAACATTACATTCTGCATGGATCTGAAGTGATACAACGCTTTGATTACATACCTCCGTATCATTCTACGTTGACAACGTTTACACTACACACTCTGAATATATGCCAGTTACACGTAAAACTGCTGAAGTACGAATAAGGATAATAATAATAATACACTTTACAACATCTTTGAAGTTATGCTAGAGACAACAACAAAATGAACAGAGTGTTTTTCACTGAAGGTCGTTTGCCGGTTAGTAAGTTATGTCTTCCTTCATTACATAACATGGAATAGCAATAGATATTAAAGACATTTAGATAAATCACGTTTAGGCACGCAGTATTACTGACAGGCCATTGCTGGTGTTAGTCATACTTTTGATTAAATAGTCTTGAGTTAATCATTTTATGAGTTTCAGTATTACTGATACAAATCTGCATGTTTAAAACAGATTATATATATATATATATTTCATTATAAAATTTGCATCAATCGCTTACAAATCCTTTTCTAGCACGACTAGCGATTGAACACAAATGCTACATTGTAAGTTTTAACAAACATGGGTCTGCTCATAGCACTTGAGATAAAAATGAGACCAACATTTAGCATAGGGTTCATAGCATTCTTGATGAAAAAGAAATGTCTTACACACTCTAGAAAATGTTTTTAATGTCTTACAGTCTAGAAAATGTTTTTAATGTCTTACATTCTAGAAAATGTTTTTAATGTTTTACAGTCTAGAAAATGTTTTTAATGTCTTACAGTCTAGAAAATGTTTTTAATGTCTTACAGTCTAGAAAATGTTTTTAATGTCTTACAGTCTAGAAAATGTTTTTAATGTCTTACAGTCTCCAGAAAATGTTATTAATGTCTTACACTCTCTAGAAAAATGTTCTTAATGTCTTACACACTCTAGAAAATGTTTTTAATGTCTTTCATCAGAAAATGTTTTTAACTCTTACACACTAGAAAATGTTGTTGTCTTACACTCTCTAGAAAATGTTTTTAATGTCTTACACTCTCTAGAAAATGTGTAATGTCTTACACACTCTAGAAAATGTTCTTAATGTCTTACACTCTAGAAATGTAATGTCTTACACTCTCTAGAAAATGTTCTTAATGTCTTACACACTAGAAAATGTTTTTAATGTCTTACACACTCTAAAAAATGTTCTTGATGTCTTACACACTCTAGAAAATGTTCTTAATGTCTTACACTCTCTAGAAAATGTTCTTAATGTCTTATACATTCTAGAAAATGCTCTTTGATGTCTTACACACTCTCTAAAATGTTTTTAGTGTCTTACGCACTTTATTTCAGTATGTTTCAAAGGTGTGTTTGCAAAAACAGAGATTGATCAGAGCCACTTGACAACTACCGTTGAAAAGTACATTCTATTCTCATATATTCTGTAAGTTGGAAAAGAAACATTTATTAACACAAACTACGGTGTATTCTATTTCATCGACGGGATATATTGTGTAAAACATAAAAATTTGGTGCATGTCTCAACTCACCAGTCAAATGTGCATACACGCACGTAAGTAAAATCAATAGCTAGAACATTCTAAAATATTGACAGTGCTACAAACCATGGCGGGACATTCTGAGATTTCTAGAGTGCTATGAACTCTGACGGGACATTTTTTTAATTGTAGACTGCTATGAGCCGTGATTCAAAATAGAGAGGCATCCAAAAAGCCTCCCCCTCCCTCCCCCCAGCCGAATCCACCCACTACCAAACATGAATTATAAATAAAGTACATTAAATTGAGAGAAAAAAGAATGATTAGTTTGATGGTGCAAAATTCATTCAATAAAATGAAATTCTCCTCAAAGGTGAGTTGTTATTTTTTTTAACATTCATACATTTCAGATTTTAAAAAGGCCATTTGCAAATGTTGGAGTCAATTTCAAAGCCATCTCCATAAACATCCATGGCAACTTTTTAAGCATAGCCATTCACCAAGCAAATAAGACAAGAGTTTACGATTAAATGAATGATCCATTTATCAAGAGCACACAAGTGGCAATGGGTTACTTGGTTAATGCCACGACACACATCGAGAGAATAGCATAAAAACTCTAGGAAATGAGTCACAGAATTGGCCGGCAATAAGTCGTCTCTTTATATATCTATCTATATATAAAAGGCCTTATTTACATGATGAACTCACTTGTCTTTCATGTTATGTCATTCACAATAATATCTTCTTTTTTTCTTTTTTAAGAGTTGCTTCTATAGAAGAATCAATTTTAATTTATAAAAACCAGACATTCAAACAGGATTAACCGGTGACTTTTATAGAGACTTGAGTCTGTTCCTTAGGAAAAGTTGCGATTAGCGGCAATTGCGATTAACCGAGGTGCGATAATCCGAAGTCAACTGTAGCTACATTAATTTTCTTCATATTTGAGGATGTCGATGCGACTGAATCCATAAATGTGATAAAACAAAAGAAGATTTAGGATAGGGCCTTGTCTATATTTACATCAAATTCTTCAGATAAGTTTTAAGCTGCTCTCACTGCACATGTTGGTTTATTGTAAAACTTTTATAGCTTCTATCAAATTCTCCTCTACATTTTGCTCTTAAATCATATGATTTTTACTAGAGATAAAAGTTTTAGTTGTCTTTTCAGCAAATTAATCAGTGACACTTTGATATAACATTAATAAACCATAATAAAAGGTCCTAAGACTGCCTCATAATTTTTGCTCGCATAATGTGTAAGAAAAGAGAGATGAAAATGGTCACCTTTATTGTCTGCCCTTAGATTTATTATCAGTGACCAATTTTGATTTTTGATGGTTTTTGTTGTGCTGTCAGTTTATACTATAATTGTTTAACTTGCTTATGTTACATTTGTAAATGTAAATAAAAGGGCTGCATAAATATTCCTTTATGTGTAAGTACGTGTACATTTGAAAAGTAGGCTAAAATTGCTTTTTATTTCCTGTCCTGACTATTCAAATAGAGACAAGATGTTTTTTCTTTTTACTCTTTGCTTGTAAGTGAATTTACATAACAGAGTCACATAAAAAATATATACGTACTTTGCAAAGATTATTCTATTACTGGCTGACAAAACTTAACACACTCTGATGCTTAGCTCAGTCGATTTTAGTACTGAAGAAATATAAGTCGTCGCATAGTTTCATGAACATCCCTTAACAAATGAAGGGGCCATTTCAATAGTGTGCCTAGGTCACAATTACGTCATTTAGAGAAAATTGCCTCCCAAAAAAAAGACCCAATGGACTTAGGCACAGGTGGCTTTGGGAATCCCAACTTTCAAACGGCTAAACATGTGATGTGTTTTCATCATATCATTTTCACACTTTTCTCGGAGCATGATTTCCATTTACTCCCTAAGATTATCTCCCTATCTCATTTTTCACGGAAGTGGACATAAGCACACTATTGAAATGACCACTTCAAACAAGTTACATTGTTGGAGCAGCCAGTGTGTTAACCACAGCATCATTTTTTTACTTAGAAAGACTCTGTTATCTTAACGAATTAAAAAGTTGTTGTCACCTTTCATCATACGTTTACACGAATATCGTTTAGATAAGACAAGTGCCAGCCTATCCTGTATGAAACGACTAAGACGCAGGGGAACTCTCTGCTTTGCCTCCCTTTAACATGAAAAATAATATCCAGGAAACAAAATGCTGCTAGACGCACTGGTTTTCAATCCTTTTAGATCTCTTTTTTTTGCACTAAAACAAAGGAATTCCTTCCTTCATTCTCAGTGGTTTAAGGCAATTGAAATATAACTTCAAATAATATCACAGTCGTTGGTCCAAGCATCCTTTTTTCTAATTGCTGAAGAATGACTTGTTTTCTTTCTTTAATCACCGAAAAATATTTTTAAAATACATATCTATAATCCTGCTTTCATTTTGATTTACCCACAATCAAAACTAAGGTGACCTCGGAGATTATCACGTAGACTTGAATTTAGAAGCAGTTCTCATTATAATCTAGACAATCTGCCATTGCTGACTTACAGTTATCTTCTTTTGAATGTCCTTTATTCAAGAAGCAAAGAGGGAGTTCCTCTGACAGATATCTACTACACCATCACTAAAAAGTATATATTATATATTAAAAGTTTGAGTACAGTGACAGCTAAAAGAGACAAGACACCAAAGCCAAGCCCTTGGCTTTCGTCTTCACGTCTGCTGCCTGGCCATCAGGTCTCAAACCCTTTTCCTTCGGGGTGCCCTTCGAGCTTTGCGCTGGCCCATGTGCCGTGGCAGCATTCTGGGAAAACTTAGCAACACTGGCTTCATTAGATTGCATTTTTGAATCGCCATCCTCCGTTTTCTTCTCCTCGTTATCGCTTCTTTCCTCATCTCTTTCCTTCCTTATACGCTTATCTCTCTTCTTATTGATAATGACAATTTGTACCTGATCCGAAGTTTTCGTTTTCGTCCCTGTCAACAACAGTTGCCTTCCTTGATTCAGAGGCATCTCTGTTGACCCTTCTCTTGTTTTTGCTGTTCGTTGCATCGGTTCTATCTTCAACCGTTTTCCTGTCTCTACCCTCCTTCCTACTCCTGTTCTTCGATTTTCCTCCATCTCGTCCTGCAACCTCTCCACTTCCTTTCGCTTCCTTCGCTCTCCGCTTCCCTGATTTCGTCCTGCAGTTTCTGGATTTCACTTTGCAGGTCTTCCTACAGAAACAGAGAGATAAGAATGGGTGGATCTAAGTCACAGAACCTTGACCTTACCGTACGTACGTCAACCTCAACCGTGACAGAAAAAAAGCAACATTTTTAGTTAAAAACACCCTTGCTGCCCAGACCCTGTGACTTGATCATAATGAGAAAGAAAAAAAAAAAAAAAAGAGAAATAAAAGAACACCCATCAGGTAAAAATGATGCCTCAGAAAGCAGGACAACATGCATGCAAAGCAAGAGGGTCCAAGGTGCAAAATCTCGCTGAAGTCCTGTTTTCATTTGATTAAAATGTAAATATGATAACCATTCTTTTTTTTTGTTAACAATGGAAAGAAGAAAAAATACAGAGTAATAAAAAAAATGAAAAGAGGGGGAAAAAAGAAGGAAAAAAAATGAAATAAACAGAGACAGAAATTAAAATAAAGACACAAAAAACTCAAAGCAACGACATGAAATTGTCATAATATTTCCTATCCTAACCATTTTGTTGTTTTGGCTTGGTTTTGTTTGTTTTTTTTCTTTTTTCTTTTGTTTTGGGTTGTTTTTGTGTGTGTGTGTGTGTGTGTGTGTGTGTGTGTGTGTGTGTGTGAGAGGGGTGGGGTGGGGATTTACAGTGAAAGAGTACTTTGATACTGAAGAAGACGTCTCTTTTGATTATAACCAGCTACATAAAAGCTTTAGAAATCTGTAAGCAATTGCAATGTAAGGTTAGTTTTTTAATAAGACGATATGAATACTTTTCTCTTTCTCTCTCTCATATTTACCTGTTGAAGGTTTAATGTTGACGTACTATTCAGTGGAGTTTTTCTACACATAAGATTCATTGACTTTTAATGAGAAGTTTGCAAAACTTTTCATTTGAAAATATCGAGCTACTTGGAAAATTCCAAGAGTGTCTTGATTATCCACCATCAACTCACATTGACAGAAAAGATGACATACAGAAGCGTAATTATTGATAATGATGGTAATGTTTAATTCTGTCAGAACATGTCAGAATATAATATTAAGTGACAAAGACCTATTCTATTTACCCTTGATAAACATCTATTTTGTATTATCTAATCTTAATAATAATTCTTTTTTTATTAATTCATCCATACAGATAACTATCAAAGGTTTTCATGAGTTTTGTGGCTGTTTCACACTACGCATAAACTTAATTTGCATGTGACCACACAAGTGACAAGCATGTGTTTGTTTGCATTTATGTGCAAATGTATTTATCGCCATAATACAACCTGTATTTTTTTGCTGTTTTTCTTAATGCTTCTGCAAGCTCAGCTATTTGTTTATTCAACTGTCTGTTTGACAATGTTATTTTCTTCCCTACGTCTTTTTGTGTTCTTTGGAAAAAGGGAAAGTAAATGAGATTCCTGTATTCCTCTCTCCATACATTTGAAGGGGTCATTTCAATAGTGTGCCTAAGTCACAGTTAGCGTCATTTAAGAAAAATGCCAAAAACAATAGACTTTGGCACTGCTGGCTTCGGGAATTCCAAATTTTAAACGGCTGTAAACTTGATGTATTTTCATCTTATCAGTTTCACACCTTTCAGGAAGCACGATTTCCTGTTTTTCCCTAGGGTTATCTCTCTTGTCTCGTTTTTCACAAAAATGGACACAGGCACACTATTGATATGACCCCTTCATTTATTCTTCTTTGGCTTCTTTTTCTATCAGACATTTTATTCTCCAACGTCAAGTTAAGTAGATCACATTTTTTTCTGACGACACAAATATATATAGATATTTATATCTAATTAACAAGAGCAGGGAAAACAGTTGTGAGACAGACAGACAGACAGACAGAGAAGCGATCTGTGAGATAATGTCGACAAAAAACAATACAAACCGGGAGGCCGTACTGGATAAAAACAAAATCTAAGACAAACTGGAAGAAAGAGATTTTATAATCAACCTGGCATACAAAGGACAAGTCACACGTTGATAGTGTGAAATAGTTATTGTAGAAGGCGGGACATGCATGCGTGGAAGAATTTCACCCTTTTGAAGCATTGAGTATGGAATGTGGCAAGAGTCTGCTATATATATATATGCGATGAAGGTGTTATGACGACATGAATAAGTGTGGTGACAAGTACTTCAAAGAGAGGATGCGTATAAGAAATATTTCAAGCCATCGTCACGTACCCCACATATGGCTACGCCTGTTAAATGGGCTTTCTGCATGTCAAAGAAATATCTCAAGCCATTATCATAGGTCATATGGTCAAGCCTGTTAAATGGGCTTTCTGCATGTCAAAGGAAATACCTCAAGCCATTATCATAGGTCATATGGTCAAGCCTGTTAAATGGGCTTTCTGCATGTCAAAGAAATACCTCAAGCCATTATCATAGGTCATATGGTCAAGCCTGTTAAATGGGCTTTCTGCATGTCAAAGGAAATACCTCAAGCCATTGTCATATTATGTCATATGGTTAAGCCTGCAAAAAGCTTTCTGCATATCAAAGAATTTCATGCAAGACAGTGTCAATTTATGCATGCCTCTGAGTAACTTCTCTGACTGAACTTCAGTCGATGAAGTTTTCAAAAAATTACCAGGAATGGATGACTACTATAAAATGAGGCCGCCTGGAGGATAAAGCAAACACAAGGTCAGAAAGCTATCAAATTGTCAAAACTGTAACGTGAACTGAGTTGGAAGGGGGACAATTTTATCCTTTAAGTTACTAAAAGCAAGATTTTGTTTTTTTTACAAGTTTTTTTCACTTTGCATTTTACAAAAACCTTGGAAATTATCATTTTTAAAGTGTGTAAAGTATAATTTAAACACATATTTTACACCATAGCTCTATACTATGCCATTATTTCACATATATCTGATGTTTTGAAGCTGTGTAAATGACATGAATGAATTAATGTAAAACTTCTTAAACTTTAATCATTATTGAGATTTAACGCTATAGAAATGTTTATTATTATCATTATCATTATTACTAAGCTATGTAATTAATCAATTTACTAGATAAATACATTTAATTACACTATAAAGATAGATCAATTTTTGTAGTCATTTCATCATCTAACTCTGTGGCACCTGTTCATTAGTAACCAAAGGCCTAAAGAATTCATTTCACCTCTGAAAACGTTTCTGAAGATGCTGTCGTGAAAAGTGTCACTTTTTCAATTGTCATTTCTACATGCTGAGTTCTCGCTTGTTTTAAAAAAAATTTTTTACCAGTTGAATGATTACCTAAACACATTGTTTCAAAAGAGAGGAATAAAAATATTTTCAAAAACAGTTATTTCAAAAAAAGATTTGCAAAAACAGTTATGTTTATACCAACAGGGGCTAAAACCAAATAAAACATATTCAATGGCAGGTAACAACTTTCACAAAAAATCAAATCTTTCTGACGACTTTAAAAAAAGGAAATGTTCTCTATAAAAACGCAGAGACCTACGTCAATACAGCTGTGGTTACCTGCTGAAGTTGCCGTAACAACTTTCTTGGGTAGCAGCCTTATTAGTGTCCACTCTGTCGTTTCTAGTTCTGTTGAGAGAGCTGCTATTCTTCTCCTCAGCCGCTGGCCTCGAGGTTTCTGGCTTGCCTGCCGGTGCCCCGCCCCAGGCCGTCCCCATGGATCATACTCTTGCTGTAATTCAGCTGGCAATGGAAGAAACTTCAAAATTAATGTCAGCCTTAAATCATAAAGAATGAATCTCACGGTCCTCAACTCCCAAATCCAGGCAAGTAGAAGGAGTGGGAGGTTCTTACATAATTTTAAAAAACCATCTCGACGGCATTATTTCAATTAATTTCTACCTTTCACAATAGGAAATTACGATTTCATCTAAGTAAAAACAACAACATTCCACTTTATTCTATCCATCTATTATGACGTCTTTTACATTATGAGAGTGAGAGGCCTATCACTGAATGAGAGAGAGAGTATAAATTATATTCTTATGTTAATTAACTTTTCTGTTGTAATTATATATTTGTGAGCGCTATGTCAACAAACACAATGTAATTTCCTGTTTAAGAATCAATGAAGGATATCTTATCTTATCTTAAATAAAGATAAAGATGGATTTACAGTTAAAGTATCCTCGCAAGCGTACAGGCTCACCTACTATACATCTATCTTCCCCAGTAGGCCATAACATTCAAAGTCCTCAACTCCCTGCAGAGCATACAGCACACAATTCTGTTAGACTTTTCATACTAACATTCTGATAAGATCTTTCTCTACCTATAGCAAGGTACTCATTCACACATGAGTCAAATGAGGAAAGTAGAGTGAAGTACCTCATTGTACAACATTGTACAACTACAGTTCAACTACAACGCCTCCATTTTCATTTCGACAAAATCCATTCCATGTAGGAATGAATCAGGAAACAAGTCACCTTTCTGATCCTACAAAAGTACTGAGTCAAGTCTTTTCATCTGGCTAGGGACTGGCGTACAAATTTATCCTCTCTCCATTAGCAATTAGTACAGGACAACAATAAAAATAAATAAAAAGAATTAATGGAATGAGAGACCAATTAAATGGGACATATAATCAGGTCCATCAGACGTCCATGGTGCAAAGACCTAACACTAAAACTGACAAAACTAAGAGAGAAAAAAAAATGGCCACAGTGACCATAAAGGAACGTTACCTTTATTAAACATCATCACATCATCACTTACCCCTTTCCAAGGCCCACTGCATTCTCTTTTTCTCCCCAACGGTCATGTGTTTCCATGGAACTGTGGGAGGGAGATGGCCCACGCGGGCTTCCTTTTAACCTCATCAAGCGATGACCTCGCTGTGTCGGGACCAGCATCAGTCTGAGACTTTTCTGGTACCTGCCGGCGGCCTTCACGCTCTCTGCTTTCATCCCTACACACATGTACATGACAAGAGTTGCATTTAGGGGAGATAAAGCACAACAAAGCAAGACCACACAGCACACCAAATGAAATGTCTCGGAAAGACACTAAACAACACAAGAAGAGACAAACAGAGAAATGAAGACGTAAGACAGCAGGTTGGCATAGAACGAAGCATGCAATATATTGAGAGACAACGAGTCAAATGGTTTGGACACGTCTCAAACAGCCAGCTGGCCTACAACACAAAGTTTATTAAGAAGGGGTGGAGTGGAGGGGGGGGGGAGGGCATCCTGAAGTGATTTTTTCACCTTTGAGTTAGGGTTTTTGACTTTAGTTTATAATAATGAGTAACTGTCAAAATAATAGTCATCCTATATCCAGGGGCAGATTTACCATACGGACATGTCCCCTGACAGATTAACAATTTAAAGACCAACGTTAAATTCACAATTCTAAAGAAAAAATTACAAATTTTCATTGAAATCTTCATCTTTCTAGAATCTAGACTGCTAGCAATTAGAAAAATGTAAGTAGTATCCACGTACAAACACGCCAACGAGACGGTATGTCTTTTTTAGAGGGGGACATTTTGCGTTTGTGTCCTCAAGAGCTGATCATCATCACTGCATGATGAGAGCCCAATGTAGGTTAACGTCAAGGCCTGAAACTGAAAGGAAGACTAAGCGGGTGAGAAAGGTTTAGTGTTTGGCGCGTTGGCATGCGTAAATGAAAACTGGCAAAACTTATGTATTTTATTCGTTTGGCTTGCAATTCTAAGCCTAATCTATAAGCTTTGCTCATGTGTATTAACATTTTATGAACTAAAATCGATTTTTGACTATTAGCGTAGAAAAAGAAAGCGCTTGTTTTGTTTCTATTATTTATTATTTTGAGGCGATAACATTTGGTCACAAAGTGGTCGCACGGACATGAAACATTTGAAAGAAAAGGTTAAGATTAATAAGAAGTGTCAATGTAGTTCAACCCATATGGTCAATGCTGTCAAATATATCACAAACGAATAACAACATATATCCGAAACACATTGGGACATGATCAACTAAATGCTTTAATTATTTTAAATGTCAGTCACAAGGGTGTAATAAAGGAGTGTGGATACTTTAAACCAAAGAGTCATCAATCGATTTGCATCATTGAAGACCAAACGGGCTCAATTCCTCTACACATAAAGGAAATGAAAATGCTTGTGATGTCATATTCATTGACTTGTTATTCCTTTTTATTAGCGTTCATAAAAGTGTCCCTCTAGTTGCTTAAGGTTAAATCCACCCTGCCTATATCATTGAAAAATTTGTAGCATCCTTGGTTGCCTTGGACGTTGACCCAATTTTCAAAACTTATCTCCTCTCTTAGTTATGAATAAAATCACCCTTTACTTGTGCAGATTGTTTTTTCCATTCAATATTGAAAGACTGACGTTGGCTTTTTTTTTATAGACATTTTGGATAGTTGTTATTTTTATGAATTTTTGAAAATAACATGTATAGTTTATATGCAAAAATTGACATTTTTATTACAAACGAAAGTATTTTTTCACAAAATGTTTACAAGATATCAAAAAAACTTGATGTCCTTTTATTAACATGAACGAGAGGAACCTGTGTGCCAAATAATATACAAAGAGGTTGGTAAAGGACGGAGGAGACAGAAATTTAGTGGGGAAAAACTACATTTCGAGAAAAATGCGAACAAAAATATCAAAATAAAATAACACAAAAAAGACACTTCAAACAGGTTGCCCTTCATGTAGCAGCCCCTTACCCTTTCAACAGTCTCTGGCATTGTTACTAATGTAAAGAAGATTGTAAATCTAGGTTTAGATGTGAACTATTATGAAAAGACGTCATAATGACCATTTTTTGTGTGTTTTATTCCTTTATTCCTACACTTGTGCACTTTTTTAGAAATTCATCCCCTACATGACCTCCACCTCTTACATCACTCAACGCGAGGCCGAGTCGGCAAGGGAGCGTGTCGAGAGATCAGATGTAACGTTGTGCGAAGATGACTGGCCGATTATATATACAGGTTTTCAGTGCCATCTTCTCAGTCAGTGTTTGGGTAATTTACGTCAAAATTTTAACTGTTTCTGTACATGCCCTTGCCTACAAAATATTGTGTAACAAAATAATTATACGTCATATGGACATTTTTCTGCTATAAACTTGTAGATAAATGATGTTCTACCTGAATAACTAAAGAACAGAAAATCAACATTTTGGTCCCAAACTCCCAATCCAGGTGCCCCCCCCCCCTACTCCCCCTCCCCATGGACTCAAGGCAAGAGGAAGAAAATGTCAAAGAGATCCTCCAAAAACATAACAACATGTGGATCCAAAAGGCAACACACCTGGCCGACGTCCGACAATTGCATCTCCTCTCAACACCTTGCGGTATAAGAGTACAGAAAATATAAAAGTAAAGTAAAGTAAAGTAAGGAAACTTTAAGCATCTCTCCTAAACACCTTGTGGTATAAGAGTACAGAAAAAAGTAAAGTAAAGTAAAAGTAAAGTAAATCTGCCCTAACACCTTGCGGTATAGAGGACTTAAAGCATCTCTCCTAGACACCTTGTAGTATAAGAGGACAGAAAAAATAAAATTCAAGTAAAAAGTAAAGAAACTAAATTATTACTACTACCATGACATGGAAAGTAAAGTAAAGTAAGGAAACTTTAAGCATCTCCCCTAGACACCTTGTGGTATAAGAGGACAGAAAAAATAAAAGTAAAGTAAAGTAAAGTAAGGAAACTTTAAATCATCTTTCATTAAAATTACAGCAAGCGTTTCTATATACCTGGAAAAGCGCAAATGGGTATCATTCTGTTTTTTCTTTGACTTTGATGATTTTTTTATGACTTCACCGTTGTCCATGAGACTATAGATGCCTAGGCCGCCAGCATGGCCCTGCTCATCGTCGTCATCATCATTGTCGCCATGGCCGTTGATTTTCACATCGTCTCCACTGCCACCATCGCTGTCATATCTTTCAATACCAATTCTGTTGTTGCTGGCGTCTGGGATAAAAATAATATTTAGAAATTAAAACTTCAACCATGATGATTATAAAAATCGTATACATAATTTTAATAATAATAATAACGATAATAATAATATTACCATCATCATTACAATAACAATAACACAACGGTCAGATGACAACCACCCAGTCTACATTATATAAAAATGACCTGTATATTTGAACGCAAAGTTGCCCTTAAAGTACTACAAACTACATCATTAAACAATAGCCTTTTGCCAATTTGTTTTTTTTAATTCTGTCTATTGATAAAAAATTACTTCAATACAAACAATAGCCTTTTGCGCCAATTTTTTTTTTTTAGTTCTGTCTATTGATAAAAAATTACTTGAATACAAACAATAGCATTTTGTCAATTTTTAGTTTATTCTTGCCAATGTATTTGTTTCTCCAGGGTACGTATACATTACAACGATTTTCAACTTGCATTTAAATTCCAGTGTTGTCACGCAGTAATGAATAACCGTAACACTGATAGTAATTACAGCAGCAAAGGTCATGACACATAATTATACTTAAAAAGAATAATACGATGAGGAAGAAGAATAAGAACATCTCCTATGACCTTAATAAAAAAAAAGAAGAAAACAAATTGATCCTTTACAAAAGTAACTCAAATACAAAATCTCGAATTCTAGACATATTCAGTTTGTCACAGTTGACAGAATCTGAACTGCGCACACTGTTATCAATTATGGGCTCCTGCCATGAAATGAATGTGCTATAGTTCTTTAATCCTGTCCTAAGCATAACAAATTTGTCTCCTGATTTGGTTATCCCAAGTTTCTTCCTAATAATTGAATGATATTGATGAAAATTTATTTACAAGATTTTATAGCATTTAAAGAAAATTATAATGTTTAAATCAGTCCTACCCTAGTACCAGGAAGATTATTGAGCAAGAAGCAATCTTTTGCAAATCCTCTGTGCTATTGTCATCACTTAACTACAGACCTGCCACTCTAAATTTGAAAAAATCAGGATCTAAATGTAAAAAAATCAGGATCCTGGGGGAAAAAATCAGAATACGTGAACGATTTCAGGTATAGAGTAAGCCGGTCGCCTAATCTCGAACTTAATAATAATAAAATACGGTCATTGTTGACGCTGGTTCTGCCTTTTCAAAAGTAAAAATATCCGTTATAATAGCCCCCAAATAAAACCTGAATTCTAGTACTACAGTTGCCTCCTTCCCACTCATTGTTTACATACTGGAAGTGGAAGACACACTCACTTTTCCTCTCTTTCTCATGAGTGGTCACCTATCTTTTAATCACTGCTATTATATTTTCACATTCTTCACACACACATGCCCACCCCACTCCTGCTAACCAGTCAGACATACGTGCAAGACATACCTGTCAATTATCATCCAACCCTATTCTTCCTTGCATTTGCCTTTCACTTCATAAATTGTTGCTCACTCCCTCTCTAACACACACACTCACATACATTCGCGATCGCACGAAACACACGAAAATGCTCTCTATTTCTCTCTTTTTACACACACACGTGCCACATCTTCTCTCTCTCTCACGGCACTTTGCTGCAGGGGGAGTCATATTGTTTCAAAGATCTTTTTAATTCCACTGAAAATATTGAGTGAGGGTAAATGACTACAATGATTCTGTTAACACAATCAAAATAATGTCACCTATACTAATTTTGAGGGGATTATCCTGATCCCCGTGCTCTTCAAGCCCCCAAGAGATGCCAGTAATGCTGCCAGCTGATCTTGTGTCAGGGTGACAGTTCCAGGCCCAATGTGCGTTGATCCATTGGATTGTCCCTGGTCTAGTGACTTCTGCTTGTATCTGCAATTCATGAACAAAAAATGACCTGACAGAAAACTTGCTTTTCAGCTCTTTTTTGACAACAGCCAAAGTTCACTTCCATACAGACACTGTTGTTTGTTATTTGTTTCAAAAGGGTTCAAAAATGACACTCTCCTGCTTCATCACCACCAACTAGAAGAAGTTATTTGAGCGTCTCTTCTAAATGTACAAGTTTTTACACCCTCATATATTGGTTAAAATGAACATTCAAAAAACCAAGGACACAGGTGATAGATAACTCACAAGATAGAAAGAATCAGACATAAAAACAAAGAACACTCCCGTTAATGGTACCAAAAAAGAAATCACCATTTGCAAAAACTGAAATGTCTAGCACAATGCTCATCATTTATTAGAACACTGCTTAAAGATACTTACCTGATGTTTCACCAGATATAACAACAGTTTCAGTCTAAAGAATTATTTTTCTCTGAACTTCATTCAATATAAGAACTTAACATTGGTAATAGGAATGCTTAGTAATATAACAACAGCCTCATCAGTGCAACACCATGCCCCTCCTTGGCCAATTCCATTTACTAATTCACATGCTTAGCATACTAATGTGGTGTCTGCGGCCTAGTGGTTAGGTTACCGGGCTTGGGATCATAGGGTCCTGGGTTGGATGCTGACAATGCTAGGTTCTACACTGTGTTCCCTGGGAAAGACACGTACACACATTTTTCCCCACTCGGCCCAGGTGCAAATGTGTACCAGCAACAGCTTGGTAGAAACTAGGATAAGCTCCGGCTCTATAGGCTGTATATATATATATATATATGGAGGGAGGGAGGAGGGAGGATGGAGGGAGAGAGGGAGGAGAGAGAGGGAGAGAGAGAGAGAGAGAGAGAGAGAGAGAGAGAGAGAGAGAGAGATAGATAGATAGAGAGAGAGATAGAGAGAGAGAGAGAGAGAGAGAGAGAGAGAGAGAGAGAGAGAGAGAGAGAGAGAGAGAGAGAGAGAGAGAGAGAGAGAGAGAGAGAGAGAGAGAGAGAGAGAGAGAGAGAGAGAGAGAGAGAGAGAGAGAGAGAGAGAGAGAGAGAGAGAGAGAGAGAGAGAGAGAGAGAGAGAGAGTTGCATCCTTGCTGTGTGTCACTTTGTCATATTTCTTTTATCTATGTATGTGGAAAGTTGTTTTGGTCATTGGTAAAGTTTATATAAGATTTCGTGCATTGTAATTTTATTGTGTGGATATAGGGATGATTAAAAATTTCTTGAATTGAATTGCACTGAATGGACTGACCATTTGTATACCTGAGCCAGAATATGAGAGATACTGTAAAATGAAGCACATGCATGTGTGTGTGTGTGTGTGTGTGTGTGTGTGTGTGTGTACATGGGACTTGGAAGGAGGCGTGTACGTGTTTGTTAAATTTAAGAATCACGCCAATTTCGTCATGTAAGGCTTATCCTTCTAATTCGACCAGCCACCGTAGCAACACCAGAAAGAACAATGCCAAATTTAATATAAAAGACGGAAATAAAGACAGAATAAATACAGAGAAAGTTATCGAATATAAAAATGCTTAGGTTCTCGACCACAAGTGTTGTTATGAGCATTCAGCATTTTCAGATAATTACCTGTGTCGATTTTTTTGAATGAAGTCCACGTTACTTTTATTGTACTTCTTCTTCTCTTCTTCTTGTGCTCTTTCAAATTCTTCAATCACCTCCACATCGTCTGGCCTTCGAATTGCGTGTCGCAAACCCTTAGATTTGTACCCAAACTGAGATGAGAGAAGTGCAACGATGAACGCATGACATGACCTGGTATCTGTGAACCCAACAATCGCCCTTTAATTAATCCAACCGCCCGGGTACACTAGGCAAAATTTCATACTATGCAGAAAAAGAGAATTTTATCAAACTTCATCTCTTATTCACCGCAGAGCAAAATCGGTCCCCTTTACGTATATAAAAAGATACAACACAGAATGGCTGAAACTTTGAACGGTCTTGAATTAAAATAATAGTACCGGCGGAAGGTTAAAATTGTATGCCGTCTTAATAACAACAAAACTACCAACACCGAAAGACTGAAATTCTGAAATGTTTTAAATAAACATAACATTAATGCTTTTTCCCCAAATCCTATAACTTTGAGTGAAATAGTTGCTTACCTTCCTCTGATCAGTCTTTGCTTTGTCTGTGGAAAAGGCATAGTATAGATTTTTTATTTTTTAGTATAGCTTTGTCTGTGGATAAGGCATAGTATAGATTTTTAGTGTGTTCAATAGATGCCACTATGTAACAGTGGTATTCACTTCCCATTAAATACCGTGTATAAACTTCAAAAGAACACCTTTTGATATGCATTCATCAGGCTAAAACTAAAAACATCCCATTTTGCTTTGATAAGAAACAAGGGTTACATCTTGAAATAAAGCAGGTACATTTTTAAAAAATCAATAGAATTGAAGGTTCAATGATTTGTTTGTAAATATATCTAGCATCATCTGTCCTGAAGAATTATTTAATTCTTTTTCAACTATCTACTCATTACTTCACCCTTTCGTGCTTAAATGAAGCGGCGACCATCTTGTTCTATATAATCAACTTCCTCTCCTCAGAGGCAACCTAGATTGTTTACATGTTTCTACTTAGTGCCAGCTGATCTTACATCGTTATCGTCTTTGTGCTAGTACACTCAAAGGTTCTTGTGAAACTGCTCTGATCTCTCTTCTTGTATTCTTTTCTAAACTTAGTACAATAATGTCGTTTATATGACTAATGAGAGTTAGCAAAATAAGAGGTTTCTGTCAGTTTGAACCATGTGGGCTGCCTTGGCGGCTGTCGAGTTCTGTCTTTGTTTGTTTCATTGAAATTTACCATGTCCACCATTGTGGTGATCTCAGGGTGAATTAAGAGGAAAGAAGTAGGACGATCTACCAGCAGCACCTGCCAACCACCTACAACAACAAGACAAAGCCTTAAAAATCAGGTGGCAATCTAAATCATTAAAGTATAACTATACCTCTTTGCCAGAAAATTCCAGGCGCCGTAGAATTTTTGTTCACTTCAAATCGAAGAGCTCCAGAGTGCCTATTAAAGAAATGTATATACACAAAAACAGATTTATTGAACAAGAACCCATATACATTGAAAGGTGCTTTATTCACAACATGCACTCAACCAAAAGGTAGTGGGTTCGGGCCACGCCAGCGGTTGAAAAATTGTTTGGCATCTGTCATCGGGAGAGTATCTTGCAGAGCATATACTCATGCTTGTAAATAAACACTAAGCCAAGAATAAGATAAGATAAGACAAGAGATCCTATGAGAAAATTGACTTGGTCACTTGATGCAAGTATACAAAGTTATAAAGAAAAATTGTTTCAAACATTCAAATATAACTAGAATATATAAAGGGATCAGGTGAGGGAAGTGAAAAATGGAAAAATTTACTCTATCGTAGACAGTTGTACTGTCATGTTATAAACAAATGTCACATTTAGACATTCTTATATAACATAGAAAAGTACATGTCTATGTCATAATGAATGTAGGTGGGTAGGAGGAATAGTTTCATCGCCTGTGCTCAGTTTGCAATCGTCATATTTACATAGAGGGAATAAATGAATTTTTGAGCTGGAGCTCGAATAAATACTCACCCAAAACTCATCTTGAAAACGAAATCTTCCTTTTTCCCTATCGGACAATTAACGGGTAGCTGTAAGCACTGAAGTTTCCTTTGTCATAGGTATATTTTAACCTGGAGATGAAGTACAAATTGAATTAATCAACATAGTGTCATAAATGTGCTCTATTATACACTACAAGCATGCCTGTAAATGATGCTGGATTATGATTTCTCTTTATTAAAAAGCTAGGTCTCACTGCGGTTTACTCAGAAACAACTGTATCGGTTACAAGTGATATCAAGTACAACTACTAGATCAAATTAGTACGCCATGCTCAAGTTATGAAGGCTTTTTATTTTAATGACCGGAAATCATGAAATTAAATCTAGTAACAATAAAAAGTTTTGTGGATCACACGCAAAACAATCTTTTTCCAATCAATTAAAATAATTTGATCCAAGAGTTTATTCATTGAGAACCGAAAGCAGGCTAAAAATTAATATGCGACATATGGAGGTTGTGGGGTGAAGTTGTTCCTGACTTATAAGCGGTCAAAGTTAAAGACACATAGCTTTATGTATATATATAGATATCATGAACAAATTGTGTGCTTTTACTTTTACAAAAATCTGTCAAGCAATTTCATCCGTACACCAGCCCACGGATGTTAGTAATGAGCCTAAGTAAAAGCGGTTTCTTCAAGGCCATTACAACCCATAGAGCCGGAGCCTATCCCGGCTTCAATAGCGCCAAGCGGAACAGGTGATAATAATCACCTCCTGACCAGGATGCTAGTCTGATGCAGGCTACTTCCAAGCTAGTGCTTGTACCCATGTGCACCTGGGTAGAGTGGGGGAAATACGTGTTAAGTGTCTTTCCCAAGGAACAAAATGTCGGATATAGTTTGCTAGGATTCAAACTCAGGACCTCATGATCCCTAATCCCGTAGCCTAAAAATTCAACCACCAATGTAGGTAGTCTCAATAAAATTCATGTCATCTCTAGCTTACAAATTATAGATACAACAAATGTTTTGCTTTTCATGTCCCATTGAAATGATTACAGTGATTTAGAAGCATGCATTTTTACTTCAAATGCATTCCTTATTTATAAAACAAAAATACATACCATGCAAAGGGGTTAACAACCTCAATTCGTTAGATCTAGCACTAAAATTTGAAGTAGATTTTAGATTTAGATTTATTTAGACATACAGATGGATATCGAGATAAAAGTTTACAATCTATACTTGACCTGTAATATTCATTTCTTTAATGACTATAAGCATAAAAAAAGCTGGTGGATCAGTAGATGACAAATCTTGGTTTACATCAAGAAAATAGTCTACACAATGTACCTCTCCTCCCCCCACAAAGAGCGTCTAAGATTACATCCGGTTTTACCAACTTTAATGAACTTCGACTTCTCATAGACTACCATTGTCGCACAGGTGCGATCACGCTACACTTACGCCACAGAACAATTGTCGCACATGTGCAATCATAACGTTGCCGAGCCATAACTATAGAAAAATTACGTATACTACGCGATTGCGATATGGAGGATATTCTAGGCTTATTAGTCTACTTCCGTTTCCTACCGGAACGAGCTATCTAGCATGAACAGTTGATTTTTTTTTAATGATTTTTTTTACTGCTGCCAGTGCAAGTCTTCGACTTAGCCCGTTTTCTTTGCAAACTTACAACACAACTACTACCCCTAGTACTACAAGTAGATCTTCAAGTCAGAAACAGCATGGACCGCAATGTTTTTGATCAGTTTACCAGCTCATTGTTTTCATTATCTGACATCTATTTATTGATGGACGTATTGAATGGTGTCTCCACCTCAAAAATATTTTTAGCTTCTCAATTTCACCCCTTCACTCCACCTCCCTCAGACAAACTAATGACATAAAGCCGATTTTTATTGGTGGCAATATTAAGTTTGATCTCTTATGAACGCTGTGTTGAAAAAAAATGAAGAGAAAATAATAACAAATAAAAAAGATACAAATTTATTAAACCCTCCTACTTTTTTTGGGTACCCACGCCATAATCTTGTCGGACCTTGGGTAGTCTACGAGTTACAATAACTAATAAATCTAAACTAAAACATGCACGAGCTTGAGAGTGATGTGTTGCTGACTAGGGGCACAGTAACATTATATAGTCCTTGACTTGAGATTAGACACCTAACAATGAGCTTGAGAGAGTGTGTGAGAGGGAGGCATGAAATATCCTGCAGCCTTGTATTCACCATAAAAAAATAAGCAATAATATTGTTACACACTTTACTAGGTTGTACTCAATACTGCCTGACTGTAATGCTTAACTGGGATTATGCCAAAAGAAGCAATACCATAAAATGAGAACAAAGTGACTATTCGCCATTAATGATGATTACCCCAGAATGAAAAAATGCTATTCGTCATTAGTAACGTAGGTGCGGTCGTGTACGGATGACGAAACAAGTAGCGGTGTGCGGTACTCAAGCACGCTCATATATATCTTTCAGTTTCTGTTCATTAATCTGCAAAGGCCTATCCCGCAGATGACTGTCGCATGTGTGGGCGTGTTTCTATCTTTCTCAGTCTTGTGTTTCTCTCTCGTTGACGTTATTAACATTTTTAATTTTATTTGATTGATCCACATCCACAACTAAGGTGATCTCAGGGTTTTTGGTAGGATTTAAAATTTTGCCCGGACAGCCCTATAAACAGCCGGGATCTTTAACATGCAGTGCTGTGATCTGCACATATGGGACCTCCTTTTTATCGTCTGTCTCCGGTGGGACAAAGTCTAGGTGTCAATCTACCTACTTGGACCCTGGGGTTAGGTTTTACTAAAAAAAAACTTGAGAAAATATTTTCAACCATTTACTGGGCGTGAAGCCACCACCCTTGGATTGAGAGGCTGACACCTTGCCTCTGGATGACAGAGTCCCCACTCTCGCGTGAGGTAGGTGTGTGCAACTAGTTGGTCGTAATGCTTTCCCGTCATTCTTTCGTTAATCATTAATCTTGCTCTCTCTCTCTCTTTTTGTCACCCCACTCTTTCTCTCTCCAAGGTCCATTTGCCATCTCTTTTTATCTCTTTCTTAGTACTGTGTTTCTTTTTCTCATGTGTTTCCCTCACCCACCCCGTCTTTTTTCTCTCTCTCTCTCTCACACACCATCTGTTAATATGCATCGTTCAAGGAAATCCCTGTCGTTGACAATTGAATGAGCATGCTGCAAGAAAAGATATTTGTGAAATGTCTACTTGTGTAATCTTAGTCGAATTGAAAGATGCGATACGATTTTTGACAGATCTCTTCCTCCTTTCAGCCAATTAGATCTGACTACATGTAGGCGCTGTAAATGTAAGAAGAGTCCAAGTACGAATATAAATTTGACTCTCGTGATTTTAGGCTAAAACTGCAGCGTAGGTTTACAACAAAAACATAATCTATCACCATCCCTTACCCCTGAACCCTCCGGAATGGTGAATAGTACTAGCCAAGAAGAGAAATAAAAGGAACTAAAATACTTAAAAATAGTAATAATCTAGATCTAGCTCCACATAAGTAAAAATCTATAATGCTAGCCTCTTTTGTAATTTGATTGACTTGAACTCTTTTTGTACGTTTGTTTCTAAGTAAATCTGGGATAATCGCACTTTAGCACCGCAATATTTCACCTCTAATACGATTACAAATCCAGTTTATGCTCGATACTGGGCTTGGTCCTGATATCCCTCTCTCATGCTCCTCGATCGACAGAGCGTTGCGTGATGTGCTATGAAGGTCCTCTCACATTTACGCATGTTGTTCTCCAGTCGTCGCCCTATTATTACGCCCACTTAAGCACCGCTGACCATAGTAAATGAAGCGAAAAATACACTGCAGCGGTGCTAAAGTGGGAGTAACAATAGGGTGACGACTTGGGCCAGGCAAGTGGGGGCTTCAAGTCATCTTCCCATTACTCCCACATGTGTGTTCTCCAGTCGCCGCCCTATTATTACTCCCACTTTAGCACCGCTGACCATAGGCGTAATGGTAGGAAATACACGGCGGCGGTGCTAAAGCAGAAGTAATAATAGGGCGAAGACTGACTTGGGAAGACGACTTGGAAACACAACAGCGGGGTTTATGTTGTTTGTTTTGTTTGTTGTCATGCAAACCCCCCACACTTTTATCAAGAAGAGGATAAAACTGAGAAACAGAATCAGTAAGAAGGCAAAATGATAATATTATTATTATTCCCCTGCATCAGGAAACAAGAATTACGTTGATCAGCTATTTTGAAGAAAGCAGTATAAATATATTCAAATATCGACATAGGAACACTTTTTCTTTTAATGCAGAACACCCTCCCCACTCCCTCCTCAGGATAAGCTATGGAAATCTAATAAGAAAAATGTATATATTATATCTCAAGTCTCATTCTCGGAGTTAGACCTAGAGTAGATGGGACCACAGAACAGGTAGGGTAGGCCTCGCGGAGTGGCGAGATTGATGAGAGATAGCACCGACAAGTGTCCAACGGTCATGTCAATTTTTCTTTTTTTCAGACTCGGCCACGGAGGCTTGTGATCAGTGAGAAGTGAGAGGAGAGGAAATCAGTATCACGGTAGGCTAGCCTACATCACGGTCAGTTGGCCTGAGTCGGCGAGAGAGAGCATGATCGCGGTCTTTTTTCAGTGAGTCAGGATACACTGCGAACAGTATCGTTTAACTATTTTCAAGTTCGATACTGCCTGGCGGTGCTAAAGTGTGATTATGCGGTAAATCTATCTAGAATCTAGTCTAAGTCTCAGTTGAAATTTTACACATGGCAGGTTTCACAAAAATGGGACCCAATGATAACTCTTCAATTAATCTTTCTCAAAGTCTAATGGATGAATCTTCTTAACATTTGGTCCATGTACAGCTTTGACATCGCAGATATAAAAAACATTATAACCTTAAGGTAGGTGAGGTCAATGACCTTTCATTTTGTTTTCTTTAATTCCATGAAAGAGAATTGTTTAAAGAAAATTTAGCGAGGTCTAAATCTTTTTATCTTTTGCAGTGATCACGTGAGGCAGGTTTCAGATTTTCGTTATTATGCAACAATTGTGGTCTAC
This sequence comes from Doris montereyensis, assembly GCA_037039925.1. Lineage (NCBI taxonomy): Eukaryota > Metazoa > Mollusca > Gastropoda > Nudibranchia > Dorididae > Doris > Doris montereyensis. The sequence continues at coordinate 154,414 of JAXRKP010000807.1, read as the reverse complement.
AAATGAACACACAGTAAAAGCTGAAAAAAAAGTTGAAAGATACGTAGAAGCGCCATTTTATGATCTGGACTGAAAGAAAACTTATTCTACGGCCATTTATCCTGTAAAAGACACGAAAAAATCATAGGCAACTCTAAATGGGAGTGAGAATATAATGAGACTACTAGCGGTCTGCGTGACCTAACGGTCGGACAAAAACAAATATTTCGATCTGGGATCTAATAACGGTAATACTTTTCTCGTAGTTCATCTTGTGTAAGACTATTGGAAATCATGAAATTTTTTGCTTTTAAATTGTCCGGTCGGCTTTTATGAATATTTTGTCTTTGGATGTCCTTTATGGCTACCCGCTGAGGGCCGCACAAAATGTAGACGTATGATCGGCCATCAGAAAGGAGACTGTGATCAGGTTAGATTTGGAGATCGTTCAGGTTAGATCTGGCTGCATTAACAACACCTGCTTTGGCTTATCGTGAGTAAAACTTATTAAATGTAAAGAAGTCCGGCAATCAATAGGCTTTCATGACTTATTACGTCAATAAATAAAGACTAGATAATTGGCAATACGGGAGGTTTAGATGTCCATTACAACGTGAAGTGACTCCTACGTCTCCACTATGCACAGTCTTCTTCGCATAACAATACAATACTACTAAAAACGCATTTAAACGAGAGAGAGAGAAAATAATACTACAGTACAGGTTCAAGTAGAGTTCAAGATTTGTCAGCCCCCACTCCCATCCCGTCCCGTATTCCGTGTGCACCATTTCCATCGATAAAGACACAAGTTTGTGCTAGTCTAGTGGGGCACTCTATGTGACTGTAGATAGTCGGAGAGAGTGGGGGGGGGTAGGGGCGGATGATGGAATTGGGTGGGGCGCCACGACGGGGGGAAAAAGAACCATTGTCATCAAAAAGCGCTTTCTTTTCGGTGAGGGTTTTGTTGCTGGTGCCTTTCTTTCTCTCTCTCCACCTCTCTTTTTCTCCTCCTTCCTCTCTCTCTATTGGCAAATATCGGCCTATACGTATTGCATCCTCACTCGTTATAATATAAGTCATGAAGTTTACTGTACCGGTTTCCACAAATGGCACACACGATAAACCCGTAACACGTAATAAGGATAGAATGAAGGCGTATAATCACAGAATTTTACAAAAATCGGGACAAAAAGCATCGGTTTTCATCCATTCACAAGATCCGAAACGCCGAGTCATCTGATCAACGGTAAGGCACCGGCCGTGGGACTCCCCGCCCGAGGTGTCGGGAAACACTTACAGACTTCACATCTTATTGAGAAATGGGGAAAAGTCAGGGAACTCTCCAAACCAGATGCCCAAGCATTACGTCACTAAATAAACGCCAGAGAAACCTCGGCCACCGGACCTGCAGTTCTGTGTAACATTACCGCCACTGGCATTGACCTAGAATTTTTCAGTAATGCCCATTGACTGAAAAACATGACTTTTAAAAAGCTAATTTACTTGCCTCACAGTCTTTTGCTATCTCTTAAAGACATATATCTGGAATCCTCAGGTTCTAAGCTTTTTAATATGGTACATAACACTTGTAAGAAATATAACATGCGCATTTTGGCAAAAGAGGGAAATGGGGATGGACCATTTTGTGAAACCTGCCAGATTAAAAAATAAATTCAAACTGCTGCAGTAGCCCTTTCTCCTACCTAACGTAGATCTAGCTTATCTATGGTGACTATGCTTTTAGTCTTCATTAAGTCGTGATCCACTTTGAATCAGTTTATTCCGACGTTTTATATTTTGATTACAATAATCCAGACGTTTTTATTTATTATCACTGTTACTCGTTGTCTAGACAAAAATATAAACAAAACTCTGAGAACATGCATGATTATAAGATACAAACAGTATTGATCTTGACATTTTGGAATTTCCACCTTGAAAATTACTCGATGAATTAACACGATGTCCCCATCGTTATTATATGTGTCCGTGAGCTCTTAGAGGTAAGATCTATGAAGGTATGATCAACGTTTCCAATCTCAAGTCTCAACACGGAGTTCGGTTCGCAAAAATTTGTTTGGCAAGTCAACCACTACTTCCGCTGGAGATTCGAAACAAAAGTCACGAAAAAGAACACAAAGATTGATGACGTCAATTTCCTGAACCGCGAATCATGAAAAGACAGGTACAGATTAAAAATTAATGTACGTACTGAGTAGTCTTTCTTTCTTTATCAGGTCCCATTCTACCTTTGACGTATGGATTCAGATGCCAGAGATGATCTTTCTCCAGGATGCCCTTGGCATTTTCTGTTTCCTATGCTTAAATTTATATGCTTCTACTTTCCGAGGTCTGCCTATTGGTATTTTACCTTGGGCTTTAGCACTGTATACTGATTTAGCTATTATATTTTCATTTGATTCTGTTTGGTACATGCCCAAACCATCTCAATTGATTTGTTTCTATCTTAGTTTTCATGCCATCTGCTTTGGTTTGATATCTTATTGTTGATTTCTGATTTTGTCTATTTTAGTTTTCCCCATTACTCTTCTTAGATATTTTCATTTCAATTGCCTGTACTCTACTGTATTATATACTGTCTAAGGTCCAGGTTTCGCTGGTATAGAGGAGAGTAGAATAAACTGTGTTGTATACTGTCATTTTGGTTTTTGTTGACAATTCTTGTTTACCTACAAATACCTTTCCTAGATGGTTATATATTGCACTTGCCTTTTGATTCTCTGGCGGATTTCTTCTCTTCTTAGTTTTCCCTCTGAGTTAATCATTACTTCTAGGTAATTGTAGCTGTGAACTTGTTCTCAATTCTCCATGACCAATTTAAGATTTTGTTACTAGCATTATTTTGTTTTCTTTGCACTTTTTGATTTTCTTTGCATTTAGTTCATTGTTCATAATGTTGATATTCGACTGAAGGTCATTTTTTGATTTTCCAAACAGAACTAAATCATCAGCAAATGGAAACATTGATACATTTACTGGTTTGAGCTTCCACATACCTACATTCATTTTTTTTTCATTTTTGAGGATACCTTTTCGACTGAATCCATAAACGTAATAAAAGAAGATTTAGGATACAACACACGTCTTACTCATATATCTAACATCAAATTATGCATATATTTTCAGCTACTCACTACACATTTTGGTTTATGGTAACAACTTTTCATGACTTCTATTAATTTTTGCTCTACATTGTGCTCTTTTAGGGAATGCCATAGTCTGTCCCTCCTCACAGTGTCAATTGCCTTTTCTAAGTCCACAAGTGTAAGTCAATGTTTTCTCAATAAATGTTTTCTATTATTTGTCTAATTGTAAATATGCGGTCTTCTACTTCTACACTTCTTCTTGGTCTAAATCTACTCTGGTGTTTTTCAATCTGATCCTCTACTCTTTTCCTTAGTCTCATTTCCTGTATCCTGGCATACACTTTTCCTGGTATGCTAAGTAGTGAATATTATCCCTCTCTATAGTGATCCTTTCTTATGTATTGGTACTACTGCCCTTTTTCCAGTCGTCTGGCACCTGTTGGGACTTCCGTGCTTGTTGGCATATTGCACGGTAGTAGTTTGTCTGCCTCTCTCTCTCCCCTTGGTTTTTAATCATTTCATTCAGGATAAACCTGATCTGCTCCTGGACTTTTCCTAATTTCACTTTTCTTATAACTGTTTGGATTTCTTTCATTGATATATCTACATCCTCTGGATTACTTGTTACTCTTAGTAATTGATCTTTACTCCTTGTTTCATACATTCTGGAGAGATTATGTAATTGTTGAAAATACTTTATCAGCGCTTCCATGATTTGGCTGTCTTCTTTCACCATATCTTCTTTGGCGTTCTTAATTTGTCGTATTGGGCATGCTTTGGTCTTTCTCATGCTCGTCATTGCCCCCCAGAACAGCTTTTGATTTCCTTGATAGCTTTCTTGAAGTTTTTGTCCAAACTTTTCCTACTATTCCTGTTTTGCTTTCCTCACTTGCTCTTTGGCGATAGTTCTTTTATTCACGTAATCTATTCTATCCTCTTGGTCTCATTGTTTGCGAGTATTCTTCCAGGCATACTTCTTTTCTTTAATCTTAGTCTTGACATTCTCATTCCACCATGCTATTCTTTCCCTATCTCCTTTAATTTGTTTCCTACCACAGACATCTTAAGTACAACTGAGGAGTGTTTCTTTATACATTTGTCACTTTTCTTCTATTGTGCTATCATTCAGATCCATCTGCCTTTCTACTAATAAATCTTTTATCCTAGAGTTGTATCTGTTTTACTAGTGGTTTATTTAGTTCCTCTATTTTGAGTTTAGTAGCTTTCTTCTTTCCTTTTCTGTATGTTTTCTTCAGTGAGTAATCTTATTCTCATAAACTGCTATGATAATCACTAAATATTTCTCTTCCCTGTTTACTTGCGTCCAATGTACTGTAAAAAAATAAGGGACCTGCCAACTATTGTGTAGTCTATCCTTGACTTTTCACACCTCCATCTCATTTACCTTATGTATCTGATTCGGTGGATATCAAAAAAGGTGTTGGCTATTTTCATGTTATTCTTTAGGCAACAATCTATTAGTCTCTCTCCATTTGAGAAGTTATTGTCTCTCCTTCTTTACCTATTACCCTCCTGGTGTTTCTATTATTGCTGCTCTTCCAATTTCCCATGTTTAAATCTCCTAAACTTTATTAGTTCAAAGCTTGTGTTTCAATGTCTGTCACAGGTCAAGCCAGGTATATTGGATTTATGTCACTGAGTTAGTTTGGTTTTGGATAAGCAGGGATTAGTTCACTGTATCCTAGGTAGATTTTATAAGAAATACTTTGTAACAGCAGACGTGTGATCTAAGTTTCTATGATTTCTACCATTCTGTTTGGCTTCTTCTTCTTCTTTCTTTCTTCTTCTTCTTCTTCTTCTTCTTCTTCTTCTTCTTCTTCTTCTTCTTCTTCTTCTTCTCTTCTCTCTCTCTCTCTCTCTCTCTCTCTCTCTTTCCTCTTCTCCTCTTCTTTCCTCCTCTCCCTTCAAAAATTTCCTTAGTCTCTCTCTCTGTCTTTGACTTTGGTCTGTTTATCACCTGTTGTCTGTCTGTTCTCCTCCTTCTTTACTTTATTACTTTGATGTTTCTATATTGTTGCCTACTCTAACGTTTAAATCTCCTCCAAAACCCACATGTAGTTCCCAGAGCACATTCATGTGGATTTTGAGAGCGCTTTAAGAGAGAGAGAGAGAGAGAGAGAGAGAGAGAGAGAGAGAGAGAGAGAGAGAGAGAGAGAGAGAGAGAGAGAGAGAAAGAGAGAGAGTAAATGTAGATTAGATTACCTATTAAGAAAGAGATACCATTATAGAGAAATGTGTTTAGATAGATAGATAGATAGCAGCAATTTGCAAGCACAAGAGAGAAAATAGATAGATAGATAGAAGATAGATTGATAGATAGGGATAGTTGATAGATTAGAGAGAGAAAGTCAGAGAGAATAATTTAATTTCGATCCTTTTGGTTTAATATTTTGAACAGAGATAGTTTGTTTGTTGGAATAGGGAATCAGTCTGTGGCCAATAAATGCGAATTGAGAAATGACTTATAAATTTCAAAGATGCACAGTATTCTAAAGAGCTTATGCAATGCAGCAATAAAACAAGCACACAAAAGCAACTTTGGGGAGTTATTGAGGCTGAAAGTCAAGTAGGGAGAAAGGATGCTTGGCGAACATGCTGTAGAGAAGGATTCAAACGTTTGAAAGAGTTGAAGGATCGAGATTTTTGGTTGGTTATTGGATATCACCGCTTTGTTGTCTTGCAATGTTCATAGTCACGATTTAAAAGAAAAAAGTTGCATCATTATGATGGTACTGTTAATGGTGCACACGTTTATCAGGAGAGTGTTGACTCCAGTCGGTCTTTTTGGTCAACGGATTGTTGAGTCACTACGCCCATCGAACTTTTGAAGCAGATTATCAAATGTGGAGTTCCTGATGTACTTCAAGAACTTGATGGTTCCTCTGTCATTTTTACTGTTGCTTATTAATAGGTAGTTGTGAAAGATCTTTTAGAAATCTTAAACTAATTTTGAACATACCCACAATCAACAATGAGTCAAGACATATTAAAATCACTGGCTTATATTAGCATAGAAAAAAAGAAAAGACGTTTTAAATAAAAATTAAATTGGATAAACTTATTGATCAGTTTTGTAAATAATTTTAAGCCTATACGAACCAGGTTTTTAAGGGCTTTTTTTTTCGTCCAATCATAAATTTTAAGCCCCATAACTTACCTGCATTTAACCCCCCCCCCCCCCCCCCGCAGAGACACACACATTTTTTTTTAAATCATTAGTTCTGGATTCCTTTAAAAAATTGTTTAAAATTTATAAGATTCAAAGGCCTATAACGCAACAATGCTACTTGCTTTATCATAATTTCCTTAGCCACAAAGCACAAAAAACCGAATTAACCATTAGGCAAATAAGGCACATGCCTGAGGGCCAGCCAAAAATTCAGGCCACACGACACGCAAAAAACAAAGACTAAAAAAACCAAAAGATAATTATCAGGTGATGACAAACATGCTTTCCTTTATAATTTTTATGTAGACGTACATAAATGGCATTCTTCTTCATCTTGATGAGCAGCACAACTACTGTGGAAATGGTCTGTCACGTTGTGCTCGAGGCAGTAATGAAATTGTTGGCTCCGGAGACAACGATCATTATTATTTAGGCATCTTGGAAGTGATCGGGCAATATGCGATCCATCTTTGTCGCAACATTTCCGTACTCATGTCAATCACGGACGTCAAAAATTATCTGAAAAGAATTCATTGTTATGATGGGTATTCAAATCATTGGTTTTATCAAAGACTTCTCAGTTTCAGTGGAATCCACTCCAGATATTATCCATGCAGGCTAGTTAATCATCAATCTTCGCTGTCCATTTGATGGATCAAGCACCTGTGGAGCGTTTTTGACATTCGTCAATGTATACATTCACACAGAGCAGAGTCGTGCTGACACTCTGCTTCAATATTTGTTAGATTAGGACACTGAGTTTGAAATTGCCGTGGTCAGACAAAATGCCAGCAATGTGTCCGTCTAGTATTGACACTAGCGTGAAGCAAATCTTTAAAAAAACAATAATAGCTTAGTGGGCTATAGTATTATGCTGTGCGCTGCCCATTATTTGAATCTATTTGGTCAGTCAGATGTGGATTGTTGCGTTGAATCACTGTTATTTTAAAAAAATTATCACAGCGCTTGTATACATCCTTTTGTAGCATCGACTCGTCGTTGGGGTGTCCTGGTTACCAATACAATTTTAAGAGCAACCTGAATGTCTTGTTCTAAAACATTCATCGAATACTCGACGGTCTGCCCAAGCTGGTGCATAAGAAGAAGCAGTTTTCAGGGTACCACCAGTTTCAAACTGCTCTCCATACCTGGATATCCTACTTAGAATAGCAGCACATGAAAAAAAGACGAAGATGGATTGACTAAACAAACACTTGGACACCACTGAAGTTGTCCTCGTGTGTAAACTTTGGAATGACATTATGAAACGGTCCAATCGCAGTAGCACGTTGCTGCAAAGTTCTACCATTGAATTAACAACAGCTATTGCTCTTCTAAAGAGCTTTGATTAAATTGATTCTTGGATGAATGTTTGGATTAGGAGAAGTTTGACTTTTATGAGCATCAGGCACGTGATTGCTGTGATAGCAGTACATACAAATCTGAAAATGGCGCGTACCTAAGCGTTAGAAGCATGTCAGTGATGGAAATATCACAGCTGCTGTGGAAGGGATGTCGGGCCAGTAAAAGTTTAATGCCAATACCTTCTATGTCATCATTATATATATAGTTTCTTCAAGGCCTTTGGGGCCCATAGAACCGAAGCTTATCTCGTTTTCAATAGCTTTAAGCGGAACAGGTGACAATAATCACATCCTGGCCAGGATGCTAGTCTGACGCAGACTTTTGCTCTCAAGCTAGTACTTGTACCCATTTGGACCAGGAAATGTGTGGTGTCTTTCCCAAGGAACACAACGTCGAACCTGGCTTTACTGGAATTCGAACTCGGGACCTCATGATCCCTAGTCCGGCAGCTTAACTGCTCGGCCACTGACGCCTCATGTCATCATTGATCAAATGAAAAATGCACTAATGCACGCATACCCGTGGTGCTGCAGAAGTTTGTTGTTTCGACTGAACATGACCTATGTCTGATCTGATGAAGATATGAATGTTGGTATTTCAAGACTTGTTGGTATGTATTCAAAGAACTTGTATTCCGATTACTTAGGAGGGTTTCGTCAATTTGTACGCTGATATAAAGAGCAGAGATCTGATAAAACAGCACCAACTGGAAGTGTCCAGGTGATGTTTCAAATGATGCACACTATATGAATTTCATAATTTTATCTTTAATGGCTACGAACTGCTCTTAAGATAAAGGTCCTTTTTCGCATCTAAAACGAATTAAAGATGCTAAACAAGCAACGATGGACCAACAACATCTTGGAATATTGACATGTTTATGCATTGAAAGCGATCTGCTTCATAAAATTGACCCTCATCTGCCCTGATGTCCCAGTTATACATGTATGCAGAAAGGTTTGTAATGTCCTTGGCCGTTATGCTATTTATGTAACATGTTTTCGATGACAACTGGGTTATATATCTGAAATTTACCTCCACTTGTATGAGTCATATTTTTTAATTATCGTAAAAATGTCAATCAAAAAGTAAATTCTAAAGGCGTTGGATAATCCCTACCACCTTGATACATTTGTCAAGTCCACACTACTTTTGAGATGTACCGGTACATGTATAATTTTCTTTAACCTCAACATAGTCACAGTGTGGAAACTTCTCATTTTAGTTCTTCTAAGTTCTTGCGAAATAAAGCAATACAGATGCTTTTTTTAAAAATATTATTTTTTAAAATATATTAATTCATGAAGCATTAGCTATCCTAAATTTAACAAAAGAACTAATACAATAAATACCCAAGAACGCCATGTCAATAATAATAATAATAATAATAATAATAATAATAATAATAATAATAATAATAATACGTATACCCACTGCCTGACAGTTTTACAGTATTATCTAGTTTTGATAACATGTGTTACTTTCGTATCCCATGCTGCGGACCTTTTGATGCACAAGGCTTTTTACTCGACGAGATCAAAGTAGCTCCCAGATTATTCCCTTGTCGCCCTGGTTGCTACATGTTGAACAACGAGTAATGGGCGACATGGATTTTACACTTGAAAACTACTGAAGTTTGTTCATTGTTGAAAGTATGATACTTTATTCTCCCGAAGGTAAATGTTATTTAAGAATTTTGGTTTAATAGTAGGAAATAGCCTTTTCCACAACAGAATCTAAATATAGATCTTGTTGAAGGTTAAGGACAGGAACATTAGATCTAGAAGTTTTAAGTTCCTCTCAACTACTTTTCGAGCGAGTTATCTATGGTAGATCTTCGTGAAACATAGATGTAGACATAAAGGGGTAGCAGGACTTGTTCATAAAGGAGACATTTGTTTGTTGACATTTGGTCCCTCAAAAAATTCGTAAAGTAGGTCTATTGATTTAGATGAGATCTATCTTGATTGACCACTACACCAGGATGGGGCCAGAGTGCTCCGTTACAATGTTACATAACACTTTAGACAAGGTAAATATGAGAGATGAAAGCAGCTTGCCGTTATTATTGTATATACGATGGTAGTTTTTGTAGACACAGGAAACTTGACTGTTTAGAATTATTAAAATGTAAGAAGAATGGGAAAAACACCAGCTAAGTAACATTTTAGACATGAGACATGTTTAAAACATGAGGGATTGAACTTGATGCAGTAAATTTGGTTTAATTGAGATAAAATGCAATGCTAGTGAAATATATATATATATCATTATGAGTATATTATATATATATATATATATATATATATATATATATATATATATATAATATAATATGTGCATGCAGATAAATATGGAATAACCTTGTTGAAGGTCTACGTTCCATTTCTTCAACAAGGAGTTTGGGTGGGAGCTTTCGTGCCAGCCTCTCTCATGCCCATCTTTTAGTTTTCAACCAGTAGATCTACTTGAAGGTGTCTTTTTCCCTATCCAGCTTCCCTTTTGTAATAAGTCCTGTTTGCTCTCTCATTCCCTCACTCCATGTGCTTTTAGTAAGTTCTTTCTTCCGTTGGTCATACTGTCTGTTTGCCTATTTATCCATTTATCTGTTCGTCTTTGAATGTCTGTCTCTTTGTCTTTGCTTCTCTGTACCTTAACCTCTTTATATATATATATATACATATCTTTTCTCTTGCATTTCAAAATCTTTTGAATGTTTGTAAAAAAAAAAATTCTTTAAAACAAAGAAAAAGAAAGCCCTCTATGAGTCATTGAAATAAATAGTTCGGATTTTTGTGTTGAATTAATAGTCACTGATTATAAGTTAGTCTTAAAGTCTGTAGAGTAAAGTATACACATTATTAATCATCCATTATTATTATTTTTTTTATCTATTTATTCATTTATTGATTTATTGATTGATTTATTGATTGATTTATTGATTGATTATTTATTTATTTATGTATTTATTTATTTATTTATTTATTTACTTATTTATTTTATTTATTTATTCATTTATTGATTTAGCTCTCTATTTATCTATTTACCTATTTATTTACTGGTGCATGTGTATCTAAGCTTGTTAAAAATAAGCTCTATGATGAATGCGGGTTGTCTATTTCTTTGATTCAAGCCTTTCCTTCTTATATTTTTTGCAGTCATCTGATATGTGATGTGCATAAAAGTAACCTCTCTTATCTTGCTACAATCATTTCAGGTGTGATAATTTACTGAATATGAATGAGCCAACCGAAACTGATAATAAAAGCTTGACAGAGGATGAGGGAGAGCAATCTGCTTAATACTGGCAGGAACGCCAAGGAGCGATAGAATCCCAACACCATAAGATAGCCAGGGAGACCAAAAAGCACAGCCAGTGGAGACATAGTGTTTGAAGCAAAGAAAAGAAATCATAAAAAGGGCGAGAGCCTTCATCAACCCACATCTGACGATGCTCATGATGTTACATTCACCGTCACAATATGTATGGCAGTGCCCACAGGTAAAATTTTGTTGTTTTAATCATAACACCATTCATAAAAGGATAAATGTAGATTTGAATAAGTCAATTCATAGTTTTGCAATTTAATATAGAAAAACAAGGAGTAACAAAATCAATTTTATTTGACATTTGACAGTTTAAAACATTAAGAAAATACAATTTAACGGGTCTAAATAGAGATCACTCATTTTCTTGTAGGGATATTGCTTTCCTTATATTTGTGCTAAATCATTTTTCAGGAACGCATATCTCAAATAAGAATATCTATCAAACATGTGAAAAGTATTTCGTCCAATTCAAATCATATTTTTGAAGTGAAAGTATAATATTAGTATTGTACAAATATCTACAACATCTTGGTGATCCTTTAAAATCTTATTATAATGTTTCCTTTTCACATGTGTTCATTAATGCTTTTTGAGGGAAGCATTTTGAAGTTAGAGTGCATTGTATGTTCTTCATACATTTAACTCAGCCCGGTTAAATTATTCTTGGGTTTCAATATCTTTATGATTTTATTGTTTACAATGGAGCTGATTCCCATCGTCACATAACTTGACCTACTACTTTCTGGTAGGGGCATTCAATAATATTGTTTGATAATTCTAATATTTATTAAAATTTGATGCCCTAAAGAAAACTTTTATATTTTGTTATCCATTTCAAGTCGGATATTTTGTGTAAAATGGTTGTTTTCCAAAATGCACAATTTTGCTATTAATTATGATCTCATAACTTCAAACCAAAATTTGTATTTAATGCAAAACAACATCTGTAAAACTCTTCAGCCAGCTGTGTTTCCGCCGTTATCAAAATTGTTCACAATGGTATGATCTTACTTTGTGATACTACAGCAGCAGTAAGCGTCTTATATTGAAGATAATTTCACACAACAATGCTGGAGTTTGCTATACAGATTTCTATTTGCTTCTATCTTAAGTAAAATAGTTGAGGAAAGGTTTATATTTAAGATTTGAGTGGAAATATTTTGTTCCTTCAGGATGGAATGATCTAATGACCTTGATCAAGTAAAATAGTTGAGAAATCAATATCAATTTCAATTTCAATCATCTTTATTGATCCTTTAAAAGGAAATTTACTTGTGTTATCACAATTTCCGTTAAAAATAAAAGAATACATCAGTGCATTTAAATCAAAAACAAATTTAACTTAGTTAATCATTAAATGTTTAGATTTTAGGAGAAGTATACAAAAATTCAAAGGTGGGTAAATAAATAGTGCGGTGAAACACTACACACAAAAAAAAATTAATAAAAATAAAATAAAAATTTTAATTTAAAATAGATAGAATAATAGACAAATCAGTTTAGCTTCATACGCATTCATTAACTTATCATAAATCATTCATTCACCATCCATCAAATTACATTTCTTAAACATTGTGAGAAACGCCATTGTGCTTTCAAGTAAGGTATGGTCAAACTTTCGTATGGTTTATATTCAAGATTTGAGCTGAAATATTTTGTTCCTTCAGGATGAAAGGACCTTGATTAAGTAAAATAGTTGAGAAAGGATTTATATTTGAGATTTGAGCTGAAATATTTTGTTCCTTCAGGATGGAATGACCTTGAAGTTGATCATGCAGGTACTTTCTTACTACATACCCGTAAATGTCTTTTAAAATCGCTACTGACAAAATCTAAAACAAGCAATAACTGCCCATGTATAGAAGAGGGCAGTAACATTTTTATTTATTTCATGTTTCAATCATATCTACTTCTTGTCATATTATGTCTAGTTTGTTGAGTTTCTTTTATATATTAACAATGAGCTTTATTTATATCTCACCTTTTCTATACAATTTATACATATGAATATCGTGATTTAATGTTTTTCTTCATTTGATAACTTCATAAAACCTAAAGTAGTACAGCATTCATCTACAATTTTTATCAGTTTGAATGTCAAAGATGTTTTCTAATTTCTTTTATTCAAACTCCATGTACTATTTTGATTGCTTCTTTGTCAACTAATCCTTTTTAAAAAATCTTAAATGCATTACATTATAAAATATTGATATATTTACAAATAAAAACCCATATATTGTGCAGCTGTTGAAATCAAATTCAAAGGAAGTTCACAGAATAAGTGTATCAGTCTACTTCCAAAGGAACCGATAAGATTTAGATTTCTCATTAATATTTGTATTGATGGGTGATGGAAATATACATGGTTTTCTTCTTTTTATTATAGATGTTTGCGTGTTCCTGGTTTTAGGGTTTTGTTGCTGTAGGTTTCATTGTTCCGTTTTTATGGTTTTTAGAAGGTTTTTTTTTCTTATAGATTATTAAGATTGCTTGCTAAATAAAACATTTTGATCTTAAGATGGTAAATTTTGACTTGAGGAAATTGAAAAGATTTTGTCTCAAAACATGGAAGAAACCGTAGTGCCTGATATCACCAAAGAGACAGATGAGCCCCAAAAATTAACAAAAAGGATGAGGCGGCAGTCAACTGCCGTGCAGTTGAGATGTTCATCAAAACCTTTCACTCCTATGACGATAAACTTGTATAAGCCACAGACAAGTGATTTCCATATTTCTTTCTTCTGTGCAGTCTTTCTTAGCTCATTCCAGATGACATCAGTTCTTCCGGTCATTTTCTTTACTCCTTCTCCAAGTGTCATGTGGTATACCCAGGTGTCATCTTCCCTGCGAGTCCATTGTAATGCTTGTTTTGTTAAATTTGAAACAGGCTTTCGTAAAGCATGCCCAATCCATCTCCATCGTTTTTCTCCCTAGCCTATTTTTGATGGTTTCCATTCCAGTTCTTGTCCATAGTTCTTCATTCTTAACTTTGAAGACATCCATTGACAGAGGATTGAAGTTTATTCATCCTCCCTGAAGTAAGTGGTCTTCAAGACTCCTTCCCGTGTAGAAGAACAGACATGACATTTGAGTTTTAAAATCTTGTTTTTGGTGCCATTCTTGATTGCTTTTTGCTTTTTCCACACATTTTTGTAATTGTGAGAATGCTGTTTTTTGCTTTTCCATTTCTTTTCTTTACATCTGCATTAGTTCCTCCACGTTTATCAATAATACTGCCGGAAATAAATAAATGAAGCTACATCCTGTTGAGATGTTACTAACAAATAGGTGCTGGCGTAAACAAGGGCAGAATGAACACACAATGAACCAAATGATCTCACTAAGGAAAGCCGGCGCTTGGTGAAATGGAAATACAAATAACTGTTTGCTATAGGAACAAATCTAAACTTTTCACTTCCGGTATACATGTCATCTTTTCTTGCAGTATTTTTCATTTATCATCGTCAGTGCTTTTTTCCCGTATGCATGTTCGTGTTTAAATGACTGTGAGAAGGCCGTGTGTACAGATTGATATGAGAATGTATGAGAGAGAGAGAGAGAGAGAGAGAGAGAGAGAGAGAGAGAGAGAGAGAGAGAGAGAGAGAGAGACAGACAGACAGACAGACAGAGAGAGAGAGAGAGAGAGAGAGAGAGAGCGAGAGAGAGAGAGAGAGAGAGAGAGAGAGAGAGAGAGAGACAGACAGAGACAGACAGACAGAGAGACAGACAGAGAGAGACAGAGAGAGAGAAAGAGAGAAAGAAATCGAGGAGGAGGAGAAGAAGATAATCTAGAAAGAAAAGAAGGAGAAAAGGAAAAAAGGAAGAAGAAAGAGACAGAAGGAAGCATGAAAAAGAAGAAGGCAGAGACGAAAAAAAATATGAGAAAGAAAAAAGAAAAACAGAAGGGAAAGAACGAGAGAAGCTCTAAACAAACAAGCAAATATACAAACAAGCAAATATACACTGCAAAACTAGCCCCATAATACTGTGTGGCACAACAATAACTCTTGAGATTGATACCACGAGATATTGGAAGCGACACTCGTTTTCTGCGTGCCCAATTATCGCCTTTCCCTGGTAGTTTGTTGGCCATGCAAAGACGTCATTAGTTTAAGGGCCCAATCGCGCTTTTGCATGAGTGGTTGAAATTGTCTCCCCTGCCATTTAGCCACTCGTGCTAAGCTCACGTGATGAGCCTGAGGCAGGGTGCTCTAACCTCGTGGATTATGCATAAGGTACATTGCTCAGTTTTCACGGCTGACATTGGCGGAGAATGTGTGGGCGGGGGTGGGAGAGAAAAATATGAAAAGAAGCTCTCGCTGCTGCATTCTGTTTTTGTTTTTGTTTTTTTTTCGTTTGAAGCGAGAGTCCGTATGCGTAAAATACCAAATAGGAGTGAAAGACAGACAGATAGGCACAAAGGCAAAGAGAGAGAGAGAGAGAGAGAGAGAGAGAGAGAGAGAGAGAGAGAGAGAGAGAGAGAGAGAGAGACAGACAGACAGACAGACAGACAGACAGACAGACAGACAGAGAGACAGACAGAGAGAGGAGACAGAGACAGAGAGGAGACAGAGACATAGAGAGAGACAGAGAGACAGACAGACAAACAGACAGAGACATACCGAGAGACAGTAAGACAGGCAGATAGACAAACAGACAGACAGAAGGATACCCCAAACACTTGCATGCCCTAAAGTTGAATTCAAAGCCAAACCTCCCTGTCTAATGGTGCAGTGCACGGATTACCGTTTCGAGATTTCAACAGAGCCCATGTGCCAGTGCTAGTACTGCTGCTAGTGTCAAAATGAAACCAAATTTTTGTCAAGTCAAAAACAAATTTTTGTCCCCAGCTCCGTCACTTTCTCGCCGATAAGTTAAACAACGGTGTCGAAGTTTTAAAATTTTAATTTGATTTACCACCCACACCACTTTGTGATCTTGGGGATTTTGGGTAGATTTTTAATTTTGCCCGAACTAGCCTTTAAACAACATAATGGATCTTTTAATGTGCATAGATTGTTGTTATCTGCACACGGGATCTCCTTTTTTATCGTCCGTCTCCGATGGGACATCGAGAAAAATCTGTTCAGCTGTTGGCGGGGCTCTTTTTATAAGGCTTGCAATCAAGACATTTTCAAAGGCGTAGCTCAGCCTTTATAGCCCACACATAGCTACGCCCAACAAGAACTCGCCCCAATGATGCATTTCCTCGTGTAGATAAACGTTTGTCTAGCCGTGACGTGATTAAGGCATTGTATTCGGCCGGCGGCCCAAAGAGTTTCATAATAAATGACTGCGAGTTAACCTCGACATCGACGCAGCGGTGTAGCGGCAGATCATTTATTGCTTGAATTATAGATGGTGCGTTTGTCGTCAAGTGATCCCCCGGTGTAAGCTTCATTAATAAACTGCAGCGCAAAGTTTTGTATGCATCAGAGTTGCCGCGTGCGAAGTGCGAAACGTGGATGGATGGCGTAAGATTTCAACGACTTCTTTGGGCTTCCTCTGCCCCCCTTTCTCCCTTCCTTGTTTTGGACTTGTTTATTGGTCATTTGTTTTTATTGGGGGGGGGTATTAAGGGAAGGGGGTGAGGTAGGAAAAGGGTGCCTTTTGCAATAGGAGTCCATAATCGTGTCGATTAGCCTTCTGTCAAAGAAAAGTCAAATCGACACCAAATTAGTGTGTGCGTGTGTGGGGGGAGAGAGAGAGAGAGAGAGAGAGAGAGAGAGAGAGAGAGAGAGAGAGAGAGAGAGAGAGAGAGAGAGAGAGAGAGAGCATAGCTGTCTTTCTCTAACTTTGAGCGCTATAAATTCAGGAACCACTGCTTCTTTGCGAATGAACCTTGGGATAAAATGAATATTTGAATTGATTGAAAATGGTTTTTTGCTTGCGATCAGGAAACTTTCTATTGCTACATAATCTAATATCTCGATTTACGGACATTACAATAAAAGCCCACGCAACCTTCGTATCGAGTTTTGGTTCGATCTCATAATCATACTTGATATCACCCGTACTCAAAAACCAGTGGCGTTTGAGTTTATCGCAGTCAAAGTTCGTGAAACCAAACTTTATAATAAGGAGAAATCACAGCCCACCATTGTCTCCAGGCATGCTCTTACCACATACATAGATGTGTTCAAAGAGGAATGTAGATGTGAAAGGAAGTTCTCAAAAGACATGATTGACAACACCTATGCCTACACGTTATCACTTTGCACATCGATTCAAAGTTGTCTGCCCCTGATTCATCATCATCAAAGTCTTTCACTCCTACCAGGGCATAGGCCACTGACAAGAAGATTTCCATCTTCCTTCTCATGTGAGATCTTTCTTAGCTCATTCCAGCTGTGACATCCAGTCTCTTCCAGTCTCTTTTCTTCACTCATTTTCCAAGTGTGCCGTGGCCTTCCCTGGTGTCGTCTTCGCTGCGGATTCCGTCCCTGATAACCCTCTCTAAAAAAATCCAAAAAAATCACCCTCTCCTCTAGTCGTTGAAGAAAACTGGAGCTCTAGCTCGCGATAGCCTGTTGTCCGAGGCTGCACTCACATAAAGCATAATAAAAGGCCGTATGGACAGTACAGCAGCATGGTAATGTGGAAGTATGATATTCCATCTGTGAGCTTTTTAGCACAACACGACAAGGATACTACTTAGGTACCTTATTTACTGAGGCCGATTCATAGCTCTGAGGTGAGCATGGAAGGCCATTGGCGACACTCCACCATTGCACTTTGCTCTGGGCTGCTCGCTGAGTTATATTCCCGTATTATATATATATATATATATATATATATATATATATATATATATATATATATATATATATATATATATATATATATATATATATATATATATATATATATAATGCTTATCTGGTCTTCAGTGTCTCACCTTTAGATGCTGCGCGAGGTCGGTCTCTCTTCCATTTCCCCTGCGGGTTCCAAGTCAGTGTGGTGCTGGATGCTGGTTTCCCAAAGGGTGTGTCCAATCTTACCCCCCCCACCACCACACACTTTCTCCGCATGATCTGTTTCGCCACTGGATCTTGTCATGCTCGCTGCCAAATGTCTTCATTCATCCCTTGCTGTCTTTTCTGGCCATCTGATCTTAAAAATGCGCCTCAGACACAGTTAATGTCATTGGATTGTTCGTGATAATTATTTGAGATATTGGCTGAGTTATTCCGCCATTCATGTTGTGATGTTCTTGTTACAGTTACAGAAAGGAGATTCGGTAGTCCAGATGCAAGGTGTCGGCCTCTAAACCAAAAGTAGTGAGTTCGAGTCCCCCCAACGGTTAAACATTTTTTAGAGTTTTTTTCAGCAAAAATGCCCCACCCCCCTCCCTCACCCCTGGACAAGGTAGGCGGATCGGCACCTAGTCCCATCGGAGACGGACGATAAAAAAGAGGCCACGTGTGCAGATAACAACACTACGTGAACGTTGAAGATCCATTGCCTATTTACAGGGCAGTCCGGGCAAAATTTAAAATCCTACCAAAAACCTCGAGATCACCTTAGTTGTGGATGTGGTAAATCAAATTTTTTTTAAAGTTACAGAAATAGTAAGAATTTAGCGATGTATTATGGTCGTTCAATTGATCATATAATAATATTTTTTAATATCTATATTCTGTTGTTTTGTCTTTGTTTCTCTGTTTTTCTGCTTCCTTTTTTCCATTTATAATTTTTACATAATTTAAATTCAAAACAAGGTTTACATTCTACCGGCTACTTTTTGTCAAAGAAATGGTTTAGTGCCATACCAATGCAATCTACTGAATGTTTAATGTTTATTTTCTTTTCATATTTTTTTCTTAAATGCAGTCAAGTCCCAAGGTAAATATACTTTATTAACCTGCTCAAATGATGTGGTCACCCATTAAACAAGGTATATATATATATAGATAGATAGATAGACAAATAAATAGATGGTTAGATAAATAGATAGATAAATAAAAAAGATAGATAGATAGATAGATAGATAGATAGATAGATAGCTAGATAGATATATAGATAGATATAGATAGATAGATAGATAGATAGATAGATAGATAGATAGATAGATAGATAAACAGATAGCTAGATAGAATGTATAGATAGATAAATAGATATATAGATAGATGAATAAATAGATGGATAGATAAATAAAATCTTAAAACCTCATGTCGCAATATGGCTCCATTTTTTTCATAACTTTCACATAAAATAGCAAAAGACTCTTCATAAATCTATACACTTTACAGACAATGTTAATAAAACCCAACACATATACAAGGGTATACAGTAAAAATCGAGTTTGAGAATAGTTCACTGTCATTTTTGTGGCATCTTGGATAAAAACAATTTTATGCAATTGCTTTATTGCAACGTTTCGTTTAATGTTAGTCAATTGGCTCTAGAAGTAGAAGTCAAACAAATATGATTAGGATTATCTTGTTGATTTTTTTAAAATATACTTTAGTACAGGCAGTACATTGGTTTCTTCCTTTTTTATCGTCACGTCTGTTTTGTTCATATCTGTTTTTGTCTCAAACATTTCGGTTTTGAATGGCTAAAGACACACAGACACACGTATACACACACAGATACTCTCTCTCTCTCTCTCTCTCTCTCTCTATATATATATATATATATATATATATATATATATATATATATATATATATATATATATATGTGTTTATTTTTATTTTTTATAATTTATTTTTTTTAACTAGAGAGAGAAATTTTATTTTTAGACAGACAGACAGACGGGACAGACAACCAGCCCACCAGCCAGCCAGGGAGAGAGAGAGAGAGAGAGAGAGAGAGAGAGAGAGAGAGAGAGAGAGAGAGAGAGAGAGAGAGAGAGAGAGAGAGAGAGAAAGAGAGAGAGAGAGAGAGACAGAGAGAGAGAGAGAGAAAGAGACAGACAGACAGAAAGACAGACAGAGAGAGAGAGAGAGAGAGAGAGAGAGAGAGAGAGAGAGAGAGAGAAAGAGAGAGAGACAGACAGACAGACAGACAGACAGACAGACAGACAGACAGACAGACAGACACAAACACTAAGACAGACAGACTGACAGACAGAAAGTTGTGCATCAGTACGAAAAAAGGTCATGAAGACAGAAGAAACTGTTTAATATGAATAATACCACAGGTATAAAGGGGTGGGGAGGAGTGGCGTGCCTTGTGTTACACCCCCCCCCCCCATTGTCACTGGGTTTCTATTGTTTATGTGACACTGCCCCGTGCTCCACACGACAATCGATACCGTACCGTACCGTTGTCAGGATAGCGGTGTAGCAGACGACCAAGCTCCCTTTTGTTCTGGCTCGAGGAGCCCCAAGACATTATTTTTCTTGTGGCCGGCTTTGGCCGGCTGCTCGGATGTATCGTCTGCTGCTGCTAGATCTAAGCGTCGTCAGTTTGCATTGAACTTCAATGTCTGTGCTCTAAGTTTCTATACGTTTATTATGAAAGTTCGACTGGCTAGTTCTATAGTTTGTTTTCCTTTGAACGTGTATGAGAAATGTATATTATAATATAATATTGTAATGTGTTTCTGGAAGTGAAAAAAAAACGTTGTTTTTTTTTTTAACCAATGCTTAGATATGGTTTATGAAGAAAGAAAGAAACAAAAGAAGAGGATAAAAAGGTGTGGGGGGGGGGGGAGGAGAAGAAAAAAATGAGAGGAGGACGGAAGGAAGGAAGAAAGGAGGAAAAAAGAACACTATAGTCATCAATGATGTGCTGTATCTTATCCTTTTCGAGAATTGAAACAACTTTAATGATCGGAGAAGAGAAAAGTTGTGTGTATCACTGTTTTCTTATGCGCGTCGATTCTCATGTGGAGAGTTAAGCTCCCAAAAGGTAACAATCAAATTACAAAAGTGTAAAGGTGTTTTATTTATTTATTTATTTATTTAGTTAGTTAGTTAGTTATTTAGTTATTTATTTATGTATTAATTAATTTATTGATTTACTATTTATTCGTTTAGTTCTGTATGTTTTATCTGTCTGTCTTTCAGTCTTTCTTTCGTTCTTTTTTATTTTCTTCATCTCTCTCTTTTTTTTTTTTCGTTTCTTCTTTATTTACTTCCTTCCTTACTTATTTACTTACTTACTTTCGTACTGACTTACTTAATGACCAATGTACGATTGACTGATTGAATGGCCTAGTTACTTATGTTTACTGACTTATTTAATTATAGACCAATAAACGTAGTTACTTACTTACTTACTTTCTTACTTACATACCTACTTATTTACGTACTGATTGACTGCTATATTTATACCTACTCACTCACTCACTCACACACTCATTCACTCACTCACTCATCCACTCACTTACTGACTGACTCACTCACTAACTCACTCTCACTAACTCACTCACCCATTCACATACTCACTCACTCATTCATTATTTCACTCACTAACTCACCCACTCACTCACTCATCCACGCGCTAACTCACTCACTAACTCACTCACTCACCCATTCATTCACCTATTCACTTACTCACTCACTCATTCATTCACTCACACACGCATTCACTCATTCACTAACTCACTCACCCATTTACTAACATTCACTCACTCACTCACTCTACTCACTCACTCAGTCCTCACTGACTCACTCACTCACCCATTCATTCACTCACTCACTCAGTCACTCACTCACCTACTCACCCACTCACTCACTCACTCACTTACTGACTCACTCACTAACTCACTCACCCATGAACTCACTCACTTACTCACTCACTCATTCATTCATTCGCTCACTAACTCACCCACTCACTCACTCACTAACTCACTCACTCATTCATTCATTCCTCATCATCACTCACTTCACTCACTCACTCACTCACTCATCCACTCACTCACTCACTCACATTCATTCATTCATAACTCACTCATCCACTCATTCACTCTCACTCATTCATTCATCCACTCCACTCACTCACTCACTCATTCATTCATCCACTCACTCACTCATCCATTCTCACTCACTCACTCACTCACTCACTCATCCATTCATTCACTCACTCATTCATCTCACCACTCACTCACTCACTCACCCACTCACTCACTCACTCTCACTCATTTACTTACCTACCTTCTGACTGACTTGCTTACAGACTGATTGACTTACTTGTTTACTTAGTGACCTACTTACTCACGAATTTATTACGTTACAGGTACGTGAATCTTGACCTTGAAACTAGTCTTCCATCATGAAATATGATATTCTACTTGCTCCATCCTAATAACGACACATTAGCTAGATATTACTACCATTGTCTTTAGTACAACTTTATCACACCTTCAATCTTTACAAAGATATTTTACACCAGATCTCTTTTTCTTACCTTTTTCTCTCTCTATTACTCGCTAAATTTGTTTGTTATGGTTTTAATGCACGTAGATTTTAATTTGTATCCTCATTTTTAACTACATTTTTTTTCGATGTTAATCTATGTTAATGTATGTTAAGACATAGTGTATAATGACATAATGTATAATGTATAATGTATTGTAAAGCACTTAAAGCCTCTTTTAGTGGAATACCTTGCTCTATAAATGTTTATCATTCTTCTTCTTCTTCTTCTTCTTCTTCTTCTTCTTCTTCTTCTTCTTCTTCTTCTTCTTCTTCTTCTTCTTCTTCTTCTTCTTCTTCTTCTTCTTCTTCTTCTTCTTCTTCTTCTTCTTCTTCTTCTTCTTCTTCTTCTTCTTCTTCTTCTTCTTTCTTCTTGTTCTTTGTTCTTCTTCTTCTTGTTCTTCTTCTTCTTCTTCTTCTTCTTCTTCTTCTTTCTTCTTCTTCTTCTTCTTGTTCTTCTTGTTCTTGTTCTTGTTCTTCTTCTTCTTCTTTTCTTCTTCTTCTTCTTCTTCTTCTTCTTCTTCTTCTTCTTCTTCTTCTTCTTCTTCTTCTTCTTCTTCTTCTTCTTCTTCTTCTTCTTCTTCTTCTTCTTCTTCTCCTCCTCCTCCTCCTCCTCCTCCTCCTCCTCCTCCTCCTTCTTCTTCTTCTTCTTCTTCTTCTTCTTCTTCTTCTTCTTCTTCTTCTTCTTCTTCTTCTTCTTCTTCTTCTTCTTCTTCTTCTTCTTCTTCTTCTTCTTCTTCTTCTTCTTCTTCTTCTTATTATTATTATTATTATTATTATTATTATTATTATTATTATTATTATTATTATTATTATTATTATTATTGTTGTTATTATTATCATATCAAAAGAACATGATGACCAGCCGGATCTGCGTGACATGATGAAGAAGCGTATGATTGACGCGCCGCGTGCCCAGAACTACTACCACCTGGAGTACTACCTTCTACCAGATGACGACGAGCTGGTCAAGACTGACGTGGTCACCTACGGGGTGGCCTGCAAGATCTACATGGAGCGGCACGATGCCAGAGTGGTCAAAACCTGGCAAGACGGAGACATCACCTGGTTTTCTTGGGCCCACAGGTAAGTTTGGACACCATGATGATTGTGTTATTGCAAAGACTTGTTGTCAAGGGGAATTTTGAAGGGAGTGAAAACTAATCATTGGAGTTGTTGTTAATGGAGTTATTCATTTTTTTAACCTTTATTTCAATGTCATTGCTAGTGTGTTTTTATGACATTGATCATCATGCCTCCTCATCTTCTTTGTCCTCCTCCTTCTCCTCTGTTTTTTCTTCTTTCATCTCCTCTTTCTTCACTTCTTCATCCTCCTCTTTCTCATCATCATCATCATCATCATCATCATCATCATCATCATCATCATCATCATCCTCATCATCATTGATATCGTCAGCATCACCAAGGCTGTCATCTGTTTTATATTTGCTGTGGACATTGCGCTCGTTTTTTTCCTCCATCCTCTTTTTCCTTTATCCTTCTTTTCCCTTATCCTCCTTTTCCTTTTCTTTATCCTTTTTTTTTTTTCCTCTTTTTCCTTCATCCTCCTTTTCCTTTATCTTCCTTTTCTTTTATCCTCCTTTTCTTTTACCTCCTTTTTCTTTATCCTCCTTTTCCTTCATCCTCCTTTTCTTTTATCCTTTTTTTCCTTCATCCTCTTTTTCCGTTATCCTCTTTTTCTTTCATCCTCCTTTTCCTTCATTCTCCTTTCCTTTTCCTCACTACATCTTAGCATTTGTTTACTATCAACTTGAAAAAATGGCCCCTACTCGAAACTGCTTTGCCTATAAAGCTAGCATACTATTAAATAATGTCCACAGTCATACAGTAACAGTTACCAAGGATGTTTTGCTGAAGATGTTCAACCACACCATTGAGTTGAGAGTGTGGGACACCAAAGATAAATGCTCGTCTAGAGCACGCTTTGATCGGCCAAAGGCGTTTAGGCTCCCACAACCCAAACCAGGTCAGTAGACTGTAATGATATTGATAGTGTGTTGATATTTGATTTGCTTTGATTTGATTTACCCTCATCCACAACTAAGGTGATCTCGGGGTTTTTGTTAGTATTTTTTATTTTACCTAGACTGCCCTGTAAACTGCCAAGGATCTTTAACGTGCACAGAGTATTGTGATTTTCACACTGGACCTCCTTTTATGGTCCGTCTCTGATGGGACTAGGCATTGATCCACCTACCTGAGAAAATTTTTCAACTGTTGGTGCCTCGAACCCACTACCTTTTGTTTGAGAGGCCGACATTTTGCCTCTGGACTACCGAGTCTCCGGTTGTTAATAAAAACCTTTTCAGCCATAGCAACCAACCGTTGTTCCATCGTGACATCCAACCAAAGTATTAATTTATCATTTTTAGTGGATTACGAGACGACAGTAAGGGAAGCAGCGTGTGGGTTTCTGCCCGTGATTGTTTTTCCTTGAATCATTAAATTAGCAAAATTTGTTTTGCATACTTTATCATCCCTAGCCTCATTGTGCTTCTTTGGGTTTTTTTTAATGTTTTGTTTCTTTGACAAGATTGCTTCTTTAGTTTTAATTTGAAAAGTATAGCTCTTTGAAGCTCTCTTTGTTTTTTAGGAAAATGATGCCTCATATTCAAGAATTTGATCAACGTGACGCTTCTTATGCACATCATATAAACTTAGCATCATAAACATACCACCAGTTAAACTATTTAATTTGGGTGAAGACAATAAGTAGTAGGGTCGATGGCAGAGGGGTTAGGCTGCCAAACTGGGGATCATGAGGTCCTAGGTTCGAATCCTAGCAAAGTTCAGCCCGACGTTGTGTTCCTTGAGAAAGACACTAAACATGCATTTGACCCATGTACACATGGTGGACACAAATACTAGCTTGGGAGTAAAAAAAATGCTGTGTCAGACTAGCGTTCTGTCCAGGAAGCGATTATTATCAGGTGTTCTGCTTCACGCTATAGAAACTGGGATAGGGTCAGGGGTCTATGGGCTGTGATGGCCTTGAAGGAATTTTACTACTAACTGTGCATGTCTTAATTCTTCCAAAGGTGAGAAACCAGAGGACATTGGAGGCGTGAAGGCGATGGTTACAAAACACATGAAGAATTTTGTCAAACAGCAGCCTCGCAAAGGGAAGCCATCAGACCTCTGCCATCACAGATATCAGTAGTAAACCTTGCAGATGCCAGAAAATTAGGTGAGAAAAACGATTGTTGATGCAGTGATCATATCTCTTCCTTTTTTTTTTAAATATTAAAATAATGAACATACTTACTATAATAACTTTGTAATAGATCTCTGAGAAATCATAAACACAGAGAAGTAAACTTGAATTTATGTAAAAGATAGTTTTATACACAGCATTCAGAGTTTAATAAGGATATTATTACGTTTGTACATGGAAAAAATGTAAAACCACTCTGTTAAACACGAGGAAAGATTTAACTGTTTAAATTTACTACTAACTGTGTGTGTCAATTTTTTTACTATTAGAATCATTACCTCTATAAATATGTCACCTCCTACACATCTTGCCAAACGAATCAATTCATTGCTGACAGATTGAATAAATTTGAATTAAATCAATTAGAATTAGATGTGCAGACATTTTGGTCAGATGACCACGCCATTCATAGCAGACAAAAAGGGTTTAAGGAAATACAAATTTTTATCAATGATTATAGAATGGAATTTACCTACCTAATCTGTCTAATGTAATTTATAATCTATAGCATCAGGCATGGACAGTCGGCGCAGCAGGTCAGGTCTTTATTACTCCCTCAGCCTCGTCCAAGGTTCTGGTTGCTGTGCCTAACAGGGACGGAAAAGAAGGACGGTAAGAGCATGCCTCCAATGATCCAAATTTGCATGCCATGCCTTTTGTTTCTTTTTGCTCTTCCTTTAATAATTGACCTGAGTTTCATATTTCCGCCTTACTGCCTTAAGGATTTGATAAAAGTAAACATGTAGCTGTGTTTTCTAAGACTCTGTAGTCCAGAGGCAAGCTGTCATCCTTTTATCCAAAAGGTTGAAGGTTAAAGCCCTGGCAGGTTGAAAAGTTTTCTCAAGTTTTTTTCAAGTAAAAATTAACTTCAAATGATTCTGTAAGGAAGTGTTATATCCACTTTCTTCTCTTGCATTTTTATCAGGGTATAAATGTAATTAATGTATGACAATTGTGACCGGACAATAAATTGGAAACATGCAATAAAAAATGATTTCTGGGATACAGTCGTTTGATTGACGTCATTCGATATCTAAACCTTACTTGCTATTTGAAGGTCATTTTCATTTGTTCAACAACAGAGCTTTCAGCAGACTTGGTCTACTGGCAGGTGCTGATGGCCTTGAGGAACGGAATTCCCTCGTGAAAATAAGAAAATTTCTCTAATAGCGGAGGGGGCAAAAGAGATATCAAGAGCTCCCACTCATCCATAGTTAAATCACCGGCCAATTCAAGGACAGCAACAAGATCCAATACTACTTCTCTAGATCCAGGAGATGGTAAGGATTTCATAGTATTAGCTTGGTAGATATAGAACATGCAAATAACATCAAATGGATGGTCTCTTCCATGTGTTTTGAAAAAATATTGATTTAAAAATCATATTTGAAACAGGGATCACTTTCTGTTTATCCATTGTTTATTAAACACTCATTTAATGTAAACTGATAAGATCTAAAACAACAGATTCACTCATATCATGTAAACTGATAAGATCTAAAACAACACATTCACTCATATCATGTAAACTGATAAGATCTAAAACAACACATTCATTCATATAATGTAAACTGATAAGATCTAAAACAACACATTAAAACAACAGATTCACTCATCATGTAAACTGATAAGATCTAAAACAACGCATTCACTCATATCATGTAAACTGATAAGATCTAAAACAACGCATTCACTCATATCATGTAAACTGATAAGATCTAAAACAACGCATTCACTCATATCATGTAAACTGATAAGATCTAAAACAACGCATTCACTCATATAATGTAAACTGATAAGATCTAAAACAACACATTCACTCATATCATGTAAACTGATAAGATCTAAAACAGCATGATGAAGTAAGAATTAACGCAGCTGCTTTTTAATTGCATTTATTGAATGCAATGTAAGGGCACACAGCTTCAGTAAGGTTTGAAACAGTGTTGGCTCTTTTATCACTTATCATTTCAGAATAGGTGGTCATTGAAATATATTTTGTAGCTTCCACCTCTCCAAGGGCCACATGATTGCTCTTTTCTTTTCTCATTTCTGCCTTATGTTTTTGTTTTGGGTTTTTTTTAAGCCCGCCATTTGATTCTTTAATTAATCTCAACGTAATCTATTTGCATAGACATACCCTTCTGCTCTAATCAGCTGCATTAAAACAAGAAATAACGCCAAGCATAAAATGTTTTATTTACATCACATTTTGAGTCTAAAGCTATTTGTGTATGCTGCTCAGTTTTCGAGATAACCTAATTTTGAATGGAATCATTTCAAGATACCTAGAATCAGACAAAAAAAACAGAAACACAATTCACAGTTTTGTTTTGTCACAATCACATTCCTGCTTCACCCAGATAAGCCAATCCGGGAAGGTTTCCAGTCACAAGGAAGACAGAGAGCTGAGGAAAACAACTAGCAGAGCAGGCCAAGGCAAATGCAGAGCGCATCAAGAAGTATGGAATTTGCTCCATCCCAGTTCGACTTTCACTTCTGTTTGGGGGTAAGTTTTGAGAAATGGTAAAAAAAAATGAACTTGAGGTATTGAAATTTACCCTGTTCACCATATTCAGTGATCTCAGTAAAAGTGAACATATCCCTCATTAGAAAGTTGCAGCTGTTTCATTCTTCAATAATGTATTTATTTTTACAATATGATAAATATGTTTGTTTTTAAATAAAACACTATATTATTCTTTCAGAACATAGATAGTCAATTCGAAAATGTAAAATTACCTTTGAATTTATATTTTTTCCTTTCAATATATAACATGGTGTAAAAGTAAACTCAAGCAAACGTTCAAACTCACTTAAAATTTATTTCTCTTTCACTTATCTTTGTCTGTAAGCTGGGCAATTTGAATTAAGAAGTATTTTTTTACATGTGACATTTACTCTCTTACAGATAAAAGCATAGTGACCAATCGTTTAGACCAGCCAATTGCTGGAGTGGAAGACATGTTTTTGACTGTTGCTCTTAACAGTCCGCTGTTGTCACCAAGGCAGAAACAGGAACTGAATCCCATGGTCGTTCAAGTGAAAAATGCCACAAACCTTCCATCCACCCCTTTGAAATATGCTGATCTCAAAATGAAGTATGTATATAATTTCTCAAACTTTTCCCATATTATATTGGCAAATGACAATAATTACGGTTTAGATGTATTGAATGAGCCATTTAAGATTATTTCATATAGAGAGTATTGTTTTATGGTAAAGATACATAAAAACAAAGACCAAAAAGGTCACAGGTTTTATTAAAATTTGAATCCTTATTTTAACATCATAGTTTGCGTCTTCCAGTAAAATAGAGAGGACAAGAAAGGGCAAACAATACTTTTATTTTTTTTACATCTGAAAGAATTTTGAGTTAACTGATATATCTGTTTTCTTGTGAAATTATCAGTAAACACAGTTTTAGCTCTTGCTTTGAATTGTCTACTTTCTTAAACTATATGATAACATGTAATACAGTAGTTGTATTATAATATTTATATTTTGCTGATAGTTTAACTTTAAACAAACATCTTTCCATTTTATGGATTATTTGGTTTGTATTTATTTCTTTGAAACCTAGCAAGATGTAGGATATTATTGATAAGTATTTTAGAATGCTTTTCATTAACTGACTGTGAAATTGGTTATATCTCCTGTTGTTGCACATACATCTCTGCTTTTTCTCCCCAGATGCCATCCAGTGTATTGCAAATACAAATTTTTTAAAGAACCTGAGTACACCACACCCGAAAAGAACATGCTAAAGACATCTATTGGGAAGACACAAACGTTGTTTTATTAGGTACTCTTGCCGTAAATGAAAAAAAAACAAGGGACAAAACATTTTACAAATGAAAATAATCAAACAATTCATTTAACTTATCAATTTGATTTTATATATAAAATACATTTCAATATTTGTGTATGCTTTAAAGTCCATTTAGTTCTGTACCTGTTTTGGTGATAATATTTATTGTTTTAGTAAAATTCCTTGGCATTGATAGAATTATAAGAAAGTAAAAATGATCAAATTCTATTTAAAGAGTGATTATAAAATGTTTTAACTTATCAATTTTTTAAATGGATGTGCTTGTCACTCCAATGCTGTTTTATGGCTTCCTGACACTAAACATTTTAATAATTTTAGCATGCAATCAATGTTCCCTTTAATCTGTGTGCGTGTGTGTACGCATATTAGGGAGGAAAGGTGCGCTCAGTTGAAAAATGTCCGCGCTCACCAATAAAATACAACTTCCCTTGTCTCATGTTCATTCTCATGCTCACAGCACACACAATCGGGATATTTTTCATCAAACTTTGCACAACACAAAAATGTATGCCCACAGGCTACAAAAAATTAAAGGGAATATTGCATGTGATGTATTTATACCATCATTATTTCAGTCTTTTCTTTAACTTAAGTAAATAGTTTGATCGTTCACATCTTTGCTATTTTCTAAATTTAAGAAATGATTTGATATAAAAAGTTGTTTTTTTTGCATCAAATGTCTTTTTCAATTCAGGATGGAAATTATATTTTTAAGAACAGACCAATTCAAAATGAATAAAAGTCAAATATTTTTTTCATTTTATCGCATACCACTAGAGAAAAATGAAATGAGTACAATTGCAAATGCTCTTGAGTGAATCGATGACCAATTATCTTAGGAAACCATCTATTCCATTTGATTGTTTTTACCAAGGTAACATGAAAGAATCAGAGCTAAGAGAGTATTTCAGCGGGCCCGCCCCTATGGAGGTAGAAGTTCATGACAGGGATCGCAAGCCTGAGGAAGTTGCCTTGAAACCAACTTTGTTTGGTGATGATTTAGAGGATGAAAAGATAGCAAACGTGGGAACTGTCGAGAGTAAGCATATGTCACCTGAACTATAATATGTTTATGTCATCATTTCCTTGTATGTTTTTTTTATAAATTTTGGTGAATGAACAAATTAAATTTGAAATGCATTTAATTTACAATGGGTTTTGATTGAAGTCTAAGAAAAAAAAGCAAATTTAGTTAATTTTGTTACCTATTATAATAGCACATGATGAAATTAGTTTTTGTGTTATTCAATGGCACATGTCGGAGGAATGTCACCTTTAAAGCCTTCCAGATGTGAAGAAACATTAAGACTGATAGACTGTATTAGATTCTATACAAACAACAGCTACTGAACCCACCACAAGATTACTTTTGCTTGCACCTATTCTCATTGCCACATAAGTTTCAAAGCTTCAAGCTGTTACAATATATTCTGTTAAACATAATTTGTTTATTATAAGAACAGTCAAAACATGGAACACCTTACAGCTCAAAACAAAAAATTCAAAAAGTATTAATGCCATTTATATGGAGCTCTATAATCTAAAATATTTGTATGATGAATTAATGTGCATTGTCCTGATTGATTATTGTAGGTTTAATCATATTTAAAACTTGATGGTTGTATTAAGATTTATGGGGTATCTAAAGGTCAAATGACCTATCTAGCCTCTAACAGGGTATGAATAAAAGACGAAGAAATGCCAGTTGTGCTTGAATGGCTATTTTTCCAATCTATTCTATTCCTCTTCTTTCTCAATGCTGCTATGATTGCCTAACTGAATATGAACTAACTTATCATGGCTATTTTTCCCAATCTATTCTCTTCTTTCTCAATGCTGCTATGATTGCCTAACTGAATATGAACTAACTTATCAACGATTCATTTTCATGTCAAGTTGTTTTCTCCCTTATCTTGTTTCATCAGGTCGACGGACACTTCACAATCCGTTCCATAGCAGGGACAAAGCATGGGACCCTTATGGGGTGGCCAAAATAGATTTATCTGAACTCCTTTTAGGCCACAGGTTTCTAGAAATAAAGGTGCCTGTTCACAATTGTCCCATACCTGACATTCTTGGTGGTAAAGAAAACGCCAGTGTCAGCAACAACGTCAGCAAGAGCAACACAAGCAACAGTAAACTCATTGGAGTGGCTGGCTCAGTGGATGGACCAGGTAAAACAGCTTGAGCTGTGTTTGCAAGACAACTCTTTGCTTATTACTCTTACATGAATAGTCAGGACTTTATACGTTACATGAAATTGGTCCACCTATTCGTAAAAATGAGTCTGTACTTTTATCTCTTAGGACAGAATCCATCTGATTACTTTCATGATGTGCCTTCACAGCATGTTAGATGCTAATGAGTATAAAAGTATAGAACAAAAAAAAGTATACAAACATAAAGAAATATTGATATCTAGCTTTGACCGCTTATAACTCAAGAACCACTGCACCCACAACCTCCATATTTCACATGTAGATTTCAAAAAGCATGCTTTAGGTTCTTAGCGAATAAACTCTTGGATCAAATCAGTATTTTAAATGATTGGAAAGATATTGTCTTGCCTGTGATCCAAAACTTTTTACTGTTATTAGACATTTTCCAGTCTTTACAATAAATAGCCAGTGTAACTTCAGTATCGAGTACTAATTTGATCTAACAATCACCCATGATGAAACCTGGCTTATCGCAACTTCAGATAATCACAACAATGTTGCCATTCCTGTTGTGTTGCGATTAACCAGAGAGTTGACTGTGTGTTTATACCTAAATATTCCTATTGTTGATGGAAGGAGGGAGGGAGGGGTGTTCTTTATTGAAAGATTAATGTGAAGTCAGAATATATTTATATATTGCTAAAAACCTGTTTTCCCTTTTCCTTTAGTTGAGACTCCATTGACAGCAGGGGACTACATAGAAGACACAGCTATGCTCAAGATAAAGATCGAACTGGCCCATCCACTTACAACTCCATTTAAACTAGCTGCTAAAGAAGAAATTTCCACCACTAAAGAGGTATACAATTATTATTCAACTATTATTCTTTTAAAAATTCTTCTACCAAACACATTGTCTCTGAGAATTCAATTTGCATTTTAAGATCTAACCTTTTATTCATTTGGCACATAATGTCATATGGAGCTATGAAAAAACCTGTGATACAATGTTGTCAAACACAATAAAGTGTCTGACAACATCATATATGATTTGATTTAGATCTGTGATATGTAATATATTGATATCATAAGATTTATCATTTTTATATTATTTGAATTATTATTATTATGATTATATTGATTATCATAGTTAATTTCATCATTATCATTGACTTTATTATAATCCTAATCATTATCATCATCATTATCTTGTTATTATTATCATCATAATCATTATCATCATGATTGTTATTATTATCATCATAAACATTATCATTATCATTATTATTATTATTTTTATTATTATTATTATTATTATTATTATTATTATTATTATTATTATTATTATTATTATTATTATTATTATTATTATTATTATTATTATTATTATTATTATTATTATTTTGTTATTATTATTGTCATTATTGTCATTATTATTATTATTATTATTGTTTTTTATTACTATTATTATTATAATTATAATTATTATTATTATTATTATTATTATTATTATTATTATTATTATTATTATTATTATTATTATTATTATTATTATTGTTATTATTTTTCATCATTATCATTATCATTATCCTTATCTTATTATTATTATTATTATTATTATTATTATTATTATTATTATTATTATTATTATTATTATTATTATTATTATTATTATTATTATTATTATTATTATCATTGTTATTACATCTTGATAACATCTTCTCCAGTGTCCCTTCAATAGAATCATCTTTGTCTTTGAATACCAAAATCTACAACTGCTACATGACATCCAGTCCCTGGTGATGGAAATTAATGCCAAAGCCCTTGGGCTTGAAGCAATGCCGAAACATGTCATTGATGCGGCCTTATCTACTTACAAGCTCTCTGTGTGAGTACTTATTTGGTATATATTTTTGATTTGTAAGTTGTAGGAAGTGATTCTAAGTTCCTAATTTTCCTTCCAAGTATTTATTGATTTCTCTTTCTTCTTACTCTGCTCCTCCTCTACTATTCTAGTGTTTGCATCTTTGTTATTTCGCTTTCTTGCAAAGTAAGTGAAAGCAAAGTTCTCCTTCAAGGCCATTACGGCGGCCCATCAAGCCAAAGCTTATCTCGGTTTCTGCAGCGTAAAAGCAGAACAGGTGATGATAATCACCTCCCGGAGAGGACACTATTCTAATGCAGGTTTTTACTCCCAGGCTAGTGCTCATACCCATCTGCACCTAGGTCGAGTGGAGAAATTGCGTGTTAAGTGTCTTTCCCAAGGAATACAATGTCGTGCCTACTAGCTTACTAGATTCAAATCCAAGACCTCATAATCCCTAGTCCGGCAGCCTAACTACTCGGCCACTGATGCCACTTTTCTTGCAAAGTAATGTCACAAATAATTTTTAAAAGTTTCATGTTATTCATTGATGTTTCTTGTTATACTTGTTTAAAAATTGTCTATGTTATTGGATGTAGAAAGAAATATGGTGTGTAGTTCATTGTTTGAATTGTAAATATCTTCACATGACTTTTGCAGGGATCAGCAATGCAGTCTTGACCTTGACATTGTGACAGGCTTCCACGTCTTGGATGGGCAGCGGCACATATTTGTCTTGGAAGGACTGCGAGATTTTGCGATCAAGGTTTTGTGGAATGCCTTACCACAGCCTGAAAATTCAAGTAATCCTGTTATTTTTGCCCCTGCATTATGTTGTGTTCATGTGTAATTTTTTTGTTTTTTTAGAGTTATGTGTTAAATCTTTGAGAAATCTTTGACATACTATGCTATTTTGCTGAATGAGATTAAGATCAAATTTCTTCTTTTTTTTTTTTTTACTTGTGAATGACATGATGTTGCATTATTAAATATATGAATGACTCTTAGATAATTAGCAATTTAAAAACATTAAGAAACTAAATAGAGATTACTCACTATATTAATTTTTTAGACTTTGAATAAAGGGCTTCGTGTTTTCTGTGCCCAGATGTGAGAGTCCTGTACAACTCTGATCTAAGCTTTAGCAAGCGCTTGTACGGCCCCTTGATGTTGATCTGTGTAGGATCAAACTTCATGAGCCTCTCAGTATCATCGTGCAGCAATCTCTGCTTTACATCAGGGATATGGTGGTCAGGCCTTGCTTCGACGGCCTCACCAAGATGGATCAGGTGAGCCCCGGGGGTGGGGGGGGGAGCACACTGAGCTTTAAAATGCGCTTACTGGTATGTCAATACAGTAGTCTCTGCCAAAATGCATAGTTCACGGTCGACAAAAAAATTATGTATTTTGGTGAAGGTATAATTTGACAGAGTCAGATTACATGTATATGTATCTGCATTGCCATTCTTGTTTGGAAATTAAAAAATTAAAAAATTATGTTAGTTATTTGTTATTAGTTATTTGTTTTGTTTTTCATGGGAATTCACTCTGTAAATGCAACAAATTGAATATGGACTCATAAAAACCTGTTGTATTTTGGCAACGTCAAAGCTAGCCGTTGTTGCATTGTAAAATTCGGTTACAGGAATAAATTGTGCGTTCTGACAAATCATGCATTTTGGCGTGTAATTTGGCTGAGACTACTGTATCAAATATATATTTCTCATATTGTTATATGTAAACTTTAGTTTGATATGAGGACATACACGTGAAAACAAAATTTGCAACATGCAGTAAGTTTGAAATAAGAATGTACACTTGAAAACAAGATGTTAAAGGCAGTCTATCTAGATGGTCATCTTCACGTTGTCATAAATTTCATGTGATAGTGCTCTTTACAATGCCATTATGTAAATCAGCAAAGTGCAAGGCAATGTCAAATGAAACTGTTTAGTGCAATAAAAAGTCTTGACCTGTCAAAGTCCATCCAATGTCCTAAATGACCAACACTTTTACTGGCATCCAGCCAAGGAAGCTCTGGTTCTGTACAATTTCAATTATTTTACTTTAAAATTCATCTCTTTTGGCTGTAAATTTATTTTGTCTTCCTAACAACAAATTAGAGAGAAGTTTTTGAATTATCTTCATTCTTTAATGTCCTTGTTAATCTATTAATGTTGTTGTTATTGTTGTTGTTGTTGTTGTTATTGTTGTTGTTATTCTTGTTGTTGTTGATGAGGATGTTGTTGTTGTTTTCCCAGAGGCTTTTAGGTATTAGCCATTCGGCCGAGTGCCATGTAATGGAATCTACAAATCCTCTCCAAACTCATAGATAAAATCACAGCCATGGTGAACTGTGCCTAATTTTTGCAACTGTGTTGTTGTTGTTTTCCCAGCTTCTAAATGTAAAGCAGATGAAAGATGTAGTCAGAAATGACCTCTTTCTCACAACGGAGATGGTTGTATCTATGAGTCGAGAATTTGGTGTGCCGTTCACTCAAAAGGATTTCCTTGGTATGTGTATATATTATATGAAATAATTGTTTCAATATTGATGTATGCAGAGTTTTCGAGAAATTTGTTAATTTTATAGTAAAGATTTGCTGTTAATATGTTTCAATGAAAAGTATAAAAACTGTTTTTAGCATTTAAAATTATGATTTTAAATTCAGCTTACTCCTAATGGTATGTTTAACCAAAAGTAACTTTTAATGTTGTAAATAAGATTAAAGCAGTATGTGTTAATGCAGAGATTTATCTTTATACATTAGATCTTGTAGATATATTTGAAATTTGCTGGAAGAAAAGTAGGAAGTACCTGTAGTTAATCAAGAAACAAATCAAGCAAGAGAGGAAAGTTCCATCTTGGCTCGAGATGTATTTTCCAAGAAGATCCTTTTTCTGAGATTTTTAAGTTCTGTAGCCTCATTATCGAGCATTATTGGTTTCATCACCAGCAAAACAATCACATTTCTTTTCTTTGTACTTTCCAGATCTCCAGCCTACCGCTGTTGAAGAGTCTGTTGGATCTGCACCGTCTCAACCCCAACCTTACCAGGCAGAGCCCAGTAGGATGTGGACTCCATTGACAACTTTAACCACACCTACATGACTCAATTGAGAGAGCCGATAAGAGAACGAAACTTCTTGGAAGAAAACATCGTAAGTCTTTACTTATTGTTTAAAACGTTAAGTGTATTATTAGTTTGGATCATTTTGTAGAGATCTCATTTATCTGTTTTATAGATAGATAGATAGATAGATAGATAGATAGATAGATAGATAGATAGATAGTGATAGTGCCTTAAAGTAAAGTAAGTCCTGTACTAAGACTTGAGCGTAGGGTAAAACCAGGAGGAAGAGGTCCTGATTTTGCAAGGCTTACAACGGCATGATGTGGTAGTTTGCCACTGCTTTCCACGCTGTCTTTACTTTTGCCGAGTCTGAATAGACCAGTTACTCATTTTGCTGCTGAGTCGGCAGGGGGGCCAGAAAAATTTCGCCAGACTGAGAATCGAACTCGGCCCTCCTGAGTGATAGTCAGATATTTTACCAATTGAGCTATCGGCGCCTCTTATATAGTGTTTACTGCTCAGAAATATAAAAGAGTAATTATAGATTTCTTTTTTAATCAATTTAAGGGCTTGCTTGATTTTTTGCATTTAAGGATTAACATATTAAGGAAAAATAAAATACTGATATCACCACTGATTGATTATCTGTTTAATTATGCTATCTTTTACCACAATCAGATGGATGTACAAATCAAAAGTGACCAGTGTAAAGCTGAGAATGAAAAGAATAAGAAACCTCGCATTGCTGTGGATATGGAACCTGCATTCAATTACAGCACGCAGCATCTCAACTCTGTTGATTTGGCACACAAGAAACTACGACAGTTTTTGAAGGAGGAAGATGCTGATGGAAGGTATGTTGTTGTTGTTGTTGGGTTTTTTTTTCCATTCTTTATATAGATAGCTCATTCGGTGGAGCACCTGGCTACGCACGCAGGAGGCCCGGGTTTGATTTTCCAGTCTGGGCACATTTCTCTGGCCCCTCCTGTCGACCCAGCAGCAGCAGCAAAATGGGTTGCTAGATCTATTCAGACACAGCGAAATGAGTTGCTAGGTCTATTCAGACACAGCGAAATGAGTTGCTAGGCCTATTCAGACACAGCGAAATGGGTTGCTAGGTCTATTCATACACAGCAAAATAGTTGCTAGGCCTATTCAGACACGGCGAAATGGGTTGCTAGGTCTATTCAGATACAGTGAAATGGGTTGCTAGGTCTATTCAGACACAGCGAAATGGGTTGCTAGGTCTATTCAGACACGGCGAAATGGGTTGCTAGGTCTATTCAGACATGGCGAAATGGGTTGCTAGGTCTATTCAGACACAGCGAAATGGGTTGCTAGGTCTATTCAGACACAGTGAAATGGGTTGTTAGGTCTATTCAGACACAGCAAAATGGGTTGCTAGATCTATTCAGACACAGCAAAATGGGTTGCTAGGTTTATTCAGACACAGCAAAATGGGTTGCTAGGTCTATTCAGACACGGCGAAATGGGTTGCTAGGTCTATTCAGACACGGCGAAAGTAAAAGGCAGCGTAGAAAGCAGTGGCAAACTACTACACTGTGCCGTATGCCAAGAACAATCAGAACTCTACTCCTGGTTACCGTGCGCTTTCAAGTCTTAGTATGGGATTAACTTTACTTTTACAGAAGATGGTAATATGAACATGGACTGACTGTTAGTCTAGGGTTCTTTCTGCATAATCATTAAAAAAAATATCATATTTGTGGCCAATTTTTCGTTATTAAGATTTGATCAATTTAGAAGACCAATACTTGGATTTGCTTTAAATAAACTCAAAGCCAACTATTGCCAATTCAAAAATATGTCAGTGAAATGTGACAAATGCTTGAAATGATCTTTCTCCATGCTACCCTGTCCTGACAATTTCTGTCTCCTCCTTCTGTGAAGATGCCTTTCAACTTGATCCTCCTAAATGTCCATCCCTGTGTTGTTTTCATATCAAAATGTTTTCATTTCTTTTCTTTTGTCTCCAACGTGACCAGGTTTGCTTTCAACCAGGAATACCTTTCTGCCATGTTCTGTCCCGCTGACGTTGATGGAGAAAGGAAGCAGGCTGAGGCTGAGTCAAAGGCTTGTTGGAGAAGTTCGAAAGGATGGATATTCCCTGGCATGAAAAGCACTAAAGAGAGCAATGTGCATTCTCGTAAACCTGACACAGCTAGACTTGACGAACTGAAGGAGGTATATTTTTATTTCCCTTAAAAATGAAGAAAATGACATTAAATAAAATTAAAGGAGTAGACAGAAAAAAATCTTGGGCACCTATAGGGATCGAACCCACTACCTCTTGATCGACACCCATCGCCTCACCATGAAAAGAAAACTCCTTCGGAGCGTAGTTAGCTCGGTTGGTAGCACGCTTTCTTTTCATGGTGAGGCGATGAGTGCTAACGCAGAGGTCACGGGTTCGATCCCCATGGTGGCCAAGATTTGTTCAATCTATTCCTTGTATTTATCTAGTCTTTGTTCCTATGGGGCTTTAATATTATTTAATGTCATTTCCTTTACTTTCAACATGCCCTTTTCTCATTGTCTTTGTTTCCCTCAAAAAAGTACTCTGGAAACTATTGAAACTAATCCTCTCCCTCTCTTGCCTTTTCTTCACTTTTTTGGAAAGAATAATTTTTCTTCCATTCTCTTCTTATCATTTGTTATAAAATATTCTGATGAACTTCAATGGTGGCACATCTGATAAAGATTAAAGATTTCACATGTCTGCAATTGAATTTTTTTGTTGTTGTCATTATTTTTATGAAAATCGGAGACTCAGTGGTCAAGAGAGAAGGTGTTGGCCTTGAAACCAAAGGGTTGTAGGTTCAAGTCCCAATTGTTGAAACAATTTCTGAAGTTTCTTTTTGAGTATAACCCACTCTTCTGGACAAGGTAGGTGGATCAACAGCTAGTCCTATTGGAGACGAACCATAAAAAAGAAGTCTTGTGTGCAGATCACAACTCTCTGGGCAAAGTTAAAGATCCCTGATCCCTTGGCTGTTCACAGAGCAGTCCAGGCAAAAGTAAAATCCTACCAAAATCCTCAAGGTCACCTTAGTTGTGAATTAAAAGTTGTGAAAATCAGGCTCATAAGTTTTGTGTTAGAGTTTAAGTGTTCAGTCAGAATGTGAAATTTGCAAATATTTCATCCATCATGCATATTGTTTGTTTACAAAAGTATTTCTTTCATTCAAAAAAAAAAAGTTAATGAGTTTTTCACTTTTTATTATTTTTATTTATTGTACAAATGACAAATGATTGTGCAGGTGAAGAAAAAAACATCTGGAATTGAAATTAAACTTCTAACAGGATAAAAATCAAGAAAATCAAAGTTTTAACAGGAGAAATTTTATGAAATTAATAAAGATTCTAACAGGAGAAAAAATCAAGACTTGAAATTAAAGTTTTGACAGGAGAAATTTTATGCATGAGAGGGAATAGAAATTGTTTGTAAAGAAATTTTATGCATGAGAGAGAATAGAAATTGTTTGTAAAGAAATTTTTGTAAAAGAAATTTTATTAACGCTGTTCACCTTCTTGTTTATGATTTTCCCAGGACTGGGTAGAAAATCATCTCCACACCAACATTTTCAAATCACCTCTGGATAGAGGCTTCTTCCAATGGGATATCCGGGAACATGACTTTGAGCTCTTTGTCCAGCCGCCTCCTGATTTTGGAAACAAGGAACCGCTGTCCATTCATCTGCCTGGTGTGCACAAAGAGGCAGAAAAGGAAGCAGAGAAAACAAGGTCTGAGGCGTTTCTTTCATTTATATTGACGTAGACTAGAGTTAAGAAATTATTGCAGCATAGTTGGAAACAATTTGCAAATCTAACTGAAATTCTTTCTCTTTAAGTAAGCAGGTTGTTTGATACAAATTAATGATAACATCAAAAGGACTTGAGGGTGATTGCTGATATTACTGTTTCCAAATAAGTTTGAAGTTTTCATCTCTTACCCTATCAGAAAAAAAATGTGGGGCGTCGGTGGCCGAGCGGTTAGGCTGCTGGACTGGGGATCATGAGGTCCCAGGTTCGAATCTTAGCAAAACTAGGTTTGATGTTGTGGTACAAGGGAAGACATTTCGAGGCCTTGAAATTGTTTTTTCAAAGATACTTTTAATTGAGAACGTATTTACGAAGCACACTTTAATGATGAGGCAAAGAGCATTTATATTACAATTGAAAAGTTTCCACCCGTTCCAAATCTTCATCCATTTCCTCTGCTTTTTGGATTTCTTTCAACCACAGACAACACGAAGAATGGAAGGAGCGCATCATTGTCGATGACGTTCGGCAACACTTTCATAGAGTCCTGCCGGAGACAGAGATGAGGATGAAGGGATTTTACTCCAGTAACCAGGTGGATCGCCAGGTGGCCTTGCTCAAGGATCCAATCCTGAAGAAGGCGCAGGCCATCTGTGGACCCGACGTTAACAAAATTCCGTCTCTTTTCGTGGTCAACGACCCTTTTCTAGACACTCAGGCTCGTGCCCAGGGCATGAGACTTTATCCTGCCATAGAGGAGAACTCTAAATCAAGATTCCGTGGCTTTAACCCCCGTCTTACTCTCACACTTGGTCACAGAATAACAATCACATTCCCTGCCGTGACTATGATCATGAGACGTTCAGCTGTTTGAAGGGAAAAGACTTCAGGTGAGCATTGTGAATAATAATTACCTGCGGATGTTTTTTTGTTTTTTTTGTAATTTCATAGCTTAAGTGAACACTTGTCTATTCCTGTGTCTAAACAAATCGCGGCCTTGCAATGATAGGGGTCGTAAAAGTCCAAAATTAAAAAAAACACAGCACAGTGTGTTCTCCTTTCAAACAACGTATCAAAGGTCATTGTCCCTTATAAAGGCTCATTTTAGTGATGTACAAGGTTGTATTTGCAAAGACGTGTTCTGTTTATCGGAATCTTTAACACCAGTTTCTCAAAACCAATCAACAAATCAACACGGGCATACCACCCTTTTGTCACTGCAAGGCCGCTAAATGTTAAGTCATAGGATCAATCAAAAAGTAATAAATATGGATAAGAAATTGATAATGAGAGCCTCATAGGAGACAATGAAGATAAGATAAATAATATAAGGAATAACCAGAAATAATCTGTTTGCACATGATAGGCTGAAACTCGCTTGCATTGTCATAAAAGCATAATAAACATGTATATATATATACAGTAAAGTAAAGTTCTTACATGGCCGTTATGGCCCATAGAGTCAGAGCTTATCGCGGTTTCAATAACGTGAAGCAGAACAGACAATAATCACCTCCTGGCCAGGACGCTAGGCTAACGCAGATTTTTACTCCAAAGCTAGTGCTTGTACCCATTTGCACTTGGGTAGAGTGGGAAAAATGCATGTTAAGTGTCTTTCCCATATGTATATTGTATATAGACAACGCTGGTTCGAATCCCTGGTTGGCTCAGGCATTTTTTTCACAAAGTTTTACTCTTAGGAAAGGTGCTTCATTCCACTTTTTTTCACTTGACTTTGATGTGAATGAGTATCCAGCTGTAGATAGAGAAAGATCTTGTTAGAGTATTAGTATAAAGCGCCTAACAGGCTGCTGTACTGTGTGCTCCTCAAAGAGTTGAGAAGGGCTTTGAATGAAATGGCCTGCTGGAGGATAAATAATGTAATGTACAGTCAGTGAGTCTGTACTTGTACGGGGATGCAAACTATAAATCCATCTTTATCTTTATCTTTATATGACACATTTTGGGAAGCGTAGTTGACATGGCAACCAATGAGTTTCCTGTCATGACAAGACAATAGGATTCAATGCCAAAATCACTGATCTTGAGCTTGTTAGGGGCCCACAGACTTGTTTTTTTTAAATTTTCATTCGTCACATCTTGAAGCAATGATGGATCTACTTAATTGTTAAGTTTTTGGCTATATCTATTAAGACTTTCCTTTGAACATTTTTGCTTTTCTCTCTAAAATATTGAGTCAAATCTGATTTCCCCCCTTAATTTCATTGCATTTTGCTATGTTTCATCAAGACGGGATGCTATCATACCAATTTGTAAGTTCTCAGTTCATATCTTCAAACCATTGTATTAAAATTTATTCCCTGTATGGTAGAGAGGTGATAAATTACCATTTCTGCATTAGTCTGTTTGGATAATAGGAAACAATTTTTGAACCACTAGATGTAGAATCAGTATTAAAAATCATCAACATGTAGATCTAGATGTGCCACATGCTATCATTAACTAGTGTCACGTAAAAATTAATTTCAAAATGTGTTTTACTTCATTTCTTTGTATCTTTCATGTTTACTTAATTTTGTAAAAGAGTGTTCAAGGAAAGTCAATTTGAGTAACAACAAAAAAGCCAATGATAGTGGACACACTTTTATACATACAATATATCTTTCTTGGATCATTTTATCAGTCAAATTTATCTTTGATTGTAAGTAAGAAGTGAAAAGAAAGCCCATAAATCAACATCTCACCAACCATTTGGTTAATTTCAGTGTTTACCACAAAGAGAGAGAACAGACCAGTAAGCGTCACATTGAAAAGCTGACACCTGAAGAAAAAGAAAACCATTTGTTTCGCACCCCTGTCTTCTCGGCCAGTCCCTATCAGCGACCCCTTCCTGCTCTGTCTGAAAGATCTCACACGGCTCTGCCAAAACTCTCCACAAGATACCAACAGGATGGAGAGCTAACAGATGGTGGAAGGAACATTAGCACTAACACCATTAAGAACGAAAAAGTTACTGCGGAAAGAGAAATTTGTGCTGCTAAAGGTGAACCTAAGTCTGCTGACTGTTTAAAACCTTCAAATGCTGACACAGATAAGAAAACTGCTGAACATTTACCTACTAAGGCAACTACTGAAATCCACAATTGTAGTGGTCCCAAAACCTCAACTTTCGTTGAGAAGGAAATGCCCTCTTTAGCTAATGTTCCACCTCAGCCTGTTCAAGTTGCCGCCTAATTTGTCCTAATAAGGACATGCTCGTATGACATGAAAGATGTGTTTTAATAGAATAAGTTAATATATTGTTATCCATTGAGGGTAAAACATCATGCATCAATTTGAGGTGACTTAAAATGGTACACAAATTATCTGCCCAATTTCCTAACAATGCATTTCGATTTAAGTTTAAAAGAAATAATTGATACGTCATTACAGTATTCTACTTTGGTTGAGTATTAATGCTTTATAACCGCTGTTGTGTCCCAGTTTTAAAACTGATAAAAACATGTCTTTTCACTTACAATCATTTATTAAACTATGAAATTCAGATGTCTTCTATCTTAGCTGAAAAGGAAACCACAAATCCACAATCAAAGGGACCCCGAACCAAGATGCCAGCAAGATAGAATTGAAAACTTTACCACAGATTGTCATTCATTTTAAGACTTGACTTGAAATATGGAGTTTAAATGTCACTGTGTGAAGAAATAATTGCATGCTTTTGTGAAAAATAAATATGAAGCTGAACAATTCTCCAGTTTAGCAAGAGGACATAATAAGATTCTTGCTTCAGAAGAGTTATCTTTGCAATATTATGTTAAAGTCTGACACAAATTCTTAACAATATGTTGAAGGCATCAATTCATTCTTATGTAAATTTTGTCCACCATGTAATAAATTCACATTCTTGAAAAATTGTTCAGAATAGAACATGAAGGTTATATGAGTGTCATCTATCTGACACTGACTACTTGCCACGTTCACATCTGTCTCTGAATGAAAAAGAATTAGCTTTTGCCACAAACATTCATTGCAAGCCTCTTTTATCTTTTTTACGGTTTTTTTTCTTAATGTGTCAGTTGTTTAGCCAAAGAATTGACTGAACTTTTCTTGGGGAAGGTGAAATTTAATACTAGTAGTGGGTGACTCTCGGTTCAGAGGCAAGGTGTCAGCCTTGCAATGAAAAAGGTAATGGTTTAACAATTTTCTTGAGGTTTTTTTTAGCAAAATCTACCCCCTGGTCCACATAGGTGGATCTAAACACCTAGTCCCATCGGAGACGGACGATAAATAGGAGGACCTGTGTGCAGATCACAACTCTGTGCACATTTAAGATCCTTTGGCTGTTTACAGGGCAGTCCGGGCAAAATTAAATATAATGAAAATCCTACCAAAAACCCAGAGATCACCTTAGTTGTGGCTGTGGGTAAATCAAAATAAATTAAAATCTTGGGGAAGGGGAAATTTAATACTGGTAGCATCATATATGTATGTATGTAAATTCAACACAAAGTCAGTCATGTTTGTAAACCTTGTTTGTTCATAGTTTAGATCTTTACCCAGAATGTTATAAAGTTTTTCTTTGTTTTGTTTTCCATTGTTTGAAATATTTG
The DNA here is from genome assembly GCA_037039925.1 of Doris montereyensis. Classification (NCBI taxonomy): domain Eukaryota; kingdom Metazoa; phylum Mollusca; class Gastropoda; order Nudibranchia; family Dorididae; genus Doris; species Doris montereyensis. The sequence goes on along the minus strand of JAXRKP010000807.1, from coordinate 109,556 downwards.
AAAACCTGCTGGCTTGAATTAATGTTTACTTTTCAACGCATTTATAGGTCTATAATATTCTAATGTTCATCATTTTCCCCCTCCTATTTTCCCCATTTTCCTCCATTTTCCCCCTCCTATTTTCCCCCATCCAAGATTTTTATGAAGGATCTTCTCTGCTTGCTCGGGTAGATTGTAATCTGAAAAGAAAAAAACACCCTGAGATCACCGCAATGGTGGACGGGGTAAATTCAATGAAACAAACAAAGTTTGAACTGAACTCACATTTGCACACAATAGTTTTTTGTTGGGTTTTTTTTTTAGTTAAAAAAACTGTTTTCTAGCTAAATTTCACCCCAGTGGCTGACTGTCGTCGAATTTGTGTCTGTGACTTGGACTATCCTATCACAAATATAACTGTTGGCCCAACGTCTAATAAATAACGTCGGACTCAATGAATCATCAAAAGCTTCTTCGATACTTTTGCCCCTTTCCAGACTTGGGTTTTTTTGTGTGCAAAATAAGAATTTTGAGACATTACCTCGTATTTCTCAAAACTGTCCATGTAAATAGTAATAGTAATAGTAGGACATTGTTATAGCGCCTTTCCTTGAAACCTCAGATATTCTTAAAAAGATACATTCAAATTTCAATGTTGCATTCCTAAAACACTCACACTAATTAAACATTATTAAAAGACGTTTGGATACTTTGAGTTCTGACAAAGCTTATTTTATCGTTCTGGCTTCACATTCCTTGTTGTCTTAAATATATATATATAGAGAGAGATATTCTGTTTATTCATATAGCACTGCTGAATTTTAAGCAATGTTAAGGTATTTTATTTGATAATTTGCCAGAGATTTTTACATTTTTGATTTACTGATTAGATATTTTCTGAGTCAATGTATTGATTTATTTTTTATACAAATATTGATTTTATAACTTATGCATTCCATCAGCCAATTTAAAGGTGAATTCCTGCGAATTGACTCAAATCTGTGGTACCCACACTGCTGAATTGTATAATAAAATTATTATAAATACTGTGTACTGCTTTGTTTTATATATATATATATATATATAGGATATATGTAAACATGATTTTCATAAAAAAAAATATAATTTTTTTAATGAAATTTTGAAAACAAATATATAAGAGTGTTTGCTTAGATTTTATTGAAATGAAAACGTAACTGGAGTGCATGATAAAATATTTTCAAAGTCAATGTATTGATTTATTTTTTATACTAAATACTGATTTTATAACTTATGCATTCCATCATCTCAATGAAAGGTGAATTCCTGTGAGTTGACTCAAGTCTGTGGTACCCACACTGCTGAATTGTATAATAAAATTATTATAAACACTGCGTACTGCTTTGTTTTGAATGGACGATAAAGATTTATCATTATTATTATTATTATTAAAAATGAAAATAAATATATGAAATTTTGAAGACAAATTATATATAAAGTGTTTGCTTTGATGTTATTGAAATGAAAGGGTCAACTGGAATGCTTGAGAACATGATTCATTGGCACGACTCGAAATGAAGGATGCCCATCCACATCACATCACATCACCTCATCACCTCCTGTCTGAATAGCTAAACAAAAGTTTTAGAATTTGTTTTCTGAACTGATTTTACCCACAACTGAGATGATGTCAGGGGTTTTGGTAGGATCTTTAATTTTGCCCGGACTGTCTTGTAAACAGCCAGGGTATCTTTAATGTGCACAGAGTGTTGTGATCTCCACACAGGACCTCCCTTTTATCATCCGTCACCGATGGGACTAGGTGTTGATCCATTTATCTGGACTAGGGAGAGGTTGGTTTTACTTGAAAAAAACTTGCAAAAATTTGTCAACCACCAAGGCTTGAGCCTATGACCTTTTGGTTGAGAGGCCGACACCTTGTCTCTCCCCAACCCCCAAAGGAATTTGCAGTCAAATTCAGAAGTGCTGTGTCTTGATTCTTAGTTGGGGAATGTGACCTGACCATTGCAGGGTGTACAGATGGCAGAATGTATACACTATGCATGCTATGATATTCTACTTCTTATTATTATTATTATTATCTCTCTGCCAGTAGGTCAGATCAGGATGCGGATTGTCTCCATGAAGTGCATAATCTTTGCAGACTCTCCATAGGACCGTAGAGCTTTTCTTCCAGAGGTGCCTTGCCCGGCCATATCACTGTTCTCTCTGATGTGTGGAACTGACACTGTTGGAGAATATTATGTTTAGTGTTCTGGTGGGGCGGTCCACACTCACATCCTTCTGATTCCCCAACTTTCAGATAGCGATACATAATAATAATATGTTGACGGAGACGGTTGTGCCCAGTGCTGAGTCTGAATAATGTGACCTGTGACTTTCTGTCAAGTTGGTGTATGGGATCTTCGGGGTTCTTATAGCTGCTGTGATGTTCTCCCCATTGATTGCAGACAGCTGCCTTGATGCACTATTGGTATTATAAGTGTGGTGGTGGGGTTGTCATGGTGGTGACGCTGATCTAAAACCTTGGCTGGTCCAGGTATTTTTTTACAACGTTGTACGCTTAAGATAGGTACTTCACTTTACTTTCCTCCTTTTGATTCAGGTGTGAATGAATGCCCTAGAGCTATAGGAAGAAATAGGAGAATCGTGTGATGAGAGTACTGTTAGAATGAAGTGCCTAACGGGCAGCTATACCCGTAACTGTCTACTACCCAAGGTGTTGAGAAGGACATTTTGAATGAAATCGCCCGCTGGGCGATAAAGAGTGTAAAGTGGTCACCCTGCATCAACTGTGTTGGGATATACTACAGACTACTTGCTCTCTCTCTCTCTCTCTCTCTCTCTCTCTCTCTCTCTTTACTCTCTCTCTCTCTCTCTCTCTCTCTCTCTCTCTCTCTCTCTCTCTCTCTCTCTCTCTCTCTGTCTGTCTGTCTCTCTCTCTCTCTCTCTCTCTCTCTCTCTCTCTCTCTCTCTCTCTCTCTGGACTCTCTCTCTCTCTCTCTCTCCCTCCCTCTCCTTCCCTCCTCCTTCCCTCCCTCCCTCCCTCCCTCCCTCCCTCAAGATGAAAGATAAGTGAAAAAAAAAGAAGGAAAGGAACAGATAAGACCTACCAGCACCGCCCGCCAACTGCCCACAGGAGTAGTAGTAGTAGTAGAAGTATTGAAAGTAGTAAGTCATTTATATAGCGCACTTAATCCATTTGACATGCTCTACGGGTACTGGGTAGTCAAGAGGCAAGGTGTCGGCCTCTCAATCAAATGGTAGTGGGTTTCTAGTCCCACCAACGGTTAATAAATTTTAATGTTCTCGAGGTTTGTTTTTTTTTAGCAAAATCTACCCACCTGGTCTAAGTAGGTGGATCGATCCTAGTCCCATCGGAGACGGACAATAAAAGGGAGGTCCATGTTTCACAACACTTTGTGCACGTTTAAGATCCCTTGGCTGTTTACAAGGGAGTCCGGGAAAACATGCTCTAAGGCGCTTCACAGAAATCACACAATTGCTTACGATGAACGTTAACAATACGCTAGGTGGAATAGTTCGTGTTTTAATATTTGATTTGAAAGTTGTGTAGTCAGTAGAGTTTTGGTTTTCATAGACACTGAGTTCAGACAGTGGGTGCGGCATTAGAGGAAGATCGTTCGGCAATGTCATTTTTAAACCGCCTCTTTTTAAGATAAATTGCGTGGGAGGATCTCAGGCTTCTAGCCGGAACGTTGATGTCAATCAGAGCGTCGAGATATTTAGGAGCCTATCCGTGTATGCATCTGTAGGTGTGGCAAGCAATTTTGAAAGTTTAGTCTCCTCTCAAAAGGAAATGACAATTTTGAATAATATCAAAATCCCATGGGATGAACAAAGACGAGAAAAATACAAGGGAAAGACATAATAAAAACCTGGCCACCATGAGGTTGGAACCCGCGACCACTGTGTCGGGACCTATCGCCTCGCTATAAAAGGAAGGTGTGCCACAAACCGACCTAACCTCACTCTCCTTTTTTTTTTTTTTTAGCTTGGTTGGTAGTTAATGGTAACACGCCTTGCTTTCACAGCGAGGGCGATGTGTGCCCGACGCAGAGGTCGCGGGTTCGAATCTTACGGTGGCCAGGTTTTTATTTTGTCTATTCCTTGTATTCATCTCGTCTTTGTTCCTATCAAATCCATATAATTCAATAATGTCATTTCCTTCATTTTCGACATGCCCCTTGCCTCACTGTTAATTTGTCTTCTCCTCTCAACGGAGACCCAGTGCAGCGAATGTAAGGACAGGGCTGATGCTCTCGCGTAAATTTGTCTTTGTAATGACCTGGCACTGGCAGCTTTGTTTTGAATCACCTGCAATTTGTTTTCAAACCTCGGTGGCAAACTAAAAGAGAAAGGCGTCACGGTAAGCCAGTCTACTTGTGATGAGGACATGCACGGTGGTTCTTGCTGTGAAATGAAGTTAGCAAGGTTGGTAGGTAGTGCGCTCTTTTTCACAGTGAGGCTTTTTGTTGATTCTGTCTGATGAAATATTTGTTTCTGTCAATTTTTTTTGTATTTCTCTCGATGTTCCTATGGGGCTTCAGCATTTTTTTTTGTCATTATTCGTCAGAAAAAAAGAATCCGTTTCAGCTGAAATGTACAAGTGACTCTGTCTAGAATCTACATGAACTGAGTCAATCTACAAACTGAATGAGTTTGTCTAGAATCTACAAACTGTGGTATCAACTGAGTTTGTCTAGAATCTACAAACTGTGGTATCAACTCATGTCTGTCTAGTCTGAATCTACAAACTGTGGTATGAACTGAGTCTGTCTAAAATCTACAAACTGTGGTATGAACTCAGTCTGTCTAAAATCTACAAACTGTTGTATCAACTGAGTCTGTCTAAAATCTACAAACTGTTGTATCAACTGGAAAACTGAGTCTGTCTAAAATCTACAAACTGTGGTATGAACTGAGTCTGTTTAAAATCTACAAACTGTGGTATCAACTGAGTCTGTCTAAAATCTACAAACTGTTGTATCAACTGAGTCTGTCTAAAATCCACAAACTGTGGTATCAACTGAGTGTTCTCAATCTACAAACTGTGGTATCAACTGAGTCTGTCTAGTCTACAAACTGTGGTATCAACTAAGTCTGTCTAGATGTTACAAACTGTGGTATGTCTGTTTTTTAAAATCTACAAACTGGTCTCCAACTGAGTCTGTTTAGATACTACAAACTGTTGTATCAACTGAGTCTGTTTAATACCTACAAACTGTGGTATCAACTTAGTCTGTTAGATCACAACACTTTGGTATCAACTTAGTTTTAAGTCCAAACTGTTTAACTGAGTCTGTTTAGTCTACAAACTGTGGTATCAACTTATCTGTTTCTCAACTGAGTCTGTCTAAAATCAAAGATATTTAGATAACTGTGGTATCAACTTAGTCTGTTTAGGATATTACAAACTGTGGTATCAACTTAGTCTGTTTAGATATTACAAGTTGTGTATCAACTTAGTCTGTTTAGATATTACAAACTGTGGTATCAACTTAGTCTGTTTAGATAAGAATTACAAACTGTAATAAAACTTAGTCTGTTTAGATATTACAAACTGTGTTATCAACTTGTAGTCTGTTTTGAGATATTACAAACTGTGGTATCAACTTAGTCTCCGTTTAGATACTAGTTGGTAATTTTGGTATCAACTTAGTCTGTTTAGATATTACAAACTGTGGTATCAACTTTCTGTTTAGATATTACAAACTGTGGGTATCAACTTAGTCTGTTTAGATATTAAAAGTTTTATCAACTTAGTCTGTTTAGATATTACAAACTGTGGTATCAACTCTCTGTTTAGATATTAATATGTGGTATCAATAACCGTTTAGATACTACAAACTGTGGTATCAACTTAGTCTGTTTAGATATTACAAACTGTTATCAACTGTCTGTTTAGATATTACAAACCGTGGTATCAACGCCTCTGCTTTATATAGGCTACAAACTGTGGTATCAACTCAAATTTGTCTAGATATTACAAACTGTGTTATCAACTCAGTCTAGATATTTGTGACATCACCTGCAGTTTGTTTTACAAACTGTGGTATCAACTCACTGTTTAATTTTATATTACAAAATGGTATCAACTCCAGTCTGACATAGATGTTAATTTGTTTAGAACTCAACGTGAGATCAAGTCAGTCTGTTTAGTTATTACAAACCGTGACATCAATCAATGACCCTGGCACTGGCAGTATTTGTTTCTTTGACATCAACTCAGTCTGTTTAGATCATTTTGTGGTATCAACTTAGTCTGTTTAGATATTATAAACTGTGCGTATCAACTCAGTCTGTTTAGATATTACAAACTGTGGTATCAACTCAGTCTGTTTAGATATTACAAACTGTGGTATCAACTCAGTCTGTTTAGATATTACAAACTGTGGTATCCACTCAGTCTGTTTAGATATTACAAACTGTGGTATCACATCAACTCAGTCTGTTTAGATATTACAAACTGTCCTAAAATCTTGTTACTCAGTCTGTTTAGATATTACAAACTGTGGTATCAACTGTCTGTTTAGATATTACAAACTGTGGTATCAACTCAGTCTGTCAGATATCTACAAACTGAATGGTTTCTGAAATGTGCAACTCAGTCTGTTTAGATATTACAAACCGTGGTATCAACTCCAGTCTGTTTAGATATTACAAACTGTGGTATCAACTCAGTCTGTTTAAAATCTACAAACCGGTATGAACATCAACTACAAACTGTGGTATGAACTTAAAATCTAGTTTAACTGATACTACAAACTGTGACATCAACTCAAACTGTTTAGATATTACAAACTGTGGTATCCACTTAGTCTGTTTAGAATCTACAAACTGTGGTATCAACTCAGTATGTTTAGATATTACAAACTGTGGTATCAACTCAGTCTGTTTAGATATTACAAACTGTGGTATCAACTCAGTCTGTTTAGATATTACAAACTGTGGTATCAACTCAGTCTGTTTAGATATTACAAACTGTGGTATCAACTCAATCTGTTTAGATATTACAAACTGTGACATCAACTTAGTCTGTTTAGATATTACAAACTGTGATCAACTTAATCATCATATTCAAACTGTGTTATCAACTCTGTTTAGATATTACAAACTGTTGTATCAACTTAGTCTGTTTAGATACTACAAACTGTGTTTAGTATCAACTCATTCTGTTTAGATATTACAAACTGTGGTATCAACTCAGTCTGTTTAGATATTACAAACTGTGGTATCAACTTAATCTGTTTAGATATTACAAACTGTGGTATCAACTCAATCTGTTTAGATATTACAAACTGTGGTATCAACTCAATCTGTTTAGATATTACAAACTGTGGTATCAACTCAGTCTGTTTAGATATTACAAACTGTGATATCAACTCAGTCTGTTTAGATATTACAAACTGTGGTATCAACTCAGTCTGTTTAGATATTACAAACTGTGGTATCAACTTAATCTGTTTAGATATTACAAACTGTGGTATCAACTTAATCTGTTTAGATATCTACAAACTGTGGTATCAACTGAGTCTGTTTAGATATTACAAACTGTGGTATCAACTTAGTCTGTTTAAATATTACAAACTGTGGTATCAACTGAGTCTGTTTAGAATACAACAAACTTAGTGTTTAGATATCAACTGTAATCTGTTTAGATATTACAAACTGTGGTATCAACTTAATCTGTTTAGATATTACAAACTGTGGTATCAACTTAATCTGTTTAGATACTACACAAACTGTGTTTAGTATCAACTTAATCTGTTTAGATATTACAAACTGTGGTATCAACTTAATCTGTTTAGATATTACAAACTGTGGTATCAACTTAATCTGTTTAGATATTACAAACTGTGGTATCAACTCAGTCTGTTTAGATATTACAAACTGTCAACTCAGTTATCAACTGAATCTACAAAACTGTGTTATCAAACTTAATCTGTTTAGATACTACAAACTGTGGTATCAACTTAATCTGTTTAGATATTACAAACTGTGGTATCAACTCAATCTGTTTAGATATTACAAACTGTGGTATCAACTTAATCTGTTTAGATATTACAAACTGTGGTATCAACTCAATCTGTTTAGATATTACAAACTGTGGTATCAACTTAATCTGTTTAGATATTACAAACTGTGGTATCAACTCAATCTGTTTAGATATTACAAACTGTGGTATCAACTCAATCTGTTTAGATATTACAAACTGTGGTATCAACTCAGTCTGTTTAGATATTACAAACTGTGATATCAACTCAGTCTGTTTAGATATTACAAACTGTGGTATCAACTCAATCTGTTTAGATATTACAAACCGTGACATCAACTCAATCTGTTTAGATATTACAAACTATCAACTTAGTCTCAGTCTAGATATCAAACTGTGGTATCAACTCTGTTTAGATACCTACAAACTGTGTTATCAACTTAGTCTGTTTAGATATTACAAACTGTGTATCAACTCAGTCTGTTTAGATATTACAAACTGTGATATCAACTTAGGCTATTTAGATATCTACAAACTGTATCAACTCAAGCTGTTTAGATATTACAAACTTGACATCAACTGGGGCTATTTAGATATCTACAAACTATATCAACTGAGGCTCATTCTAGATATCTACAAACTCAGTCTGTTTAGATATCAACTGAATCTATTTAGATATTAGAATCAAACTCAGTCTGTTTAGATATCAACTGAACTCTATCTAGATATCTACAAACTGTATCAACTCAGTCTATTTAGATATCTACAAACTGTGTATCAACTGAGGCTATCTAGAATCTACAAACAACTATCAACTGATCAACTATCTTAGAATCTACAAACTGTGGTATCAACTTAATTTAGAATCTACAAACTGTATCAACTGAGGCTGTCTAGAATCTACAAACTGTGAAACTATATCAACTGAGGCTATTTAGAATCTACAAACTGTGGTATCAACTGAGTTTATCTAGAATCTACAAACTGTGGTATCAACTGAGTTTGTCTAGAATCTACAAACTATATCAACTGAATCTGTCTAGAATCTACAAAACTGTATCAACTGAAACTTTAGTATTTAGAATCTACAAACTGTGGTATATCAACTGAGGCTATTTAGACTGTGATCAACTGAGTCTGTTTAGAATCTACAAACTGTGGTATCAACTGAGGCTATCTAGAATCTACAAACTGTGGTATCAACTGAGGCTATCTAGAATCTACAAACTATATCAACTGCATCAACTCAATCTGTCTAGAATCTACAAACTATATCAACTGAGGCTATTTAGAATCTACAAACTATATCAACTGAGTCTATTTAGAATCTACAAACTATATCAACTGAGGCTATCTAGAATCTACAAACTATATCAACTGAGGCTATCTAGAATCTACAAACTGTATCAACTGAGGCTATCTAGAATCTACAAACTATATCAACTGAGGCTATCTAGAATCTACAAACTATATCAACTGAGGGTATCTAGAATCTACAAACTATATCAACTGAGGCTATCTAGAATCTACAAACTATATCAACTGAGGCTATTTAGAATCTACAAACTGTATCAACTGAGGCTATCTAGAATCTACAAACTGAGGCTATCAACTGAGGCTATCTAGAATCTACAAACTGTATCAACTGAGGCTATTTAGAATCTACAAACTATATCAACTGAGGGTATCTAGAATCTACAAACTATATCAACTGAGGCTATTTAGAATCTACAAACTGTATCAACTGAGGCTATCTAGATCTACAAACTATATCAACTGAGGCTATTTAGAATCTACAAACTGTATCAACTGAGGCTATCTAGAATCTACAAACTGTATCAACTGAGGCTATTTAGAATCTACAAACTGTATCAACTGAATTTAGACTATCAACTGAGGCTAATCTACAAACTATATCAACTGAGGCTATTTAGAATCTACAAACTGTATCAACTGAGGCTATCTAGAATCTACAAACTGTATCAACTGAGGCTATCTAGAAGAATCAACGAACTGTGACATCAACTGAGGCTATCTATAATCTATAAACTGTATCAACTGATGCTATGTAGAATCTACGAACTGTATGTATCAACTGAGAATCAGCAACTGTCTGAGGCTATCATCTACAAACTGTATCAACTGTCTAAAATCTGGTATCAACTGATGCTATCTAGAATCTATCTCTACACAATTGTAGCAACTGATGCTGTCTAGAATCTACAAACTGTGTATATCAACTGAGGCTGTCTAGCATCTACAAACTGTGGTATCAACTGAGGCTGTCTAGCATCGACAAACTGTGGCATCAACTGATGATGTCTAGAATCTACAAACTTGTATCAACTGAGGCTGTCTAAAATCTACAAACTGTGGTATCAACTGAGGCTGTCTAGAATCTACAAACTGTGGTATCAACTGAGGCTGTCTAGCATCTACAAACTGTGATATCAACTGAGCTGTCTAGAATCTATCAACTGTAATATCCACTCAGTCTGTCTAGCATTTACAAACTGTGGTATCAACTCAGTCTGTTTAGAATCTACGAGCTGTGGTATCAACTGAGCGTATGTAGCATCTATCAACTGTAGTATCAACTCAGTCTGTCTATTATCTACAAACTGTGGTATGAACTGAGCGTGTATAGCATCTAGCAACTGTAGCATCAACTCAGTATGTCTAGCATCTACAAACTGGGATATCAACTGTAATATCAACTCAGTCTGTCTAGAATCTACGAACTGTGGTATCAACTGTAGTATCAACTCAGTATTGTCTATTATCTACAAACTGTGGTATGAACTGTAATATCAACTCAGTCTGTCTAGAATCTATCAACTGTAGTATCAACTCAGTCTTGTCTATTATCTACAAACTGTGGTATGAACTGAGTGTGTAGCATCTATCAATTGTAGTATCTACACAGTCTGTCTAGCATCTACACACTGTGATATCAACTGAGTGTGTGGCATCTATCAACTATAAGTATGAACTCAGTCTGTATAGCCTTTACAAATTGTGATATCACCGAGTATGTCTATCATTTTCACATCGCTTATGATGCTTGCATAGATAGATTTAATGAAGTTACTTTAGTTACAATACCACATGGAATATTCCTTGCATTTAAACTTACTATATCCATCATATTTGCAGTGATTTCGGGTGTGACAATGTGAAACTGTTGTACTTTTATCAATTCATATTTGATCGGAATTTATCCAACCATCATCATGTCGTGATTTTAGGATTATTACGAGGAAACTTTAAAGTTTCAATGGAAATTATGCCATCCACCATATGCCGTAAATTTAGGGGGGGGGGGGGGGGGGGGGTGGAATCCGTAGGATGAGAGACATCTTGTATATTGTAAAGGAGTGAAAGGAAAGCAGACTACCAAAATCATGCTGTAAATGATTTTGCCATGAAAATACGAGGAAATTTGCAAAGTGAAAGTGACATGACACAATAAATAGCTTAAAAGGACAAGAAGTAGGACTTACAAGTAACAGCAGTTTGATTAATTGAAATTTATCCCGTTCACATATGCGGTGATCTCAGGATGAATTAAGAGGAAACAGAAAGAAGAAAGATAAGTGAAAGAATAAAAGGAAAGAAACAGCATCACCCCCCCACAAATGTGCAACAGCAGCAGCACAAATTAACCATCCATCTATCATCATCATCATCATTTCAACAGTTCACATTCCTTCTCTTACCACAACAGGTTTGTTTGTTTCATTGAAATTTACCCTGTCCACCATTTGCGGTGATCTCAGGATTAAATCAAAAGGAAACTGAAACAGCAGGATGAAAGACAAGCCAAAGTCAAGGAGTGAAAGGAAAGAAGTAGACCCTACCAGCATCACCCGTCAACCGCCCACAGAACACAACACAACGGAAACCATGAATGGATGACACAGTACAACCACCTAATTTCGTAACAATAAGTTTTCAGATTTTCTCACTCAAAATTCAAAACATTTTTTTAAATAAATAAATAAATAAATAAAAAATTCAGCAAGACTTCACATATTTTCATTATGAGTTGTTATTCCTTTACTTTGAAAAAAAAATCAAAGAATATCTTCAATGTCATGTTTTCACAATCTGTAATGAATGATAGAAATGATAATCATATATCATGATGGGGATGATTACAACAAATTGTAATAAAATTATTTGTACATCATATATATATTATTTACATGTATTATTTGGTAAGGAAAATGCATTCATTTTTGTAACTACAAAACTATGCATCATATCAAAATTAAAAGAAGACAGACAAAATAATTAACAACAATATATATTTAAAAATCAGGCATTTAAATAAAAGTTTAAAAAACCCAGACAAATACAAAACGAATAACAAGCAATGGACCCTGAAAGTGAACAAGACTGCTGATGAGTGTAGTGTGAACTGTCACCATTGACAAGACAGAAAGAAGTCAGCAGATCTCTTCAACTTCAACACAATTAATTATTACATCTTTCACACAGTGAAAATTTAAAATGACTGGTACATGCACACACACACACACAAAAAGCGTTCTTTTTCATTTTGTTTCATAAATGTACAATAATATGATAGGAGACAAAAAACAAGTTTAGTCGTACATTGACACAAAACAATCTAATCCTTTGATATATTCTAAGTTACTGGATTAAAAAACAAAACAATTTGAGTAACCTCGAGTCATTCTTCAAGTAAGAGCCCTTCATTTTCATACTCTGTTACCCTTGGTTAAGATTTTTTAAATTATCATCAAAGGTAATTAAATATATTTACACAGCTGTCAACCTTTTCAAAAAAAAAACAGACTATGTGAACGCGCAAACTATTTCTCACATGCACGACGGCTCGCAGTATTAAAAAAACATTCACATAATTAAAACTCCCTTTAGGGTAATAATAAAAAAAACGTAACTGATCGCTTGGGGAAATGCGACGACTGTAGTTTTGTGATCTCAGAATGGCCTCTCCAGATTTTCACACAAGTCTTTCTAAATCTCCGCCATTAACTTATGGGTTACCGTTTTTTAAAACACAATTACCCCTCACATGCGTACTTTTCAAAGTAACTACAGTCTTACAGACTCAAAGCCAAACAAAACAAACCCAGCTATATATATTTTTAATTCCTTACGAGAAATTGGATCTTCGCCTGATCCCCGACGATTTCCTTCAATTACATAATGTTCATTTAAAATTTTTCCTTCACTTTTCTGCACTACTGTTCTTCCTTTTATTTTCTATTACCTGGAGCGGTAAAACGGTGTAAAAATCCAAAAGAAATTTAATGGAATGTAGCAATGGAAGCATGCAATGGAGATGCACATGCTAGAAACTCCCCTCCCCAACAATGGAGTGACTCACACCAGGATATCAATAACTCACTGAGACCATATATATGACTTCCAACTTCAATCAAAGGAAACTGTAACCGCTAACCACATGTCACCAGCTGTATTTCATTTTAAATGTTTTTGTCAGATCCTAATGAATCAGGAATGCCTTCGCTGAAGTCAGGATACCTTGGATGTTACTCTATTACTTTACTTTTAAAACCAAGGCGGGTGATAGCGTTTGTAGTATTTGCCAAGCAAATATCAACATTTGAAGTCCACAATTATGAAAAATGAAACTGTTCACTGTTAGCAAGATGTTTGGTGTTTTTGTGTGTGTGTGTGGTCTTTTTATTTAATTGGAATTTACACCGTTCACCATTTGCAGTGATCTCAGGGTGAATTAAGAGGAAACAGCAAGATGAAAAGGAATACTAAAAGAATGAAAAGGAAAGAAGTAGGACCTACAAACTGTGCCCGCCAACCTTTTAAAATGTCTAAATCTGACTTATACAACTGACGACATGTGTACCATGTAGGTGTGCTATATATATATATACATTGTACTCATTGTAAGTATGCCCATGGATGCAATTCCTTGGTGTTCTGATATGTATCTTTTAACACTTCTATCATATAATATACTACTAACAAAACTGAGTGGTTAGTCAATGCAAATCAAACAGTGAGGCGAGGCCATGGGTGAAGTGATGAATAACGACATGAACTAATACTATTGAATCCCAGCGGGAACGCAGATGAGACAAACACAAAGGAAAAGAGAGAGAAAATCTCTTGGCACCAATAGAAACAAACGAACCTGCGACCTCAGTGTCGGCACCCATCGCCTTACCGTGAAAAGAGAGCGCACACCCAACTAAATTAAAAAGTTAACTACGCGCTCAGCTTGGCTGGTAGTGAGTACACTCACTTTTCATGGTGAGGCGATGGGTGCTACGCAAGAGGTCACAGGTTCAAGCCCAATGGTGCTCTTTTATTTTCTTTTTTTTCTTTCTGTCTCTTCCTTTGTATTTGCTTAGTCTTTGCTCCTACAGGGCTTTCAATGTTATTTCATGTCATTAGACATCAATGTAAATCAGTAGCATTGACAAAAATATAAGAATTTCTCACAAAGGACCCAAATCCTTTTGTCTCTTTTCTGCTGTGGAGTTTCTTTTCATAGAGAACAACAAGCCACCCAACACCATGCATAAAATATATGTAAATGTAGTACACATTATCATCAGGTGGCAGCGTGGAAGCAATTACAGAAAACGTTTGCACTCAACCAAGACAAATCTGGACTAAGATCACAGAGGCAGAAAATTTGGCACCAACTGACGAAAAAAAAAAAGGTCTGTTTTCTATGTTCGTCTTTAAGTTAGAGTTTCATTTGCAAAGAGAAATGACATTCCAAAATACCTCAACTTTTAAAACATTTACATGAGGCAAATACGGCTGTGGCTGAAACTTTAAATTTAAATTTAAATTAAAAGCATGTTTTTTTTTCTGTAGATGATGTCCTCAATACAAAACAAGTTGAGTTTAAGTTGTGACTTTATCTAACCTTTGTGATTTTCAATGGCCGACATATCTACAAATGAGGCTTGGATCAAATATTTCTTTTTGCAAACCAACTCTTTAAATGTATTATTCTACGTTAAAATGAACTTAAGCCTTGTCCCAACAACTGAGCTCATCTAGTCATAGCAGACCAGTTTGGTTAGTCTCTAGAGGGCACAAATCAACATTGAATTCAAACACTAGTAAAAAAAATCGTTTAAAGAAGAGAGAGTATGGCAACTTTTTTTATAAGTTAAAAAACATGATTTGAACTGACCTAGCTTAACATCATCAAGTGACATATATATGCTATATATGCAAGCTTTGTTAAAACATTTTTAAAAATAATACAGGCTACCACAAATTTCCTTCATGATAGAAAAAAGAAGAAAGCAACAAACAGAAAACACAACCCCACAACAAAACGGTTGGCATAGATAGAATAAGGAAGGGACGTTTGTTTCATTGAAATTCACCTTTCCACCTTTGCGGTGATCTCAGGGTGAATTAAGAAGAAACAGCAAGATGAAAGATTTATAGGTGAAAGAAGGAAAGGAAAGAAATAGGACCTACCAGTAGCACCCACCTACCGCCCGCGGAAAGGGAAGGGAAGGGAGGAGAGGAGAGCACACAGAAATTGCATACACACACATGTCAAATGTGGTTAGCGTGGGTGAATCCCTGTAAACACAATAAAATATTATACAATCATGTATGTATATATATATATATATCACAAAGAGGGAGCAGAGCTTAACTTTCTTCGTTGCAAACTGACACATACACACACACACACATGTCAGCCATTGCTTCACATGCCTCGCATTCATAGAGATATCAGAGTCAGAGATAAGTTAATTGATTTGTACAACAGCATAGAAGGTCATCAACAATGTCAAATGTTTTCACAGAAAGTACTTTCTTGCTTTCCACGGATGTTTGTTTTCAATAGTAACAGTAATAGGTGAAGGCATTTCAAAAGTAACTAACATTGAGACTGCATTCATCATGACATTGAGACAGAATAAAACACTACACAAAATCAGAACATTTGTTGTTGTCGTCATCATTATTATTATTATTATTATTGAAAGAACTGAGAACAATGGTGAAAGAGACTATACTACGAGGAAAATGTTCAGTAAATAAGAACAACAAACTTCTGAGATAGAAAAAAGAAACCAGTTTGATACTCCTGCGCAAATGTGATCATCCTTTTGTATATTGTTCAGTAATTACAGCATCTCTTGACTTTTATTCAACAACGACAGCAATTTTTTCATCTTTATGAGAAAACAATGATATGATCAAAATAAAAAAAAATGATAACAAAAAAATATAGACTTTCGTTTATAAATTTGAAGATTGGAAGACGTCACATCAAAACATTCCAATTGTTAGCATTTTGATTTGAAAATTAGAAAAACGAAAGGACTCACACAGCATTATCATATAAAAGTATTTCATTTCAAACACAGAACTGGCTGTTTCTGGTAATGTGTCAGCTTTATTTCTGATCTGTGGCCTTCATCATAATTACTTAAAAAAATTATTCTATTATCGGTATAAAAAGAATATTCCGGTACGATACAAGTCTAATCTACTTTCGGCGTGTTCCATTAACTATAATTACATTATTAATATCCAGCGTATTAGTGCTATTAATTGAAAACCAAATTGCTTCATTTCATCCTTTGTCATATCTGTTACTCATCAAAACTTGTTTTTTTGTGTGTGTTTCTTTTCCTTTTCTTCCTTTTTTAACATTGTCTTTATTGTTGCCTATTTTCCTTCTCTTGAGAGCAGCTATCAGTCTTCTTAGTCCCCATGCACTGCTCACATTGATTTCATTCAGGACACTAGAAATAAGTATTGCAATAAGAGAGACTCAGACCTCCTGGGCACTTGGAAAATCTTAAAGAAAAACCCAAAGAAGTAAGGTTCCTTCAGCCGATAGAGCCACGGCGTATTCTGGTTTCTATACACACATTCTATAATAAGCGCGAAGAGGAACAAATGATAATAATCATCTCCTAGACAGGATACTTGTCTGTCCACAGGTTTTTACTCCCCAATCTGTTGGGGGTTTTTTTGGTACCCAATTTGCCCTTGGATCTACTGGGAAAAACAAGTCTTGAAGTCTTTCCCAAAAACACAATGGCAGACCTAACATTGCCAGGATTCAAAACCCAGAACCTCATGATCGTAGGTCCAGCAACCTGACCATTAGAACATCCACGGCACAGGTAAAGTTTTGAGATGAACACCATACCCAGAGCTCATCACTACTACTGCCTTTTACTTTTACTTCAAGAGAACAACTTTGTTTGATCAATTTGTTTTAGGGAACATGAAATGTGTGTATGGGAATTCAAGATTGTCTAAAAGACTTGAAGAAGGTTCGGTTTTTTTTATACAGGAATTTAGGTACGGTACTTTGAGATGAAAGTAAAGCACAGTAAATATTTTTAAGAAATTAAGCCTAAACCTTAAAAAAAAAAGAAAAGAAAAAGAAGCTATTTCAAGTCACTTTATTTTAACATATTTTTTTCATAATGAGTATGATGCCATCCCTCTGCAATGTCAGATCTTACGACGTGCTGAATTTTTTATTTTTAAAATAAAACGATGAAATAATCAGGTGACTGTCGGACAACTGTTCCTTCTACAATATAACACGTGTCCATCATGCAAATCTTAGATGACATTTGGCTATTTTAAAATGCTATAAAACTTGGTTGGAATTTATGCTATGCAATAAAGTTATGATTTACTAATATTTATCCATCAGGAAATTCATTGAATAAAAAAAAGAAAAACCAACAAGTTTGGTGTCAAATATGCAATAAGGTTCTTGGTACATTGTTCAAGAAATGATATATATAATGTTTGTGAGAGAGAACTAGTTGAAAGAGACAGTAAGAGCAAGTTTATCAATTTGACAAGAAGACTACTAGAAGCATAGTAGTGGATTCCCCATCCACGGACTACTTATTATACTGATGATGAGATCCTCCGATGAAAGCAACCGTTCATTTAATCATTTAAAAAATCAATATTATATATATTGCATACCAGGAACAAACGTGAAAAAATGACTAGCACAAGAATAAAACATAATCTCAAATGTCTTGCTCAGCGAGTATTAGAAAAAAAAAAAAGGAAGGTTATAAATACGTCAGTTATAGGGTTGGCGTAACATTTAAGGTAAGCCTGATCCAGTTTACCAGATGTTCACATCTGAGTTGATATTTCTACCTGTGGTGATCTTGTATCGCTTTACTCTTGCCCTCGAAAGAGAACAGAATCAGGGATTGAAATTAGACCAGGAGAGGAGAATTTTAAAAAAGAGCACACCAGGCAGTTACTATTTGAGAGAATTCATTTTGCAAAGTATGACACTGTGACAACTTAACACAACTCCTGTCAAAACAAACTGCTGCTTGGAGCTGAATCTGTTACTTTTCTAACTTTCATTGTTTTTAAACAGTTAACATCTTCATCCTACCAGACAGTTACAGGTTTTGCTAAGTCAGTTTCAGGTTCTGCCAAAACAGTTTAAAGGTTCTGCTAGACAGTTACAAGTTCTGCTACAGTTTCAGACTCTGTCAAACTGTTACAGGCTCTGCCAAAGAGTTTCAGGCTTTGCCACAGAGTTATGTTCTGCCAAACAGTTTCAGGTCCTGCGAGATAGTTACACCACAATTGTCAATGCACATTACCTCAATACGAGACTGAAGCTTAGATATAACTCACTTTGGACATAAACCCTTCGTGTCATTACTTTCTCCAACATAAATTACCCATCATATGATGTGATTATATTTTCATTTTTTCTTGGCTGAAGCAAATAATTCATGAAATCATCAAAAATTCCGAGAACATCCTTCCATCCCTATGAATTTTACAAAAATGTGGTTTTGTCTACCATATCAAAATATACACCGGATTTGGAAAACAAATTTTAAAAAAATCAATTTTGTCATATAAATGTCTGTCCTTACTTAAACACCATTATTGAATTTTACACACACGCATTGAAATGAAAAGAAAAAGTTTGTAAGGAGAATAACAGTCAAGTCAAGAAAAACACACGAGTACATAGCACAGTCTGGAGCAAACTTAAAAAAAAAAAAAAGCTATTATAAACATCAATAATATACACCTTTAAAATAGTCAACATAGACTTAGCGGCCTCTGAATATTGCCATTCTATAATCCTAATGTGACTAGTTTATAATTATAAAACTTTACTTACTTGGAATTTACCCCATCCACCATTTGCAGTGATTCTAAGGTGAATTAAGAGAAAACAGTAAAAGAGTGAAAGAAAAGAAGAACCTACCAGCACCAGCAGCCCCATTAAACGCCCAACAACAATGTTGCCTAGATGTTTACATTGCAAAGTTTATCTCAAAAGATAGAGGAGTCTTGAAATCAACCTACTTTTAAGTTTCATCTTCATGGGCATTTATAAATGTTTTGATTGAACATAATATTTGGGAAGTAGCTCT
Source organism: Doris montereyensis (assembly GCA_037039925.1). NCBI lineage: Eukaryota > Metazoa > Mollusca > Gastropoda > Nudibranchia > Dorididae > Doris > Doris montereyensis. The sequence continues at coordinate 90,134 of JAXRKP010000807.1, read as the reverse complement.
ACAATTGAATCATAAATGTGGAAATAAAATTTAAACATGTTTCATACCTAAACAGATTAAAAAAAAAAACAATTGTATTGATCCTCATAAAAAAAAAATACTTGACATACAACTATACATTATATATGTATTTTATGTTTTCAACATAATCATATATATATATAAAAAAATCAAGTCTTACCAAAGATGTCACACTCTCATACATCTTCTGACCTTAACATCCATAAAAAAAAATAAAAATAGTGCATTCACCACCTTGAAAACGATCTCCCTATCCATCATTAGCTACATTATATCAGTGAAGCACAGAGTAAGATGGGTGGACATACATCATGTCTCAATTTTTTGTTGAAGAAACAATGTTTTGACTTCAAACAGAACTAGTCATTTGTAATCTTGCTGTGATAGTGCTTTCTGAATCGATAAAAAAAAAAAATGTACAACAGCAACAACAAATAAGTAAAAATAAATCCTCCCAGATATTTATAAACCAAATTCTTCTTTCAAATGATAAGTTGAAATGTTTCAAAATGACATACATGTTCATTTACTTTGCAGTGGGGGCTTTCTACTCCTTTAAATACTTTATAATCTGATTGATGATTTTACTGTCAATTTTCTTTGATTTTATTCATCCTTTGAACCCCTGGCCCCAAATATAATATAATATAAAATTTAACTTTAAGTCTGTGCATTTAGTTTCATTGAAATTTACCAATCCACCATATGGATGATTTCAGAGGAAACAGCAAGAAAGATTTATAAACGGAAGAGTGAAGGGAAATAAGTAGGACCTTCCAGTAGCGCCCACTAACCGCCCGCAAAAATAAAAGAGTGTGCAATACAGGTATTAGGTCAGTTTGTTCGGTGTAAAAGAGGGCACTTGACCAACAAACTTGGGATCAATATCATGGAAAATGAACATAAGACACAGAGAAAGAGAGTGGACAAAAGATGTACTGTGAGTAACAAACAAAAACGCTGGGTAAACCAATCCCCTCAGATGTGAAAATTTAAAACTAAAAACGGCAGATTTGGGGGTGGGGGGGGGGGGGGGAATGCAGATACTTACACGCATCATACAAAACTAAATTATGCTTATAATAACCTTTTATATAAATGAAAATAAATTAACGTGTATAAAGTAACAGCACACTCAACAAGCTGTATGATACGTTTCATGCCTAAGATTGATCAAACCACATTGATTTTCAGTGCACACTACATCTTCACAGAGATATCATCAAATGAGTACTTACAATTGAATACAAACGTACAAAGATATCAGCACAGCCATTCTTTAGTTGCAGTCTATAACTCTTCCAATGACTGTAATTATACACTTGTCAAGAGAGATACTAGTCGGAGAGAGAGTCAGGAATTTGAACTCTAAAGAATTCAGAATCAAGCAAAATATAAACCATTAAAAGAGAGTTGTTGTTGTCACCCTTCCTAATCCATGAACATTGCATAGTCCACGAATGTCTCTAAAGTAAATTGTCACTTTTCCAAATGGCTTTATAATACTAGAGAAGTATTTAGCAGCTACTTACAGTATATATATATATACAATTATTATAATGAGGATAGAGAAAGGAACCTGTGTTAAAGGCGCGGTAGCTCAGTCGGTAGAGCGCATCTGACTATGATCCAGGAGACCCTCCCAACAAGTTCAACCGCCAGTCTGGGAAATTTGTTTCCGGCTCTCCTGTCGACCCAGCAGTAAAAAATGGGTAGCTAGGTCTATTCAGACTCGGTGAAAGTAAAGGTGGCGTGGAAAGCAGTGGCAAAACTACCGCACTGTGCCGTAAGCTTAGAAAGGTCAAAACTCTACTCCTAATTTCACTACCGGCAAGTCTCAGTGTGACATGGGACTTACTTTACTTTTTTTGGAGAACGCCGGTTATTTTTCGACCATTATTTTGGCCAATTAGGGGGAAGAGGGAGAAAAAAATAATTTTAAGACTGAAATTCAGGATGGCAAGAAGAGTCAATCTAAAGAGGACTGCAAACTACTTGAGGATCTGGCAAAAGGTGTTGAAGACGGTGGGGCATTTTACACAGCTGAGACCCTTTAGTTTACTATACACATATCAAATTTGCCTGCTAATGAAGGACTATGTAACAACAAAATGCTTTTATCCCTGTTCATAACAACAGCCCCCCCCCCCCTCAATCCCCCAATTACTTTCTAGCTTCAAGGAATCTGATGATATGGACATGTACGTTGCATTAAACCTTTACTTTCAACATGTAGTGTCCTTATACTCTGCAAAATTTAAAGTAAAAGATTTGAATTCCTGTACAAGTACCCGAAGTACTACTTCTATCTTCTCTATAAAATTGTAAAATGGTCATTTTATACTGTGAAATAACCTACATTGTAAATATAGATGCCATTGAAATCACTCTTTTAAAAACTCCTTGCTAAAGACCAACTCTTAGACTACAGGTGGTACATTACATTTCTTTTGATTTCCTTCAAAAGTCTGAATTTTGAGCTCTTGACCTCATCCTTTTTACATCCCCTGGCACAAAGCAAGAAATTGAGCATTTAAGAAAGCGGAAACGTGGATATGGTAAGCCAAACAAAATATAAGAGAATAAATAAATGATTTGAAAACGTTAAAAAAATTTTTTTCTGGTTCAAACAATGTTACTTCCCGAGGAGGATACAAGTTACCGGCGAGCAAGCTAAATTAAGGAAATGGGGGGGGGGGGGGGAGGGGGGTGGGGGGTCTGATAGTCCAAGGTGGGTGCAGAAACAAGGGCATAGCTTTAAATTCTAAAAGAACACTCTCTGTGTTCTATAGTAAAATGTGATCTTTGTGCGTCTTAAACTTCATTTCTTATATATATATATATAGCCTCGCTTGTCTTTTCCTTTTTGCAATAATTTTGCACATATATGTATGTCTTTAGCAAACTTAGACTTTGAAATCAAGACACCTGTTTTTGAGAGTTACATAAATGATATATATATTATATATAATATAATATAATATATTAATACACATGATGCATGGCATTAAAATTAATATATTAATACACATGATGCATGGCATTATAATGCATACAAAATCATAACTTAAAGCACACATATTGTACAATTATAATCATCACATGACCACCTTTCGTTTTTTTTATAGCAATCCCCTTGAAAATAAGCAAAACAAAATTGTGTGTGTATGTATTCATTTTGATCAAAGAACTTTATATCATTATAATGAATAAATAAAAAAAAAATCATAAAACAACAGAGTGTGTGGCAACATTATGTGGAGTCAATCAAATGATAAACATTGTTCGTATTTAATAAAACGGTCCTCGCTAATCTGGCAAATATACTCTCAATTGCCACACAACATGTAACATAACAGCAACGACTGAATGATGATCTGCTTCAAATGGGAATGTAGAAAGTGGATATATTTAAAAGAATCAAGCAACATTATACACATCATATTTTTTTAAATTATACCATTATTTCAAGAGAAGGTCACTTGCAAACAGAACCAAATCATCTGGATAGATTTTTATATTATAAGTATAGATTTAATAACACGAATCCCAGTATAATTTTACCTGAGTTTATTTTTGTGACGTGCTAGGGTTCCACACACACACACACAAGCCAGACGTAATGTCATAACACGGATGATAGTGGAGAACACTGGCACTAGGTAGGTAGATTACAACCAAACGCTTTCAAATTTGGCATTTTAAATTTGTACAGTATTTCTACCGTATTAAAGAGAAGACCATTAGGACTGTATTATAAAATAAACGACTTTCTATTAAATTCAGTAGGAAAAAAAGAAAGAACAAAAGAAATTATAACCCAAATTTCTTCTCTCTCCAATCAATACACGTTAAAATTTCAGACATTTTTGCTCTCATCATAACAAAGCGATTCTTATTGATACGTCAATATGACACAAAAGTTCACATCACATTCAATTTTTTTTATTTGTTCATCGGTTGCCATAACATGTGGATTTTAAGGGTGTAAAATTTGTGTGGTAATTTTTCACTTTTTTCTAACCTCTTAAATTCTTAATAAGTTGATTTTCAACTAGATACTATTTAATGAGTTTGATGACCAAAGAAAAAAGAAGAAAAAATGTTATCTACAGCTTGACAGACTACAAACAAAATTTAAAACTTGGCTTTAAAAACACATTCTTTCTGCCAGAAAAAAAAAAAAGCATTATTTTGAGAGAGCTCAAATTCTAATTAAATATGTTTTTAATATGGGTACAACCCCCCCCCCCCCCCCCCTTCCCCCCTCAAACCTGTGATTTTCCGACTGAATCTCCCAAAGCATTTTCAATGCCTTTTCTTACTTGTTTTTAACTTTTAAAAGATTATAAACGCGCACACTGCTGACTCTTATTAAATTTACATGGAAGATCAAAGAAAAAGAAAATACAAATGAAACAAACCAACCCAAGATGCCATACAGTTTCATTAATAAAAGTACCTCAATTTATAAATGTATGAATACTGACCTAAAACATCATTTCGTTGCGCAAGATTAAAAACAAAAAGCTAACAAAGATTAAGGAAGAAAATATAATATTACCCATTCTTGTGTCTATAATCTATAAAAAGCTGGACAAAATTCAAATCACACAGACACTAAAAGTTTCCTAGTCAGGCATCAAGACAACGTAATAGACAGGAAAGTTTTGAGGAGCTCATTGAACTGCATCTCTTCTATTACTTGTAAAGTTGTGTTTCTGAAGACATAAGAAACATGACACCCTTTTTCGATGAGAACCTGAATGCCAGTAAAGCCAAGCTAGTGCAGATCCTGACAATCACAAGATGAACTTGAAGAATGATTGGATGGGCCAGAAATCAAGATTTGGATCAATCAAATTTCTTTAGGTTCAAAGAGATCTCTAAGATATAACACCTCACTTATAATAGTTAAGGACTGAATGTGTCATTCAATGCAAATCAGTCCCAGTCCAAGGGGATGCCTCTAAGCAGGATGACATCTACAGACATATATCGGGAGCATATCGGTGAACCTGTATCATTAAGGGACTCGGGTGGTCCAGAGGCAAGGTTTTGGCAAGGTCGAAGGTTAGTGCCTGACAGGTTGAACAATTTTCTCCAGTAAAGTTTAACTAGAGTAAAACCCAACCCCCCAGTCCAGGTACATGTGGATCAACACATAGTCCCATTGGAGATGGATGGTATCACAAAAAAGAAAGTCCCTTGTGCAGATCACTAAAACTGTGTCCATGTTAAAGATCCCCATGGCTGTTAACAAGGCAGTCCGGACAAAATTTTAAAAAAAATCCTACCAAAACTCCCCCGAGATCACCTCAGTTAGTGGATGTGGGTAAAATCAAATCAAAACCTGTGGTATATATATCTAAAATACATAGATCTTTAACTTAGAATTAAAAACATGCTACATGGATCACCTGTCTTCTGACCCACACACCCAATTTGAAGAAAAAAAATTATTAAATAAACAAGAAGCATATATATGTACATAGCTGCCAACCTTTTCAAATAAAAAAACATACTCTTACTGTGCAAACTAATTCTTACTCGCACAAAACCGCGTAATATTCCAGAAAAAACATTGGTCATTTAACCCTTTTCAGGCGGGTCCCGTATATTTGCCTGCCGCTGGTCCCTCTAAACACACCTACGCTAATGACGGGCCCCGTACATTTGCCTTCCAGCAAGACAAAGTGGGAATGCCTCTATTCTGACCAATTACGTTGATCCTCCCACTCCAGGCCAAATAGAGAAAGTCTATTATTCTAATGGGGTGAAAGCGACCGTTCATTTCCGAGTCTAACTCACACTCGATACATTTCTTACAAAAGAAAAACAACAACACACAGAAGCTCTATCTCAATGGACAAAACCAAAGACTCTTATCTTTGCAAAACCGACGCAACTTCTGGACAGATGTCAATTACTTTATTAGTAAAAAGCCCCACCCACAAGAAAGAAATAGTGATTGACAAATAAAAAATATCAGTGGCCAATCACATTGCACACCTATGGTCAGCCTGAATGGAGGGCGTGACCTTCAGTCAATAGAAAGAAACCATGTTCAGGGTTCACCAATCAGGGGGAGCATTGTGTTGATGGTTATATTGTCAAACGTCACATACGTCAAAATACATCTCCACCTTTTTTTTCACATAAAAGAAGGAAGAGATAAGAGTGTTGAAAGTAGAAGGGAAAACTGAAGCTTTCATCTGAGTTCAGTGACCAGCAACAAAGGGACTTTGATCTTCAAACAGGTCCATTTCACACGGTCATAATGACATGTGGTATCTGGACAAGAGGAAGGGCGGCTATTTGAAGTGTAGACATTAGAAACTACTAGTCTTATCTTCCTACTGGGGAGAGAAAGTGAAAAACCACTAGATTGCGAAGGGGTGGGGGCTGTTTGGGACGAGATGGATTACTATTGAACTGTAGAAAGGAACAACCAAGAATACAAAACGATGGTCTCTTATGTCACTGTAAATAAGAAGAGGGGGTGATACTAGTTATAGACATCTATAGGGTAGGGAGGGAGTTTTCAACAGCATGGGAAGCATGTAGCTGAGGAGAGGTGTTAGGTCTGGGATAGAGCGCGTTGCCACAGCTGGCGCAAAATACTTGTGAAAGCAATAAACCGGGGCGGGGGGGTCTGTTTCTTTCATGGGAATGTGTTACCTATGTACATTGGACTCCGTCATGGGATTAGCGAAAGGCGGTTGGACATTTCCTCTAGTATTAATATTATATTTCCATCATTTTATTTAGATGTGAGAATGAAAACGATTCCTTTAGAAATAAAGATAAATGTTGTTCATTGAAACTCTACTATATAAAATTCGACACAGCCAGCCACGCTATTATTTCTTGGACCTCACCCGTTTTCTGTTTATTAGTATTATACCTTTCATATTCCTCTTCATTAGTAATGGGCCAACTGCAGTGTTATTCCTTTTCATGTTTAATAAAAGTAGGCTGTCATAGATGTTATTGTTAGTAAACAATGCAATATTTTAAAACATAATGACAATAACAATAACGAGTTGCCCGTTATGTCACCTTACTCAACGAAGATCAAAAACAATCACAATAATCACAGGTACTTTGTGGTCAAGCGTGGTAGCCCTGTCAGCGGGGCAAGAAACTATCAGTGCCACGTGCTGAAGCCTCATACACAGCGAACGAGATTATCGATCGATATTGAGGTCAGCCGGCAGATTAGCCTTACAAGTTAACCCTCTTTAAGCTAAACATAACACAAAGTCAAGCGATCAATAGCCTTTCTGGCTTAGTGCAACGGTTGTTTTGTGAACTCAGATTGGCATCCCTGCTTTCACCCGCTCTCTCTCTCTCTCTCTCTGAATCTCTGCCGTTAACGTAGGTTTTTAATACAAAATACCACTAATCCGCATATATATAGACTTTTCGTTTTTAACGTACTGGTTGGCAACTATGCATATATATATATATAATCAGCATTTCTTTAATTATCGGATGCATGATACAACAATTGCAAATTGCATTTTTAGACAAGCATAGTCAGCTCGGGATTTGAATAAATAAATTCAAGTAAAAGATGGAGAGAAGAGGAATGACAGAGTTATAATATAAACTGGACAGGTGAAAGTCAACGCTAAATCTTTCATCATAATTAGATCACAAACTTTGAAGATATCAGAGAGGTTTCATAAAATATTATGTCAAACAAATTGTGATTGACAAGCATCAGCGTTGACATAATTTGTGTGCACTGACGTGTTGGTCAGCCTTGTTTTCATACACACATGTTGCTAAAATTCTGAGACAATCAACAGGTCTTAACAGCCTCCTGGTCGCTCAAGATGCTAAATATAATAGAAAAAGGTGGAAGAGGAAAGTCAAGTGGTAAGCGTTTGGGTGTGATTTTTACATGACACACTCTCTGACCACCGTCAGAGTAAATACTTTTGTATCTTAGACATCAAGTTTATTGAATACTTTTTTTACATCAATGGCCACGGAGATGACTTGTAAGAAGCATCTTTCTACTTAGGAGAAACAATATGCAGAACTACACTACATTTTTTATTTAAATGCTCTCTTTTCATTACTGAGCTCCTTCTAAGATATCAATTGTAGAATACATATATAATACATATATTGCATTTTTCACTTCTTGTTGCTTTTGTTTCTAGGGCTTTTAACTAAAAAAAAAAAATCTTTCTTCTTTTGCTTGCAAAGGAAACTACTCTCTAATCTAACAGCTATTGAAATTGGACCTCAATTAATTTAATTGTATTTTATACTAAAAAGTGATTTCCTATTATGCTATAACGCACCCAAGTGTTAGGTTAGGAGTACAATTACGAAAGGTGGGGACTCAACAGAGAAGAAAATGGTTGCCACCTCCAAGTAATACTGCACAGATATCACATTATGATCCACTGAGGCTTGCCTTCCAGCCACAAAAACAACTCAGTATCATCATCATCATCACCTTGTAGTTTGTGCTGATATTATATTATAATATAAAATTCACACGTTTTCTCTGATTTTTCATTTATTTCTCAAGTAAACAATTGTGTCAATAAATTCCTATCATTTTCGTCAAAAGATGTCTTGAACGAAAGTTGAAATAAAACAACATAATTATGTTGCCATGTTACTCGTAACAAGAAAAGCATTTTTTTCAATTTTAATCAGCTGTAGACACTGACCTTTTAACAAGAGAGGGTAAATCTGGCTATTACATAAAACTATGTGAAAGGCTCCGTAAGTAAGATACTGCAAAGATCTCTTAATAATTTCTGCATAATATACTATTCAACAAAGGTCAGGGTTACACATATTCTATGGTGAATATTTCAAGAATGTTTCATTGATACTCTTCAAACAATGTTTGTAACATCTGTATTATGATATTTATGATCAGTGGAACAAAGCTGAAGCGCATCTGAGGTCTCAGAAATACACACGTTTATCATCGACACAGGCTGCATGCAATGGAACTACCTGCATTGTTGTGCTTTAAGGTCAGATGATATACTTTTGATTACTCTATCACTGTCACAGTTTTGCTCTCAGACAAGAGGAAAGGAATGGGATAGTTCTACAAGTCGGCAAGGAACGGAATATAATATAACTCAAAGCAAAGCTAAGTAGAAGGTAAGGTTCACATGAAATATTAATACACATTTTCCTTAGAAAAATTTAGTCCACAGGAAATTATCACAACTGACGACAGTGCTGCTTGATTTCCAAAGAACAAGAGAATCAATTCTTCCTACATCCATACTTGAAATGAAAAAGAAAAACCCAAGCAAACCAGGCATCCAGAACACAAGACGCACAAAATCGTATTTCAGGAAGGCAAGCTGTAGTTTGAGCAGATCATGATAGCAGAGGGTCCCGAGAAGCCAATGCATATAATTCCCTTTTCAACTTCGGAAATAAACTGTCACTTTCCAGCCAGTTCTAAACAACAAGCAAAAAAAAACATTACAGTGATCTATTGTCCCATCCAGGGTGGATGCTAGGAGATGACGTTGCTGGTTGAAGAGTTTGAGATCTGTGGATGGAGGTGGAGTTCTGTTTTCCTTACGGCCGCGTTAGACGGGTCCTCCACGCCGCCACCACTAGTGGCCACCAAAAGAGTGCGCGCCTGATGCTGAGGCTGCTGCTGCAAACTGTGCTGAGACTTGCCCGAGGTCAGCACTGCCAGGCCCTGCTGGTTGACGATTGGGATGGTCAGGGAGACCGGCTGGACGGTCACTTTGCCCCCGACGTTTTTGGTCAGGTTGAACGGGCTGCCAGATTTGAAGAGAGCCTGGTTGGAGCAGATCTGCTGCGAGGCCGACACAGTGGTCAGCGGTACGCCCAGGGTGGGAGAGCCTTGGATGACATTGCCCAGGGTCAATCCTGGCTGTGCGTTTTTATTATGCTGCTGAAGAAAAAGTTTTAGACGACGTGGCAAGGTTGCGCTGACTTGACGAATTTCCACTCCCTGACTTGTCTGGAGAGAAAAAACAAAACATGTTTCACTTTTTTTAAAAGAAAGAAAGAGGATTCTGCGCTTATTCGTGCTCAAAAGAAACATAATATTGTACATATATTTTTAATATCATCCAAGATGAAAATGATTCACCTACTCAATTTTCATTAAATCTTCCCATGATTTAAAAGAAAATGTCCTCACTGTTTTACTCATATCTTTGGTTTCCATAATTTGCATTTATGGCTCTATCAAGAAGTTTAATATTTGAGTATGTTTAGCTTTGTCCCCCCACATACAAGCCCCCCCCCCCCTCCCCCCCCCACCCTAAAAAAAAAACCCCAACAAACTTTTCAAGACTAAGCCACACAAACTCAATGTGAAACTTACCATGACCTGCTTGAGTTAAGCCATTAGAGAGAAGAGTGTGTGTCAGCTGTGTGTTGCCAGGTTCCTGTCAGAAACACAGAGATGCAAATGTATTTTCTTAATTTGTTACGATAGTTTGTCTTCACTGTTATTAGCCTACACTTGTGAATTATTAATATAAAAGGCAACACATTTTAAATTTGCTGTTTGTATCAACCTGAAAATGAGTGAGTAAATTATTCATCATCTATACTTTCCACCTTCTTTTTAATTTCTATTAATATAGCTTTTATGGATGAATAAATGTAAGGTTAAAGCTTCTATGCCAGTGAAAGTAAACTCTTTAGCAGCAGTTAAACTTGAAAGCAGCAGTAAAAGTGCTTCTACAATATCAGAAAGCTGATGGCACTTGAATGATCAGTTTGTCACTTCCTAACTATCCTCACAGACATTGTACAATCCCACCGGTAAAAATTTTTTTAAATGATGGGATTGTTTACCTTCGAACCCTTGCTAATTGGTTTTGATATTCAGTGCTTACAATTTTGCCAGAAAGGCATCTTCATATATTGTGCATCAGTTTAAGCAATCTGACAGAAGTAAAGGAAATGATCATGTCAAAATCTAGAAAGTGTGTTGGAACGCCTTTCCCATGAAGTATCAGCAAATTCAAAGCTCTTTTAGATATATGGACCGCAAAGCGCTTTTCCTTCGGATTTAATCTGTAATATAAACATTAACATCGAGCAGACAATTGTGGTGATTGAAGTTGACACTTAACAAGAGAAAAGAACGAATTAAAACACACGCATAAGAGGAAACGACAGTGGCTAATGAACAACTTACTGCACACAAAACTTGACCACCAGGGTTGGCCGGCACAGCGGCATTACTGGAACTGCCCGCCGCGGACGTGATGGCGACAAAGGTTGGTGTGCAGCCTCCACCGCCAGTGTCACCGATGTTAGCACTGCCCCTTGTAAACTGCTGCCGTCCATGAGAACAGCGTTGGGAGGCAGAGGGCCAGAAGTTATCACATTGTTGGTGGGGATGATTTTGAAACCCTCCAAAGGGTTGGACGTTAGTTTGCTGGAACTGACACTGCTGGTCTGGTGAGATCGTGACCCCGAAGACCTGTGCCTCTTCGAAGGTCGGGAGCGACTGTGTTTGCGCCCGATGCGCTGGACGTTGTTTGGGCGGGCGTCATGGTATTGTTGTTGTTGGTGGCACTGACCGGGAAGTTATTAAGTACCAAAGTCTGACCCTGATTGCCGGTGAGTTCTGCCAGCTGGGCAGATGTGATGTTGACAACTTGCCCGTTGACCAGGGACGAGTCAAGGCCAGTAAGTACAAAGTTCAAGTCTTTGAAAACGTTGTTATTCTTGTGCGTAGCGGCACCGACTGCCGAAGACGTACCGCCAATTTTTCCAGATGCTCCGATTGTGCCTGCCAGGTTAACGCTGGGAATTGTTATGAGATTTCTGGATTGGTGGTTGTTGAGAGTAGTTGGTGCGATGATGCCTGCTAGGCCTAGCTGTGATGCGTTGAGGTCAATCGGTGCGTTGAGTGTTATGCCAGGGTTACTAACCCCTGTGGCAGCAGCGCTGGACGAATGAGGACCATTCACAGATGCTGAGAGTACTCCATTGTTGCTAGACGCGCCGCCGCCACCCCCACTGCTTCCACTTCGTTTTCTCTTACCGGGTTCGACTGTCCTGAGATCAAAACGCTGGATCCCAAAGAATCTGAACTGCGATTAGATAAGCTGTCTCTGCCCTTAGACGAGCGGCTGGGTATCCTAGCCGGCTGGCTGAACGAGAGCGGGGAGATGGCAGCTAGAGATGGTGAAAGCGTGACGGACGATGTTTGAATGGAGGAAGCCGGCATGCTGCTGGGGGATGAAAGACTGACAGAAGACAAGGCCATGGGGCTGGGCACTGACGAGGCTGCGATGGGAGAAGAGGGCAGTTTTGATTTGGGTTTGACGTTGGGCTTGCCAGCGCTGGAAGCCAGGGATAGGGCTGCTGCCGCCGCCGCCGCTGCTGCTGCTCCTCCACTGCTGTCTATCTGATTAAACTCGTACGGATCTTGGGAATTATTCGGAGGCTGAGTGTCCTTTGGCAAGTTTGATTCCACACAAAGTTTCCTGCAAATAATTTTTTTTTTTAAAAAGGAAAAGCAAAGATGAATTAAAGAATTAAAGACTGTTACATAGGCCATCCCTAAAGCTTGCTCACACAGGTGGGTTCATGTTCACAGCTTACAGAGTACGTCAAGAGCTTTCACAAGACTTTAACGTTAAAGATCCACAAGAATCAAGTAGCATATATATTTCATGCCGAAAGACATTTTCCACACGGCCTGTAGAATGGTCATCAAGGTGTTGTTGTACATCAAAATTGTTAGCTATTATGATACAACAATACAGATATAAATAAAAAGACTCAAATACAGATATAAATAACAAAAGACTCAAATTCAAATCATAAATGCAAAGCATGTGATCAAGGATCACTTTCCCCTAGAGACAGTTTTCTAGGCTTGTAGATGAAAATATACTGAGAAATTCCTTGCCATGAACTTTTACTTCTTTACACTGTTGAAACACATATATTCAAGTCACACATCAACTGCACTAGGGAAAAAGTAGAAGTCTTCATTGTCCTCCTTTACTGATGTACATGTGATCAGACATTAAATGTTCCTTAAAGCCTTCCTCTCACCTCTACTCTTAACTCCACTTCTTTTAAGTGCACTAGCAAGAAGAAACGAATGATAAGAGGCGCTGTAGTAAAACCATAATGTTGTAAGTTTGTTTTAATCAATATGACACAGGAGGTTCAAAACCTATGGTTGGCCCAGGCGCGTTTCAACAACGTCGTATTCTGAGGAAAGGTACTTCACTCTACTCTCCTCACTTGACTCAGGTGTGAATGAGTACCCACGTATAGGTAACAGGTAGAGAATGTTCTTGTCAGAGTGTCAGTACCTAACAAGCTGCTAAACTGTCTACAGGAGTTCAGAAGGACCTTGAATGAAATGACATGCTTGGGGACAATTGATGTACGGTACAGTCGGAAGGCCTGCATTTAAAAATCATCAAAATCACTGAACTCAAAACGCACTCTACTCTCTCCAAAATCTGAAACCTGGTACACTTTACGCAGGAGAACTCTTGGAGATAAAAAAACTACCTGTAAACATCATTTATTCAGGGCATTGGGCCAAAGGACAAATATGTCCCAACATCGTTGGATCAATAACAACACCACCAACAACAACAACACAACTCAAACCTACTTGTGAGGTGGTGGGGAGAGTTGCCGCTCCAGAGCACTCAGAAATGCAGCTCTCACGTAGTCTGTCTTGCGGGAAAATAAAAGGCAACTTCTGTCATTCAGTCTTCCACCAAATGTGCAAGCCTGTGGGGGGAAAAATATTGAAAGGTAAAATGTGGTACTGAACAATCTGATGAGATAATAAACTGTGGTACTGAACAATCTGATGAGACAATAAACTGTGGTACTGAACAATCTGATGAGATAATAAAATGTGGTACTGAACAATCTGATGAGATAATAAACTGTGGTACTGAACAATCTGATGATGAGATAATGGTATGTGGATAATACTACAATCTGATGAGATAATAAAATGTGGTACTGAACAATCTGATGAGATAATAAAATGTGGTACTGAACAATCTGATGAGATAATAAAATGTGGTACTGAACAATCTGATGAGACAATAAAATGTGGTACTGAACAATCTGATGAGATAATAAACTGTGGTACTGAACAATCTGATGAGACAATAAACTGTGGTACTGAACAATCTGATGAGATAATAAACAGATAAACAATGTGGTACTGAACAATCTGATGAGACAATGTTTCTATATATATACAAGAATAAAGGCCATAACAGATAAACAATGTGGTAAACAATCTGATAAACAATAAACTGTGGTACTGAACAATCTGATGAGACAATAAACTGTGGTACTGAACAATCTGATGAGACAATAAACATGTGGTACTGAACAATCTGATGAGACAATGTTTCTATATAGACAATAAAAACAATGGTACTGAACAATCTGATGAGACAATGTTTCTATATATACAAGAATAAAGTGGCCATAACAGATAAACAATATGGTACTGAACAATCTGATGAGACAATGTTTCTATATATACAAGAATAAAGTGGCCATAACAGATAAACAATATGGTACTGAACAATCTGATGAGACAATGTTTCTATATATACAAGAATAAAGTGGCCATAACAGATAAACAATATGGTACTGAACAATCTGATGAGACAATGTTTCTATATATACAAGAATAAAGCGGCCATAACAGATAAACAATATGGTACTGAACAATCTGATGAGACAATGTTTCTATATATACAAGAATAAAGCGGCCATAACAGATAAACAATATGGTACTGAACAATCTGATGAGACAATGTTTCTATATATACAAGAATAAAGCGGCCATAACAGATAAACAATATGGTACTGAACAATCTGATGAGACAATGTTTTTATATATACAAGAATAAAGTGGCCATAACAGATAAACAATATGGTACTGAACAATCTGATGAGACAATGTTTCTATATATACAAGAATAAAGCGGCCATAACAGATAAACAATGTGGTACTGAACAATCTGATGAGACAATGTTTTTATATATACAAGAATAAAGTAACAGACAAACTGTGGTACTGAACAATCTGATGAGACAATGTTTCTATATATACAAGAATAAAGCGGCCATAACAGATAAACTGTGGTACTGAACAATCTGATGAGACAATGTTTCTATATATACAAGAATAAAGCGGCCATAACAGATAAACAATATGGTACTGAACAATCTGATGAGACAATGTTTTTATATATACAAGAATAAAGCGGCCATAACAGATAAACAATGTGGTACTGAACAATCTGATGAGACAATGTTTATATATACAAGAATAAAGTGGCCATAACAGATAAACAATCTTTTTCTTACAACTGTAAAGAAGGCTGATTTTGAACTCAAGATCAAAGAAGCGCCTTCGATATCTTAAAAAGTTATGAGAGACATAACTCTTAACTCTCCATTCCTCAGTTGTTTAAAAATCGTCTGTACTTGTACTTTACTCAATCAAATTTCATACAACACATTCTCAGCATTTAAAATTTCAGCTAATTTCACATCTGAATGCTTCTTAGTGAATGTTTTACAGCGGAAGGGGAATAAACATTTAGACCGTGTAGACACAATATCAAGCACTACATGAAATCATCTCAATATCATTAGTAGGTTACTGAAATATAAACTAATCTTACGTATTTGGTGTTTTGGCCCATTTGAAAAAAATTAACAAATTTTCGAAAATCAAAAATTCATTACTTTGGTTTAATATTGCCCTACAGAAATGATCTTGGTATCAAATTACTCAGGTATATAAAGTTCTTTCCAGTGGTAGCAATTGTCTTTCCATTGCTTGCACTTGAGATTTCGGTTTGGACTACCTACTTATACCTACGTATAACTATAAACAAAAAAAAGGTGTATCCGACTGCAGCAGTGGAAAATTTTGACGCAGGCTGCAATATTTAGAAGTGCACAAGATTATATAAATGGTGATTAGAATAAATTTCTTCCTGTGACGTACAGCCATGGGCCTAGGGTGGTGTGAGAGGAAAACGGGTTCTTTTGAATCAGATGATGCTGTTTCTCCTGTTGTCGTCGCCGACACACGAGACGAGGCGTCCGTCTTGGACACGCTTTCCTCTTTCACAGTTATGGCAGGCGGGAACACGGCATTCGGTGAGAATCTAATAAACAAAGAAATGCACAATGAAGGATTATGAATATGACATCTATAAAGAAACAATAAACCCGCAATAACGCCATCTTCCACCCCCCCCCCCCCATAATACAAAGTAAGAAATAAATCGATGAATAAAACAAAACGTACGAGCAAGAACAAACATATATCTGAATCCCCCCACCCCCCCCCTCCCTCCCTTTTTTGTGTTTTTAAAGCAAGTACAGTGGTCTCCACTTATTAAGTAGCCCCTTTTTTCTGTGCAAAAGATTTATTTCTCTTTGGCTATCATATCGGAGAGGCGGTTTCAAAACTTTCAGTCCAGCTAGGAGGCGGTTTTTGTTTGGTTGGAAGGCTGCATTTGCATTGTAGTCCAAGTATAATGGATATCTTAAAGAAAGCAACCATGAAGAAAGCCACATCTATAAGCCCAAAATAACAATTCTCCAAATCTGTCCTCCTATATCTGTTAATACTAACTATACTAACCTCTTAATTCATTTTGAAAACAGCCTTCCCCCTTTTTAATCTCTTTTTAATTTCTGAGCAATAACTAAAAGACACAAGATTTTGAAATCACAAATGGTTTCCTCACCTCTGAAACACATTGGTGTGTCCACGTGAGGACTTTGCCGCCAAGGTGGATGTTATGGTGGTCGTGGCGGATGATATAGCATTAGGCGACGACAGCCCTGTTTTGACTATGGCATTGGTTAAGTGAGAGAGCTTCCCATCTTTGAAGCAATGCTAGCTATCGCTGACGATGATTGAAGCTTCTGGCCAGCAAGAGAGGATGGTACAAGGGATGGGGAGACTAGAATACGATTGGACAACACAGCGGCCTCATTTTGGCTCTCTGCCTTCGCTTTCAACATTGCATCTTTGGCCGCCTTGTGCTCCTTCAGTAGGTCGTCAAAAGATTTGCATCGTCCGACAACAGCTCGCCTCAAAGACAGGGCATGAGTCTGAAAATAAGCATTAAAAAAAGTGTTTTGGTTTTTTTAAATATTTGTGGTGAGGACATGTCAACAATTTTACCACCTTTAAAATGACAACTTTGATCGTACCAGTAAAAAATATGAGGTGTTGAGGTAAAAACAAATACTGTTAAACTTTGAAGTCCGATTACCTTGCAGTCCAGAGGCAAGGTGTCGTCAACCTCTCAACCAAAAGGTAGTAGGTTCGAGCCATTACCGACGGGTGAAAAATGTTCTTGAGTTTTAAAAAAAGCAAAACCTCCCCCCGGCCAGGTATGCGGATCAACATCTAGTCCCATAGGAGACGGACGATAAAAGGAGGTCTCATGTGCAGATCCCAACACGCTGTGCATGTTAAATATCCCTTGGCTGTTTACAGGGCAGTCAGGGCAAAATTTAAAATCATACCAAAACCCCCAGACCACCTTAGTTGTGGATGGGTGTAAATCAAATCAAATTGAATCAAGCTTACCTTGCATGTCAGAGATCTTGTACACTGTTTTCCAGTCTCAGCAACAACAACCCCGCAGTGTTTATTTGCATCATATTCTCGATCTAAACAACAAAAGAAAATCATTACAACTTATTACAAGACCATTGATGCAAACAAATTATTATTTTTTTAATAAAAAAAAAAATCAATACAAGACTTCAATGACGATGTCAATTTAAGAAAATCTTTGGCCATTTCTCTTGACCTTGTGAAAATTATAAAAAAGCAACGGATAAGTTTGAGGCCGCATTTGTTGATTTTCAATCCACGATAGGCTACCATCAATGAGTAGACTAGTAGTGATAAATAATAATAATAATAATAATAATAATAAGAAGAAGAAGAAGAAGAAGAAGAAGAAGAAGAAGAAGAAGAAGAAGAAGAAGAAGAAGAAGAAGAAGAAGAAGAAGAAGAAGAAGAAGAAGAAGAAGAAGAAGAAGAAGAAGAAGAAGAAGAAGAATGACAGCAACAACACAAATTTCAAACAGAAATATAAGAAACACTTTAAAACTCACAGAAACCATTATAATTTAACTCAGTAATTTTAACATAACAAAAAGTCTTTTTAGACACCAGGTCAAACTTTACCTCACTGTTTCTTTTACATCAACAGGATTATTACAGTAATTTAATCCACACAAAAAACACCAATATACATGGCGAGATCGCACTCAACTTTCTCCAGGGATGTAAATGGCAAATGAAAAGACCCTGAAAGTCTAGTGAAATGTGAAACTTTCAGACACCAAACACCTCCTGTACCTTATTTAATCTCACACTTACTATAACAGCACCATGCAATGCCATCTTTCTCAACCTTCCTGATATAACTAGAAAGGAATTTATCCTCATATCTTAAGTTGACAGCCAGAATTTGTTCTTTAACTTTTGACAGGTCATCCCCAATTTGTTAAATTGTCTAGATCTACAATCTGGAGCTGGCTTACCTTTAACCTAGATCTAGAGTTAGTTGTTTTGAAGATTTGCTTGTTATTATAACAGTTATAGCAAAATTCTAAATCAATTCTGATTCTATTAACTAGGCTACAAAGTAGATCTAGAAATCCAACTCTAGCTCTACTAAAGTTATTGAAGAAAATGAGTGAGACAATTTCTAGACCTAGATCTAGTAATCTAACTCTAGTCTCGTAGTTTCTAGACCTCTAGATAACAATTAAGACTTGGAACGAGATACAGATCTTATTAGATTGAATTCAGATCTATCATAAAATAGCCTGTCTTGTCTAGAATCTAAATCTAGACTAGAAGAATCTAGATCAACAACGTGCATGCTTATTTTCAAGATCTCTCTATCCGACTAGAATCTAGATCTCAAATTCTCTGGAACGCCGAGCAAGAAATACTTTTAATCTGTTAACAAGCTAGATCTATTTATATTCCGATATACTAACCCAAGCTATGGTCTAGGGAAAACTACGGCTTAGATCTAAGGCTGTCAAGCCGTCATAATAAAAATCTAGATCCAGATGTTACAGATCTAGAATCTAGGTCGCTTCATTCAAGCAGATCGATCTTGATCCTGTCGAGCTCTAGATTTAGAAATCACAATAATAACCCACAAATAGGATTAAATTGCAAATAACGCAGTAGGAAATTTAAAAGTACATTTCAGATTAAAAAATCTGAAGGAAGTAAAGAAGGTTCGATTTTTTAATCTGAAATCTTCTCGTGTGAGTAGTAGGGCCCCACGGATCAGTATCAGACCTTCCATTCACCCTTGACAAAATTGCCTGAAAAATTTCTCGGGCCAAATGTTATGCAATATTATAAAAAACATACACTGTTACTGTTACATAATATGATGACAATGCTGAGACATCCAGACAGTTACCTTATCAGTTTGCATTTTAAATACTTATAAAAAATAATATTAGTGAAACATGGTTACTATTCAGGATCTGTCTCTTTCTCTTATGACTCACGCTGTCAGAATGCCGTTTGATGTGCGATTTTCCTTTCTGACTGTAATCAACTTTAGTTTTACAATACGGGCAGAATACCAGGCCTGGATTAGAGAGTTTTCTAACGTAAACAGACAGGAAATCTCCGTTCCCATCCTTCTCCTCTAACCAATTCCATCGAAATTTATTTTCATGCCATTTTTTATAGATTTAATGTCTGAATTCCTATCAACAAAGTCAAGAATTTCCGACATGATGAAAGTTTAACAAGTTAAAGGTAGAGATCTAGATTGATACGTAGTTGTTAACAAAGCAAAGTGCCAAATCGAACTGAGACTAAGACTGGAATAATGCCTAAATCTCAATCTCAAACTGAAGTTCCAACGCCGGAAATCAAATTTTTAAACTTGTTTCTTCCGACATTCGTCATTTCTGCCATTCGAATCGCAAATGTCTGAAAAAATATTTTTTTCTTCTTAGTTCTGCGGGAAAATGTCGGCAAATGATAAAATTGCCAGCATTCCGCTTAAACGCGGAGAAATGGAAGGTCTGCAGTATGATGAAAGTTTAAAGCTTCCACTGATGATTAGTATAAAAATCGGCGATGGGCCTGGAGTTGGGAATTTTATCCTGCTGTGCTGAACCATCTCACCTATTCATAACAGCAAATATAGCAGTATTTTAGTAAAGGGAAGAAAACGAAGCTTAAGAGAAAAATATGTTCAAACTAGAAAACCTAAAATAATCTGAAATCAGAGGAAATCTGAAAGATTTACATCCTTGTTTCTCTCTCTCTCAAAAAAAAAGAGAGAGAAAGAGAGAGAGAAGAGAGAGAGAGAGAGAGAGAGAGAGAGAGAGAGAGAGAGAGAGAGAGAGAGAGAGAGAGAGAGAGAGAGAGAGACAGACAGAGAGAGACAGAGAGAGAGGGAAAAAGAGAGAGAGAGAGAGAGAGAGAGAGAGAGAGAGAGAGACAGAGAGAGAGAGAGAGAGAGACAGACAGACAGAGAGAGGGAGGGAGAGGGAGGGAGAGAGAGGGAGAGAGAGAGAGGGAGAGGGAGAGAGAGGGAGAGGGAGGGAGGAGGGAGGGAGGGAGGAGGGAGGGAGAGAGAGAGAGAGAGAGAGAGAGAGAGAGAGAGAGAGAGAGAGAGAGAGAGAGAGAAAAGAGAGAGAGAGAGAGAGAGAGAGAGAGAGAGAGAGAGAGAGAGAGAGAGAGAGAGAGAGAGAGAGAGAGAGAGAGAGAGAGAGAGAGAGAGAGAGAGAGACAGAGAGAGAGAGAGGAGGGAGAGGAGGAGAGAGAGAGAGAGAGGAGAGAGAGAGAGAGAGAGAGAGAGAGAGAGAGAGAGAGAGACAGAGAGACAGAGAGACAGAGAGAGAGAGAGAGAGAGGAGAGAAAAAGATTATGATTTGTACCTCTCATGCATGTGAGAATATTTGTGTTATGTGTTGCTGTCTGGCACTTTGTCATATTTTTGCAATCTGTGTACATGGAAAGTGGTTTTGGTCATTGGCAAACTCTATATTAGAGTTTTTGCATTGTAATTATATTATGTGTGTGTGCATATGAATAATTGCCTTTCGGGGATGATTAAAAGTTTCTTGAATTGAATTGAACTGCAGATACACACAGAATAAACAACAGTACCTTTGCATGGAAGGAATTTTCGTTCTCGTTGATCTTTGGGGGCTTCGACTTTGAGAGACCTGAGGCTGACTTGGGGGGAGCCTGAGGGGCAGAAGACGCCACCGTCATTACCGGTGCTATCATGATAGGCTTTGTAACGGTGGATGTCGACACAAGGGTGGTAAGGCTACGCGTGTTGACAGGCGTGTCGGTAGAAGTCTTTGTAATCGCTAATGACACAGCTGTCGACACGGTGGGTAAGGATGAGAAGGTCAGCGATGACGGAGTAGTTAGAGAAACAGCGGTTTTCAAGGAACCGCTGAGCAGAGTTGATATTTTCGAAGTTTCTAGTTTTGTGAAACTGCTACCACTCGATGTCGGCGGTTCAGACTTTGAAGGAGCTGCAGGACCAGAATCCGCGACCCGACTTTTCGCATTACTGTCACTCGAAGTAGACAGTATTCGTTCATGCAATTTCTCAACCTTCACAACAGGATTGGAAACAGATTGGCTGCCGGTGGTGTTTGATATTGTCGTCAATGGCGCGACTCTGTTGCCAGATTTAACAGACTTCACTGGGTTGATTTTCATACTGAACCCCTGCCGTGGAGCAGGCACATTGCGCACAGAAGGAGGAACTTGTTTGAGGCTTGCTTTAGGTGGGCGGGCGACCAAACTGAGCCTGTCTGAAAGAGCCATTGGATGGACGGTGGGTTGATGCTGTTGATGACACATTCACCGAAGTAACTGGCGACTTCAACGGCTCTGGCATCAACAGCTTTTTACCCAACTCTGAATTCAGAGCCGAGGCAGGAACACTTCCAAGACTGCTAAGATTTGTGGGTCCATGGCGAGATTCTTCAGACAAGAAAAAAATGTTAAAATCAAGTTTTAAACACACAAATCTCATGAAATTTACATGAAAACTGTACACAATTTCATAATGTAAAAAAAACAGGGAAAATGTGTTACTAATTTTAGACTTAGGCCTTTTGCGACTTTCACCGGCGATATGAAAGATTGTGCACAGGCGTCTTTGAATACATTACGCATACTCTGGTGATGCAAATTTTGGATAAAGATAGATTTGGGTGCACTTTGGTTAAAAAAAAACCACAACAACAAAAAACCCCAACCTAACTTTCATCTCTGAGCAAAAAAGAAAAATATTCGAATTTAAAAGTTTACCTATATGCTGTTTTAAGGCTTGAGGTTTGACCAGCAGATTGCATTTCTCACACACAACCAGACTGAACTCATCCCGGGAAGGACAGAACCCAAAGAGTCCCATGTCTGTGAATAAAAAAGGGACAAAAATTGAAGACAAGGAATTTATAACACCATTATACAGACACACATGAGTGGGAGATCGTAAATGGTCAAAAAGGCTGAAAATAGTATT
Source organism: Doris montereyensis (assembly GCA_037039925.1). Classification (NCBI taxonomy): domain Eukaryota; kingdom Metazoa; phylum Mollusca; class Gastropoda; order Nudibranchia; family Dorididae; genus Doris; species Doris montereyensis. The sequence continues at coordinate 67,518 of JAXRKP010000807.1, read as the reverse complement.
TCTTCATATATATTATATTATATATATATATATATATATATATATATATATATATATTGAAAAATGTGATGGCACTGACAACATAGATTTAATATGGAAACAAATAGTCATAAGAGTATCACAAAGATAAATAAATCAGCTGTTCTGATTAGATTTATGATAATGTACTGCCCAATCCTCATGCAACAATAATATAGTTTAAAAGGCTTGATAAATTTCACACGTTAACATATAAGTCAAACGTACTATATATACAAGAAAGTCAAGAGTTCTCATAGTTCAGGCATCATCACCATCAGCATTTAGGAAGTCTCAGATCACACTCAAATTTATATCTCAATACATTGTTCTTCCCCCAACCTACTGTTGACACATACCCCCCCAAAAAACAAAAAAAAAGAAAACCAAACAAAAAACTAGAGACAATTCAAACTTAACCCTAAAATAAGCATCTTTAATCAATTGTATTACGATCTTTATGTCTGTATATTGTATAACATTTTATCTGTTTATGGCATTTTAAAGCACATAAAGAGCCATAATGGCCTTGAAGAACCTTAACTTTCACTTGACTTAAAAGAGTAACAGCATAAATATATCCATCTGTTACTGTCTCTATGGAATCTTTTTGGCCGTTTTATAATTTCATCTTCTTTATATTACTTTTAAAGACTCACTAAACAGCCTCCAAGTGTTCCTGAACCCTTTTTCATGTTTGAGGTAACAAAGGAGGCAGTAGACAATAAGAGTTATTTTATGCTCCATGTATATATATATATATGGCGGCTTTGAAACATTTTCAAAATTTACAGAAATTTTCGAAATTCCATAAAAATTAGACAAGAAAATCCAACCGCACCACAACAATTTCTCATTTCATTCAGTGTCACACCCTACAGCACAACAGGACTTTCGTTCGTCACAGCGAATGGTCATAATATCTCGCCCCTTACTACTACAACTATATCAGTCTATCGTGTGAGTAGCAAATTTTTGTTTCAAGGCAATTGACCCTGTCCACCATATACGATGATCTTAGGGTGAACTGCCAACCGCTCAAAAACAACGCTTAAAAAGATCACTGTTAACTGTCTTTTTATTTACTTTATTTTTGTGAAACTTCAACGTTGCGCTTTGGAAATTTAGAAATTGCTGTGCAGTTACAGATTTGCACCAAGTTAAAGCGAATCATGAAATGCATTTGTCCTAACAACACAACATTGAACCTGATTGTACCAGGATTCAAACACATGACCTCATTGTCTCACACACCATTTAGAAGAAGAATCGATCCAAAGTCTAACAAATCTAGATACTGTACACACACAATGTTTCATGATCTACACCTGAGACAGCTTTCACTGAGACAGGCTGGCTGGCTACCTGCACACTGATGGCGTTGATTTGAAATTTACCTCAAATGTGCAGTGATCTGTGAATTAAGGGTGAATTAAGAGGAAACAGCAAGATGAAAAATAAATAAAAGAGCGAAAGGAAAGAAGTAGGACCTAACAACAACCCCCGCCAACTGCCCACCAAACTGACGGTCATGACCATGCCAGAGAGCAGTAGACAATTATAAGTTAAACAAGAAAAGAAAAAAACGCCCTGTAATCCTGATGAATTTTTAATAATTTTTCCCAATACCATTTTTTGTAAACAAAAATTTAATCAGAACTGGTCATGGTAACAGTGAGGTAACAGTGAAGTGTAAAAGATGGCGACGGATTGGACATGCTTCATACGCAGCCAACTACAGTCACAAAGGTGGCATTGAGACGGGACTCTGGATGGGAAAAAAAAAAGGAGAGGCCAACCCAGAGAGACATGGAGGAGAGGCATCAAGAAAGAAAACAAGGCGGAGTGGTCTCAGCTGGGAAAGCTGACGATGACAGAGAGCAGTGCCCAGCTCCAGTGGGGAGACTTATATGCAGGTTCTTGCTAAAAAGGAATAACCTCAAAACCTGATCAATTTAACTTTACGCCCCTGCATCTCATGTTGATATAATGCAAATCAATGTAGTCCAGGTCACACTACAAATAATATGGTCAAACATGCGTTGGCCTTTTGTTTGTGAATTGGTAAGATAATGCATGTCAGTGTGTGTATGTGTAAACTTGCTTGTGAACATAGAATGGGGATATGAAAGAGTAAAATAAAAGGGAACACAGCCAAATACCAAACAAAACAAAAAATCTATCAAGGCATTGCATAGAAGCCATTATACACAAGTCAATCAGACAATCACTTTGCTTGAGGAAAAAGCATAATAATTAGGAGAAAGAGTGAAAGAAAAGAGGGGAGGACCTCCTATCAGCCCCTGCCAACTGCCCACAGTAGGCACACAACCAAATAGGGAAAGAAGAATAACTGATAGATCAGGTAGGCAGACCAGCCGACAAACAGGGATGCATACATACATACATATATATAAACAAATAGGAGACACACGAAACCTTTGGTACCATTGGAATTTACCCAATCCACTGTGTGCGGTAATCTCATGGTGATCAATGAGGAAACAACATGTTGAAAGATATGTGCAAGAATGAAAGGAAAGAAGTAAGACCTACCAGTAGAGCCCCACAACGACACATCTATAAGACGGAAAAAACGTCCCTGTTGACCCAATCTGATTTGTTCAAAATTTGCAGGAACTTTTGGTGATGGCCTTATGTGTTTAATAACAGAAATGATTGATATTATAAAACCCCTCTCTTTGAGTCACAAGTCTAGCATCAAGCTACTGATTTTCCCACTAAGCTCTCGAAAATACAATGTTACTTTTTACGAATAACATGACAAATTATAGTTTTATCCTGTCTTAGCTGTAATATCATTGAGAATTCATCTCACAACCTATTGGTTCACACGTCATACTGGTCTTTTGAAACTCTTTGTATGGATATTTGTGAATTTTTGAATTGACGACAATCAGGAATTTATATTTTTTTTGTCTTACAGGGATTTTCTCTTTGCTTAACAATACATCAAAACACGACAGAAGACACCTCAATACTCATGGCTTCAGTTTTACCATCACACAGAGTCTGTTATTGCAATACCGGTAATGAATGGCCTTATGACTAACTTTATTCTAAATTACCACAAGAAAAATATCATTAGTCTCAGTCAGCACCGATGAGAGGTTTCATGGAATGGATACAATGGACGGGCACGAGCCTGATCCATTTTTAAAAATTGTTTTTAAACTTTCAAATGAGTTGGTCAATCATATTTGCCCTACATGAAATGTTACTTTTGTGAGCACAATCTGAGGTGATAGGTTTTTGTTACATTATAACCTTCTATTAGATATGTGTGTCATTGTCAGGGATCTGCTGCACAAAAACAAAAAGATAAAAAAAACACAACAAAGTGACTTGACGGAAACAACAGAAAGTCGCTTTGATCTTTCAAAGCTCTGCCAATCTTGAAAATACCAGTCAAAAAAATTGCCAAACTTATGGACGACATTTATATGAACAAAAGATTCCCAACTCCCAGCTTATCAAACGCCCCTTTTCAGCCATTGACTTTACTAACCCTTAATTTATAATAAACATTGAGTAAAAAATAAACATTTTAACTCGACACAAATTTACAAGGCTCACACCTACATTATAAAAAATTCAGCAGGAGAGCAAGAACAGCCCCCCCCTTTTCCCTTTAACAACACAGTACGTTTATAAATATAATGCATATTTTAACTAATTGCAACTATAAGAAGAATTTAAATTCTGTAGTTTTGTACCATCAAGTTTCTTCATTAAAAGCTACCTTCCAGATATGAATTTTTAATTTTTCCAGCAATGATTGAAACAATGCAATTGATCCACCTGAAGTGAAATCATGATTTGAAAACAACGTGAAAAGCAATCTAGTCATGAGGCCAATCTTTCAAAACATTATCAGTATTAATGGATGAGAAAAATAAATCCAAAAAATTGTAAGTGTATACATGTCAATTATTCTGTTGAAAGAAATTTATAGCAATTTAGCAAAGCATTTTGTACTTTCAAAAGCATTTTTTTCAAAGCAAAGCAATTCATTTCCATATCAATCGTTATAATATATACATACCACGCTTCCCCAGCTTCATGCTGTCGCTTGCAGTTGACGATTTTGACTTTTCATCTTCACCCTCTTCTTCACCTGTTTAAACAGTGCCAAATAAAAAAGAGTTTGGAGAAACAACAGAGAAACTAGAATTGTTGTAAAGCACACCTCTTTGGACATTTGAGTTTGATCTTCTTTGTAATGATTATAAATTTGTCAAGCCAAAGGACATGAGAAGTAGATTCCTATGCAACTATAGTTTTTATATGATAAGTTTTAAAGAGGTCAGCATTTCTAATGCAATAGCACACAAGCTATAGCACATAGATCTAGTCTAGATCAGCAGCTTGGAATTAGATCTAAAATAGTTAACATCACAGATCTTCATGACGATTGATTAGCATCCAAAGCTGATTCTTGTAATTAAAACTGAACCACAGTTTTATATAGGCCTTAAGTAAGCATCTATTCAGTATAATAGCCAACTTATATAAGATCTTAGTTAGGTTTAGATCCAGCATATAGATCTAGATCACCTAGATCTACTACTGTGATAGTGAACTGAAACAAAATTTTAATTTTACACACACCCAGAGGCACTGTTGTTCATGTGAGCATTAAAAATACATGGTGCAGACCACAATTCTTAACTTTCAATGCATTTAATTTCAAATAATAACAATGCAAATCAAGCAATATCTAGCACATATTCTAAATTTGCATTGTTTGCAATTATCGTTTTAAAAAGACCTTCTGTGTCCCCGTAAAAGATAGGTACCAAGACCTCTTTGATGTGACTGATGAGCTGAAACAAGGGTGATGAATGGGGAAAAACAAACGATAAAATGAATGAACAACTCATTACTTGTTCCCTCAAGTGTGCTGACGAGCTCCAAAATCGTACAATTCATCTAATTTGAGCCATTTATAATAATAAAAGCAGATGCTTGTGCTAATG